>CM050509.1:113347416-113729916 GCA_027563665.1 Antrozous pallidus
ATGCAATCTTTATAAAAGGAAACACAGAACACTTATACACATAAAATTGGGTGCTACTTTTTAAAAGTTGGCATTTGATCACATGCTTAAGTCCTGCAATTACACGTATGCTCAAGAAAATTGAATTTTATTTCATATACTTATTTTTAATAAAATCAGTTGAAAACAATATATTTATTTTGCATTCCCTTTGATAAAATGTGTCTCAGATCTCTAGAAGTAGATTTTTATCAGAGGATGGTAGGGAAGTAAAGAAAAAATATTTTAGCCCAGGTGGCATAGCTCAGTTTTTGAGCATCAACCTATGAACAAGGAGATCATGGTTCCACTCCAGGTGAGGGCACACGTCCTGGCTGCAGGCTTTACCTCCAGTGTGGGGCATACCAATTAATGATTCTTTCTCATCATTGCTGTTTCAATCTCTCCCTCTTCTTTCCTTTCTGAAATCAATTAAAATATATTTTTTAAAAAGGAAAATAAAAAGTATTTTAAAAATAGTTATTCAGTGAATAGTGAGAGGCTTGTATCATAGTTACCAAGTTTTGTTTGTTTTTGCTAGGGCGCTATTGTATAATGGTAACATTATTAGTTTTAAAATAATAATTCATAGGAAACACTATGATAAAAATCCAATTAATTGACATATGGGTGTTAATATGTTAAAAGTTTCACTCTTTCTTTCAAGGACAGTTAACATGATAGTAGTTATATAACACCCAACTGTAAGGGTAGAAATTTCACACCTCTGTTGATATATATTTTTAAAGAAATTTGTTTCAGTGTGTTTATTCAAGAATCATAGTTTTAAAGTTCAATCTATTAGAATCCCACAGGCAGTAGGCAAACCTATATATTGAATCTTTGTCATACACTACTATTTGTAGGATAAAGAAAAAACATTAAAACAAAAACACTTTTTTATTCTATTTACATTTACAGATTGTTTTTGATACTATCAGTTTGGCATAAAACAAAACCAGATAATTAAATTAGTATTAGGCATTGTTTTGCAAAAATATTTTAATTGAAGTCACCAGATATTTTATATTTACTATTTAGAGATAAACTCTTCTTCTAAAATATGAATGTTCAGAAGTTTACCATTTAATATTTAGAAGGAAATGTCATAACTATGAAATTTTATTTATTTCTGATAAACCCACTGTGGGAATTTTTCTTGTTTAAGCCATCTGGTTTATGGTATTTTGTTAGGATCCGCCTGAATCACCATAGTTTTAGAGGCTGGGAAGTCCAAGATCAAGGTGCCTGCTAATTGCATTCCTGGTGAGAGCTCTCTTGTTGGTTTGTGGATGGCTACCTTCTCACCATGTCTTCACATGACAAAGAGAAAAGGGGAAGAACAGATCACTTTCTTGCCACTTTTTATAAAGACATTAATTCTGTCATGAGGGCTCCACCATCATGACAAATTACCACTCACAAGCCTCATCACCAAATACCATCACATTTAGTATCAGGGTTTCAACATATAAATTTTGGGGAGACAGACATTCTGTCCATTGCATATACAATCCAATGTGATTATAGTGTCACCTAGGCCAGTGGTCGGCAAACTGCAGCTCGAGAGCCACATGCAGCTCTTTGGCCCCTTGAATGTGGCTCTTCCACAAGATACCATGACCTGGGCAAGTCTATTTTGAAAAAGTGGTGTTAGAAGAAGTTTAAGTTTAAAAAATTTAGCTCTCAAAAGAAATTTTAATTGTTGTACTGTTGACATGTGGCTCTGTTGACTAATGAGTTTGCCGACCACTGACCTAGGCCAACATCTCTATAGTGAAAGGGCTGTTCATATTTCCATTATATATCTCTACATTCCTCAACCTAAAACACAGCTGCAGAAAAGCATATCTATATCAAAAACTTGAAATACATGGTAAGAGGTTAGGACACATTATCAAAAAATTCCAAAAATATGTCTTTAGTTTTATTAAAATTTATGAAATTTCACCACAGGTGATACCAAGCTTTTTATTAAATTTTTATTGTTTGCATACATTTTATTTTTTTTATATATTTTTATTGATTTCAGTGAGAAAGGGAGAAAGAGATTGAAACACCAATGATGAGAAATAATCATTGATCAACTGCCTCCTACATACCCAACACTGGGGATTGAGCCTGCAACTTGGGCATGTGATTTGATGAGGAATCGAACTGTGACCTTCTAGTTCAAAGGTTGATGCTCAACCAGTGAGCCACACTGGCCGGGCTTTTTTGTTTATTTTTTGAACTTTCAAGTAAACTTTTCCTCATTTTCAGATCATTTTAAACAGTCCCTAGCAGTAAAAAACAACAACAAAACACTCTGATACTGACACAAAATTTCAGAATCCATCTAAACACCTTCTCCTTTTCGTTAGCATAGTTTGATGCCTATGCTTTGTCACTGATCATGAGACTGTGACCACAGTTACTTATGAAGCTGGTCTTGCAGTATGTGCTTTAACTAGTAGGACTACATGGTAGAGGATATCAAGTTCGTGAATGACTGTCTATACAAGTCATAATTAATTTCCA
The DNA here is from genome assembly GCA_027563665.1 of Antrozous pallidus. Lineage (NCBI taxonomy): Eukaryota > Metazoa > Chordata > Mammalia > Chiroptera > Vespertilionidae > Antrozous > Antrozous pallidus. The sequence continues at coordinate 113,349,955 of CM050509.1, forward strand.
GCATTTAGCATTTCTCATCAAATGAACTGAGAGCAACTGTTTTGATATATTACTTTTTGCAAAATTGATCTTACTTTCTTTATACTTTATTCTATGTTTGCATTTATTTCAATTAAGTCTATATCATAAAACTGGTCCAGGCAGTGTGGCCCAGTGGTTGAGCATCAAACTACAAATCAGGAGGTTCTGGCCAGGGTACGTGCCTGAGTTGTGGGGTTGATCCTCAGTGTGGAGTGTGCAGGAGGCAGTCAGGCAGAATGGTTAGAGGTGATCAGGCAGATAGGCAGAGAGGTTAGGCAGGCAGGCGAGTGGTTAGGAGCTATCAGACAGGCAGGCAAGAGGTTAGGGGCAATCAGACAAACAGGCAGAGTGGTTAGGGGTGATCAGGCAGGCAGGCAAAGTGGTTGGGGGCATCAGACAGGCAGGCAAGTGGTTAAGGACAATCAGGCAGGCAGGCAGGTGAGAGTTAGGATCCAGTGAGCCCAGATTGATAGAGGAATGTCCGACTGCTGGTTTAGGCCCAATCTCGGCAGTCAGACATTCCCTGAGGGGTCCTGGATTGTGAGAGGGTGCAGGTGAGGTCTGGGTATCTGCGTGTATTTGATCCTGGTTTCACCATTCTTTGTTATGTGACTTTAGGCAAGTTTTTTAATTTACCTATAATTCAGTTTCCCTCATTTCCCAATGAAATGAGGATAATAATTGTACCTACCTTATAGTGTTAACAAGAATTTAAATGAGAGTACTATTTAGAATCTAGTAAAAACTCAGTATATATACTCAATAATCCACATAGACATAGTAATAAGTAGAAACCAATATTGTAGTCAAGAGTTAGCCTGAGAAAGGAATAACTTCCCCTATATACATTCCTCTGTGTAACCTCTTAGTACCAGGACTAAGAGTACCCCCCACCATTAGATGCATCTACAGGTTTTGAGCCAGCCCTCTAGAGTATTCATTTACCTGTAATGGCTTCTTTGATCTCATTGCCTCTAAAGAAGGATTAGCGTTCTGGAGGAGACTGAAAATGGGTGGCCATTCTATTATCAAAATTGATCTGTTTTGAATTTTATTCTAAACTAGAGGCCCGGTGCACAAAATTCATGCATGGGGGCAATATTCTTCATTGCAGCCAGAACCCTCTCCAACCTGGGACACCTTGAGGTATGTCCAACTGCTTGTTGAGGGCCAATCCAGGTAAGATTGGGCCTAAACAGGCAGTCAGACATCCTTCTCACAATCCAGGACTGCTGGCTCCCAACTGCTTGCCTGCCTGCCTTCCTGATTACCTCTCATTGCTTCTGCCTGCCAGCCTGATCATCCCCTAAGCACTCCTCTGCCAGTCTGTTTGACCCTAACTGCCCTCCCCTGCAGGCCTGCTCACTCCTAACTGCACTCCCCTGCAGGCATGGGTCCCCCACACCTGCTCTTCCCTGCTGGCCCAGTCGCCCCCAACTTCCCTCTTCTGCTGGCCTGGTCACCCCTAACTGCCCTCCCCTCCAGGCTTAATTGCCCCCAACTGCCATCCCTTGCAGACCTGGTCCCTCCCATCTGCACTCTCATTCTGCTCATCTTGTAGAAGCTGTCTTGTGTGCACCTGGGGGCAGTCATCTTTGACCACATGGGGGCAGCTATCTTGTGTGTTGGAGTGATGGTCAATTTGCATATTACTCTTTTATTAGATAAGTTTAGATAGAGTAGAGGCCTGGTGCAAAAATGGGGGCCAGTTGGTTTGCCCTGAAGGGTATCCCAGAACTGGGTGAGGGTTCCCTTGGGGCATGGGGTGGCCTGAGTGAAAGGCCTGTGGTGGTTTGCAGGCTGGCCACACACCCCCATGACCCAAGGAGAGGCCCTGGTATCTGGAATTTATTTATGTTCTGTAATTGAAACTTTGTAGCCTTGAGTGGAGCCAAGCCTTCTGCTCACTCAGTGGCTATAGCCATTTTTGATGGGATTTATTTATATTCTATAATTGAAACTTTGTAGCCTTGCATGGAAGCCAAAGCAGGCCAGGGCAGGCAGAAAGCTTTGTTTCCTCCATTGCTGGGGGCAACTCAAGCCTCCTGCTCTCTCCAGCTCTGTGGCTGCCACCATTTTTGTTTGGAATTATTTGTATTCTATAATTGGAACTTTGTAGCCTTGAGCAGAGGCCAAGGCAGGCAAGAGCGAGTGGAAAGCTTGGCTTCCTCAATCGCCGGGGACAACTCAAGCCTCCTGCTCTCTCTGTGGCCACAGCCGTCTTGGTTGGATTAATTTGCATGCTTGCTTCTGATTGGCTTGTGGGTGTAGCAGAGGTATGGTCAATTTGCATATTACTCTTTTATTAGGTAGGATTATTTTTGAATGTTTACATGTGGATTATTTTGTCTTGAGTTTGAATTATAAGAATCTAAATGCCATACAAAAACAATAGGCTCTCCTGCCATCTCCAGTGAGAACATTAAGCATTTAATATTTATCTGTTGCATGAATGAATGAAAACTAATGATTCATTGGATATTAAATGTTTGGAAGTGTCTCCAACATAAACGATCATTAGTGATGCAGACTTTAATTTAAAAACGTGAAAAGCCATTGCAAGTTGTGAACAAAAATTTTTTTTTTTGTTCTTGTTGCTGTTGTTAGTTTTTGTTTTTTTGGCAGAAGCTAGGTTGGGAATATTGTTACACCTGGCACATAGTCTTTAGGTCTGGCTCAGATCCCTCTATTATTGGCTTAGCTATTAGCATTTGTAGTTAATAACTAATATAGCTATAACATGAATTGAAAATTACATTATTATTAATTTGGCAACAATACTGAGAGCAAAATAGTTAAAATACCTGATTGGTATGAAACCTATTTCTTATTTGACATTTAAGTATTTGACAAAACATTTTTTCAGTATTTATGGAAAACTTTGTAATATCATTGTGCCATAGTTTTCTCTGGTAACAAATTTAAGAAATTTAACTAGGAGGTGGTTATTGGGCTGTTTCCCAATACCATCTGATTAGCTATGTTTTTTGTTTGCCCGAGCAGCTGGCAATTAATGAATTGGTGGGAAATGGTCACAAGGCAGTGGCATTAGCATGTGAACATCTGCTATTAAAATTAGTGAATGCAGAGAGTTTTTTGTGATAATTTAAATTCACTGAAAAATGACTAGCTGAGTATTATTCTAAATACTCTCTGGAAAGTCAAAACTATTATTATCTTTTAGAATATGAGAAACATGACATGAAGATACACTGAGTGAAAATATAAGGTCGTGTGTGTGTGTGTGTGTGTGTGTGTGTGTGTGTGTGTGTGTGTGTGTGTGTGTTTGGGTGAGTGTCAGAGATTCAAGTCCACAATTTAATTTGAAAGCCATGCATTTTCCCAATGAAACTATTCATCTATTCATTCTTCTCTTTGAGGGCATTTACATGCTATAAGCAGAAACTCTGCCTGATTTCTTTATTCCTCTTCCAGAACAAGTTGATCACACTGAAGAAGAGAGAGAGTCCCTTCTCCAAATATCCATAGGTCACAGATAGGGTATGCCTATGATTTTGGGCTCTTTCATGGTTACATGTTCCATATGCATCCCTAATCTGCATGTTTCTTCTAAATTAATGGAAACCCTGCCATATCCATATATGTTAACTTAAATACAATTATAAATTGGTGATTGTGGAACACAGACTAATTCTTAAAACAATTCAGAAATATTTATAAAGTGTCATGGTTCCAATAATATTCAGAAGTACTGAAATTAGACATCAAATTCTTGCTCAGCTTTAATAGTAAACCAAGTTAGCAGGAACAATAAACAAAATTTTAGTTTTTGTGTCTCTGACTTTATTATTAAAGTCTGTCAAGTTGTAATGTGTTGTTTCTGCAGAACTCTGATAATAGTGCAGAAGGAAAACATTAATTAAATATGAAATATCAAGACAAATGCATGAATAAAATATATGGCATTCAGATAAAGTTCCAAAAGCTACTCCTCAGCAACAAAATGTCATTAAATCCTATAGGAACTAATTAATACATTAACATTTGGAAGAGTAATTATTGTCAGAGTTGAATCCTAATTAAATAAAAATACAAATACAAATTATATATTACATAATCTTACTGAATGCTTGAAAAATCAGTATAATGAAATATCAGAGGCAACAATTTATTATTCTGATGGTAGCTATTGAAAGATAACTACATATGTATACATACATATAAACACATGTTTAATATGCATAAGCCAGAACTTTATAAGTTCTGTGTTTATTACCATAGTTCCATGGATGCAAAGGAATGAATGCACTGAGTTGAAATAAAGGATCTTGATGAGTTGATACCTTAGTGCCAGTAAACTTAGTCTTAAACCAAATTGACTATGAAAAACATTGCATAAAACTACATTTTCTGTTTTTAATATATATATATATATATGACTCAGAGAGGAAGAGAGAGGGAGAGAGAGATAGAAACATCAAAGAGAATCATTGACCAGCTGCTTCTTGCATGCCTCCTACTGGGCATCAAGCCCACAACCCCAGCATGTGCCCTGACCAGGGATCAAACCTGGGACCCTTTAGTCTGTAGTCTGACATTCTATCTACCCAAACAATTTAGCTAGGGCTAAAACTACATTTTGTAAGCATTTATCTTGCTCTTTATTAAAGTTCATATGTATTTTCAAATCATTCGATATGATGAAGATTTTCTTTGACCACTGTGATATCACCCAAAGAAGAAACAGTATTACAGAAGATGGACTATAATGTACTAATTAGTAATAACTTCTATAATATATTTCTTTTTAAGCATGAACCTTGAAGTATATAAGTATATGCAGATAATTTTATTAATTTAAGAGTAAAAAAGATTTCATTGAGTAAGTCTGTATTAATCTTTGAAATCTCACTCCTCCACTAATATGTTTATTTATATTTGTTTGTTTGTTTTTATTGTTTAAATTATTACATATGTTAGTACATATATTTCATATTTTCCCCCATTGACCTTCCCCCAGGCTCCCCTACCCCCTGTTGCGTGCCCTCATCTCACACCCCCAGTGTCTTCTGTCCATTGGTGTGCTTACATGCATGAATACAAATCCTTTGGTTCATCTATTTCCCTCCCTCCTCAAAACTGCCCAGGCTTCCTGCTGTAATTTGACAGTCTGTTCGGTGCTGTACTGCTTCTATATCTTTTTTATTCATCAGGTTATAATATTCTTTATCCTATCTAATAAAAGAGTAATACGAAAATTAACCTTCACTCTGCTACACTTACAAGCAACACCCACAAGCCACACCCACAAGCCAGTCAGGAGTGAATATGCAAATAGACCCAACCAAAATGGTTGTGGCCATGGAGAGCAGGAGGTAGGCTTGGGTTTCCCTGGCAATGGAGGAAGCCAAGCTTTCTGCCTGTGCTTGCTGGCTTTGGCCAGGATCGGAGCAGGGTGATTGCAGTAAGCTGGGGTTCCCCTGCCCAGGGCCCAAGCCTAGGAGCCTTGGCCAGAGGCTTGTGGCCTTGAAAGGGGGTGAAGCTGGGTGATCGCAGTGAGCTGGGGGTCCCCTGCCCAGGGCCCAAGCCTTGGCCAGAGTCTTGCCTTGGCCAGGGGTGGAGCAGGGCGATCACAGCAAGCAGGGGGTCCCCCACCCAGGACCTGAGCCTTGGAGTCTTGGCCAGAGTCTTGTGGCCTTGGCCAGAGGCAGAGCCAGGTGATTGCAGCAAGCTGGGGGTCCCCAGGCCAGGGCCCAAGCTTCAGAGCCTTGGAGCCTCAGAACCTACGAGCCTAGGCCAGAGGCTTGTGGCCTTGGCTGGGACTGAGCCCAATAAGAGGACCAAGCTGGGGATCCCCCGCCCAGAGCCAAAAGCTTTAGGCCTTGGCAGGGGTGGAGCCAGAGATCAAAGGAGATAGGTGTGAACTATAGAGGAAACATCTTTTCTGACCACTCACTGGCTAAGCTCCCTGTATGTCAATGGTAATATTCTTAGTAACTTGGGTATAAGAATCCAAAAAGGTGATCTAGGTCTTTTCCACCACACTCCTGGAGAAAAAAAAACAAAGGTCCACTGCTGGAGGGCTAAGAAATGTCATATCCTGCCCTAGGCGGTTTGGCTCAGTGGATAATGCCTAGGTTTGCCAACCTCAGGGTCTAGGTTAGATTCTGATCAAGGGCATGTACCTAGATGGCAGGTTCCTCCCTGGCTAGGGCCAAGGTCAGGGCTCATGCAAGAGACCACCAATCAAAGTGTTCCTCTCACTTTGATATTTCTCTCTGTCTTTCCCTTTCTCTTCCACACTCTCTAAAAAATCAATGGAAATATATCCGCATGTGAGAAAAAAAGAAGAAAGAAAGAAAGAAAGAAAGAAAGAAAGAAAGAAAGAAAGAAAGAAAGAAAGAAAGAGAAAAAAAAGGAAGGAAGGAAGGTAGGAAGGAAGGAAGGAAAGAAGGAAGGAAGGAAGGAAGGGAGGGAGGGAGGGAGGGAGGGAGGGAGGGAGGGAGAAATGTCATATCCTATGAAAGACACATCTTGAAAATGCCTAAAGAAAGTTGTCATTTTTAATGGTGAAGGGAATGGAATCCGTGTTAATGAAAACACCTTGGTGGCTACAGTGACTGCAGCAGTGGGGTGATGTGGCTGGTGCCTTTTCCTGATCAGCCTGATTGCCTCCCACAAAGGGAGGCCAGATTGCAGCTTACCCCCATGGGGAGTGGGCCTAAGCCATCAGTAGGACATCTCCTGAGGGCTCCCAGTATGTGAGAGGGGCCAGGCTGGGCTGAAAGGACCCCCTCCCCCAGTGCATGATGGGACCCTAGTTTTCCATAAATGAGTGAGATCATGTGGTATTTTTCTTTCATTGTCTGGCTTATTTCACTTAACATAATGCTCTCCAGGTCCATCCATGCTGCTGCAAATGGCAAGAATTTCTTCTTTTTTATAGCAGCGTAGTATTTCATTGTGTAGATGTACCATAGTTTTCTAATCCATTCATCTAATGAAGGGCATTTAGGCTGTTTCCAAGTGTTAGCTATGGTGAATTGTGCTGCTATTAACATAAGGGTGCATATATCCTTTCTCTTTGGCATTTCTACATTCTTGGGATATAATCCTAGAAGTGGGATTAATGGGTCAAATGGCAGCTCCATTTTTAGTTTTTTGAGGAAACTCCATACTGTTCTCCACAGTAACTGCACCAGTCTGCATTCCCACCAGCAGTGCAAGAAAATTCCTTTTTCTCCACATCCTCACCAGCACCTGTCCTTTGTTGATTTGTTGATGATTGCTATTCTGACAGGTGAGAGATGGTACCACATTGTTGTTTTGATTTGCACTCTCGGGTAAGAAGTGACTTTGAGCATGTTTTCATATGTCTCTTGGCCTTTATTCTGTCTTCTTTCAAAAAGATTCTGTTTAGGTTCATTGCCCATTTTTTTTATTGGATCATTTATCTTCCTTTTATTAAGTTGTATAAGTTCTCTCTAAATATTGGAATTATACCTTCATCAGTGACAACATTTGTGAATATGTTCTCGCATACAGTGCACTTTCTTGTTGTTTTGTTGATAGTTTCTTTTGCTGTTCAAAAGCTTTTTATTTTGATTTAGTCCCATTTGTTTATTTTCTCTTTAGCTTCCATTGCCCTAGGAGCAGTATCAGTGAAGAAATTGCTTCGGCATATGTCTGAGATTTCTCTGCCTGTGGATTCCTCTAGTATATTTATGGTATCACATCTTATGATTAAATCCTGTATCCATTTTGAGTTAATTTTTGTTTATGATGTAAGTTGGTGGTAAAATTTCATTTTTTAGTGTATCTGTGCAATTTTCCCAACACCATTTATTGAAGAGACTATCTTGACTCCATTGTATATTCATGCTTCCTTTGCCAAATATTAATTGAGCATAGTGGTTTGGGTAGATATCTGGATTCCTTATTCTATTCCATTGGTCTATATATCAGTACTTTTATCAGTACCAGGTTGTTTTGAGAACAGTGGCTTTGTTACTACAAAGAAATCAGGTATTGAGACCCCACCTACTTTGATCTTCTTTCTCAGGAGTGCTGTGGCTATTTGGGGTCTTTTTTTATTCCAGATGAATTTTTAGAGAGTTCTTTCTAGGCCTGTGAAATAGGCCTTTGGTATTTTAATGGACAGTGCATTGAATCTATAGATTGCTTTGCATAGTATGGTCATTTTAATGATGTTGATTTTACGAATCCATGAACATCTGTTTACATCTTCCTCTATCTCTTTTTTCAGAGTCCCAGATTTCATATATAGGTCTTTTACCTCCTTAGTCAGGTTTATTCCTAGATATCTCAACTTTTTTGGTGCGATAGTAAGTGGGATTACTTGTTTAGTCTCTCTTTCTGTAAGTTCACTATTGTTGTATAGAAATGCCACAGATTTCTTTGCATTAATTTTGTATCCTGCTACATTGCCAAATTCATTTATTAAGTCTATTAGTTTTTGAGGGAGTCTTTCAGGTTTTTATGTACAATATCATGTCATCTGCAAATAAGGACAGCTTTACTTATTCTTTTCCAATTTGAATTTCTTTTATTTCTTCTTTTAGTCTAACTGCAATGGATAGTACTTCCAGTACTGTGTGGAACAGGAGTGGTGAGAGTGGGCATCCCTGTCTTGTTCCTGTTCTTAGGGGAAATGGTTCTGGTTTTTGCCCATTGAGTATGATGTTTGCTGTGGGTTTATCATATATGGATTTTATTGTGTTGAGGTATGATCCTTCTATTTCCATCTTGTTGAGAGTTTTTATCAAGAAAGGGTGTTGGATTTTGTCAAATGCTTTTTATTGCATCAATTGATATGACTATGTGATTTTTATCTCTCAATTTGTTTATGTGATGTATCACATTTATTGTTTTGCGGATATTGTACCATCCCTGCATTCCTGGGACAAATCCTACTTGGTCATGGTATATGATCTTTCTGATGTAGTGCTGGATCCAATTTGCTAGAATTTTGTTGGGGATTTTGGCATCTATGTTCATGAGGGATATTGGCCTGTAATTCTATTTGATTGGGTTGTCTTTATCGGGTTTGGGTATTAGGGGGATGCTGGCTTCATAGAATGAGCTTAGAAGTGTTCCTTCTTAAATTTTTTGGAATAGTCTGAGGAGGATAAGTTTAGCTCTTCCTTGAATGTTTGGTAAAACTCCACAGTGAAGCTGTCTGGCCCCGGGGTTTTGTATGGTGGAAGCTTTTTGATGACTGCTTCAATTTCTTCCATAGTTATTAGCCTATTAAGATGTTTAGATTCCTCCCAATTGAGTTTTGGAAGGTTATATTTTTCTAGTAATATGTCCATTTCCTCTAGGTTGTCTAGTTTATTGGAATAGAGTTGTTCATTGCAGTTTTTAACAATTTTTTGTATTTCTGTTGGGTCTGCTGTTATTTCTCCTCTTTCATTTCTGATCTTGTTTATTTGGTCCTCTCTGCTTCTTGGTGAGCCTAGCTATAGCTTCATCAATCTTGTTTATCCTTTCAAAGAACAAGCTCTTGATTTTGTTGATCTTTTTATTTTATTTTTTTGTTATTGCTGTTGTTCTCTATGTATTTTATCTCCACTCTGATCTTTATTATTTCCTTCCTTCTGCTTACACTGGGCTTTTCTTGTTGCTCTTTTTCTAACTGTTTGCATTGTAGGGTTAAGTAATTTATTACCATTGTTTCTTGTTTTTTGCAGTAGGCTTGTAGAGCTATGAACTTCCCTCTCAATACTGCTTTCTCTATGTCCCATAGATTCTGGATTGTTGTGTTTTCGTTGTCATTTATTGCCATGATGTTTTTTATTTCTTTTTGATATACCCAGTTATTGTTTAATAGCATGCACTTTAGTACACGTGTTTGATTTTTTGGATTGTTTTTATTGTACTTGATTTCCACTTTTATGCCACTGTGATCTGAGTAGATGCTTTATATGATTCCTGTCTTCTTGAATTTGAAGAGACTTTGCCTATGACCCAACATATGTTCTATCTTTGAAAATGACCGATGTGCCCTTTAGAAGAATGTATATTTTGTGGCTTTAGGGTGAAATGTTCTGAAGATGTCAATTAATTCCATCTGGTCTAGTGAGTCATTTAAGATTGATGTTTCTTTGATGATTTCTTTTTGTTTAGAAGATTTGTCCAGTGGTGATTGTGGGGTATTAAACTCTCCTACTATGATTGTATTGCTGTCAATCTCTCTCTTGATATCTTCCAGGAGTATTTTTATGTATTTATGTATTTTTGTGCTTCTGTATTTGGGTGTGTATATGTTTACCAGAGTTATTTCTTCTTGTTAGATTGGTCCCATTAGTATTATGAAGTGGATTTCCTTATCTCTTATTATGTTCTTCACTTTGAGATTTAATTTGTCGGAGATAAGTATTGCTACCCCAGCTTTTTTTTTTTTTTATTTCCATTTGCCTGAAAAACCTTTTGCCATCCCTTCACTCTCAGTCTGTGTGCATATTTTTTCCTGGGGTGGGTTTCTTGTAGACAGCAGATATATGGGTTGTGTTTTCTTTTTTTAAAAAATATATTTTATTGATTTTTTACAGAGAGGAAGAGAGAGGGATAGAAAGTCAGAAACATCGATGAGAGAGAAACATCGATCAGCTGCCTCTTGCACACCCCCTACTGGAGATGTGCCTGCAGCCAAGGTACATGCCCTTGACCAGAATCTAACCTGAGACCTTTCAGTCCAAAGGCTGACCCTCTACCACTGAGCCAAACCGGTTTCAGCAGGTTGTGTTTTCTTATCCAGTCTGTTACCGTATGTTTTTTTATTGGTCCATTTAATCTGTTTACATTTGAAGTTTTTATTGGTAGTTGTTTATTTGTCTCCATTTTTATTCTTTACCTCTGTTTTCCTTCTTTGCTTCCTATTTCTTATTATTTTTTTTTAAAGCCAACCCTCTAGTATTTCTTGCATTGCTGATTTGGTGATAATAAATTCCCTTATTCCTTTTCTGTCTATGAAGCTCCTGATTACACCTTCAGTTTTTATTGATAGCCTTTCTGGGTACAGTTTCTTTGATTTAGACCCTTCCTTTGCATGACTTTGTATATTTAATTCCATTTCCTTTCAGCTGATGAGTTCCTGTTGAGAAATTAGTCATTAGTCTGATGGGGGTTCCTTTGTTGGTAATTTATGTCTCTCTTTGGCTGCTTTTGAGATGTTTACTTTGTCTTTCGTGTTTGCCAGTTTAATTATAATGTGCCTTGGTTTCAGTCTTTTGGGGTTCATTTTTCTTGGGACTATGTGAGCTTCTTGGATTTGTGTGGCTTTTTGTTTCCTTTATCAGGGAAGTTTTCTGTATTTCTTCAAGCACTTTCTCTATTCCTTGCTTGGTTTCCTCTCGTTCTGGGACAGCTATTATGTGGATGTTGTTTTGTTTCATGTTGTCCCAAAGTTCCCTTAGACTCTCCTTCTGCTTTTTAATTTTTTTTTTCTAGAAGCTGCTCTATTTGGGTATTTTTTCCTACCTTGTCTTCTAGCTCACTGATGCAGTCCTCTCTCCTTCTTTTAGTCTACTTTTGATGCTTTCAATTGAGTTCTTTACAACAGCAATGTCATTTTTCTTCTTGATTCTTCTTCATTTCCTCTTGGTTCTTACACATGTTGCCAAATTTTTCTTCCATTCTTTTCAGCCACCTTATGACCATTCTTCTGAATTCTTTCTCTGACATATTGCTTACCTTCATTTCATTTTCTTCCTTTTCTGGTGCTTCCTGCTTTTCTTTCATAAGCAGGCTGTTTCTTTGTCTCCCCATGGTCTCTCTTCTATGGTGTCTGCTTATGTAGTTCTCCCTCTTCTGCATTGATTTAAAGGCACAGGATACAAACAAACATGTATAATGCACAAGGCACTGAATAGAAATGTATTCACAATATTAATAACCCCAAATAAAGGTGACCAGCAGATAAAGGCAAATTAATGGATAAGAGAGAAAATATAAGAGAAAAAAAAGAAAGGAGTGTAAAAATGAAATTTGGAAAAGGATTAAAAAGTAAGAGAGAAAAGAAAGTGAATATGAAAGAAGAGGGTAACAAACTATATATATGGGGAGAAAACGCCAACAGAAAAGCCACTAATTCCAACAAATGCCAGAAACAAGTATCTGGAGATGTTATCCTGTTTCTCTTACCATTTTCCTGCTTTAAATTGTCCCTATTCTTTCTTTTTACCCACTGTTGAAATTTCACCCTACTTATATATCTAACATCTAATATCAAGTGAGGCGAGGAAAAACAGAAGTAAAAAACAAAAACAAAGCAAACAACAACAACAAAAAGAATAAGCACAACAATTTCACAAACAAGCATAAAAATCGATATAATAAACAGTCAAGCAAACAACAACAAAAGGAAAGAGAGAAAAACATTTTTTTGGATAGTGAAGACAGAGAGGAGAGAGTTTGTATGGACTTGAAGCAGGGGATTGGAAATTAGATATATAAGTAGGGTGAAATTTTAACAGTGGGAAAAAAAAGAATAGGGAAAATCTAAAGCAGGAACAGGGTAAGAGAAACAGGACAACAAAAGGGAAAATGTTAGGAAGAGTGTAATGGCATAAAGGTAAAGTTGAGATAGATTTAAATGATGCTAATGGGAAGATGTAAATAGAATGTAGAACACTAATCCCAAAGTAAAAGAGAAAATAAAATGATACTTTTTAAAAAAGGTAGAATAGTAATAGTAATAATACTGATTGAAAATAAAATGTAATAATTAAAAAAGTAAAATCAAGTAAGGAAAAAAGAAAAAAATAGTTTCAAGTAAAAGATGAAAAAGTAAAACGCACACTAGTTAAAGTCATTCACTTCCTCTAGTGTTCTGTTTGGCACGCCTGTTTCCTAGTCAGGACAGTATTACAGTTCTCTGTGTTTCACTGCTCCTCAGTGTTGTAAGCTAGTCCTAATTTTTAAGCAGGTTGTGTGTCCTAATTTCTTGTATTCCTTTTTAAAAAAAATATATTTTATTGATTTTTCACAGAGAGGAAGGGAGAGGGATAGAAAGTCAGAAACATCGATGGGAGAGAAACATTGATCAACTGCCTCCTGCACACCCCCAACTGGGGATGTGCCTGCAGCCAAGGTACATGACCCCGACCGGAATTGAACCTGGGACCTTTCAGTCCACAGGCCGACGCTCCATCCACTGAGCCAAATCGGCTCGGCTCTTGTATTCCTTTATTTTTGTTTACATAAGAGTCAATTTGTGATTCAACCTCTGGTGTGCAGTGTTTCTGGATTGACCTCCGGGTCTAATGGTCCTCTCTAGCCATTCCTTAGATCCTGCTTTTCCTGTGGCTTTCAATACTGGTTTGTGGGAGTAGGTTGCCCCAGAGCTGGTTCTCTGATAAAAATTCCCCACTCTGATCCCCAGGTTCCAAAAAAACAACTTTCCCCTCCAGTCTCTTAGGTTGTCTCCAATTGGATGATCCTATGTATTTGGCTTAGTAATTAGAAACGAGGATTTGAACAAAAAAGAAAAAAACAAACAAACAAAAGAGCCAGCGTAAGTGCGATCTCCGGGACTGTGCGCAACTCTGTGCAGACTTTTTTTCCCCTTTGGGTCTAAGCAGCCGGCACACTTTTAAAATTTGTAGGCTGTTCTTTTGCATCAGATGAAAATGGGTTACTTTTAAGAGTTCCTTTCTGTTAGCAGCTGTGAGGACCCCTTACACATTCACAAATCACGCCAGCCCCAACAGCCAATGGATTTTTCTAGGCTCAGACTTCCCCCAGTCCTCCAGCTCCCACAGTATGCATGTTTCTCTCTGATTCCAGGAGCAGAGACCTCACCTTATCCCAGGCAAAATCTAACCTTTCCATGGTGGATTGTAGAGCTCCTTTGAATCCGCAAGTTTGTGCCCCTTGGGGACCAGTGCTCTGGGGTTCGCAGCTGTTTGGTGGGTGCCACAGTTGTAGATTTCCAGGCTTCTGATAACATTCACTTTCCCCTTCAAGTTGGCGCAGTCTCTGAGTCCAAGCTGGTGGCTCCAGGAGGTAACCCAGCAGCAGTGGGTGCTGTCTGGCAGGGGATTCCCATCCAACATTTCTCCCCAGTCTCCTGGCGTATAGCTGTCCCTTAACTCACAAATACTCCCTGTGAGACCCTCAACTGTTCTTTCTACCTGCTCAGGGACAAGGCTCAGGACACGTCTGTCCATTCTGCCACCATTATTTTCTTCTATTCCTCCTCCACTACTTTGAATATGGAGAAGATATCTACTATTTTACGGAAGAGCTACAGCTTTTTTTGATTGAGTGTTGATAAAATACATGAAGATTAACAAAGTTGTAAAAGTCATAAATTCCAAATAAAATGAAGTCATCAATGAGCAAAAATGATTGGGATTTTATACAGGTATAGGCAAAGTTAGGTTTACAGCTGTGAGTATACAAGTTTATTCTTGTATTCTTATTTATCAATTATTGTATTATTTTCATATTAACAACTGTAAGCTTACTTTTGTCCATCCCTGCATTTGTAATATTCCTTTTTAAATGCTGTTATTGATTTGTTGCAAATGGTGAGTATATTATCACTTGTGTTCTCATTTATAATAAAACAAACTTGCTGTGAAATTTTAAGGCAGCTGAGACACAACAGTAGCCACCTAATGAACCGAAGCACATTGCAGTTAAGTAGCTAAATAGATGCAGTCTGATTACAGGCCTGAAAAATTGATCTGTTTACTTGCAAAGAATAAAATGTTCATAGAACTATTCATTATTTTGGGAGAAATTACACATTACTAGATTCACATAGAATTTTCAAAACATAGCTAATTCATAACCAGTATAAGGCACTGGAATCATTTAATATGGTTTATATGACGAAAAAGGTCTGACCATTGTGATGACTTAGGAAAACAATAACAATGAACTGAACCTTGATTGAATTTGGAAAAATGTAGACCACAAAATCTTAAAGCAGAAAGATTACTTTGTGCAAAATGTTACGACAACTCTAAATCATGTTTTGAAATGTAGTTTATTGTTTTGCCTAATATGCTATTGAAAATGTCAAATAAGGAGCTTATTTGTGTTCATATTATTTTATATGATAATTTTAAATATTTTTGGAATCTGTCTTTATAGCATTGTATTTTTTCTCATTCATAGAACTTTTTGTTTGTGTAGATATTCTTCCAATTTTAAAAAATAGCATATTAATTTTTAGAGAGGAAGGGAGAGGGAGAGACATCTATGTGAGAGTGCATCATCCATCCTTTGGCTGCCTCCTGCATGCCCTCCACCAGGGATCAAGCCCAAACCCTGGGAATGTGTCCTGACCAGGAATAGAACCAGCAACCTTTTGGTAAACAGGACAATGCCCAATCAACTGAGCAACACTGGCCAGGGCCTTCCAATTTCTTTAAGCATTTAAGATGCGCTTTTTTGTTTTTTATTATACATAGTGAGCAAGAGCAAATACCACTGTTGGATTATCTTGATTTTCCAAACCTTCAACTCTACAGTATGAATCATTCAAAAGTTTTCTATTTTTATTATGGCAGCATATACTGTATTGCTGCATGTGTTACTCCTGTTTGCTAATACACATAAATTTTATTTGTTCAATTCTATTTTTGCTCAGTAATTGCTATACTCCATCCCTATCCATTCATTCTGAGGTCCATTAGAGATAAATGTAGTTCAGAGAATTACCTATTTTTTTCAGTAAATTACCAGTGTTATAATTTAAAAACAAATACTAAAGGTTCTACATTTTATACACATATTTTGGCATAGAATAATTGAAACTATACAAATGTAAAAGACAAAAGAAGTATTTAATTTTATATATAAAACTAGAGGCTCAGTGCACAAAATTTGTGCACAGGAGGTGGGGGGATGTCCCTTAGCCTAGCCTGCACCCTCTCCAACCTAGGACCCCTCAAGGGATGTCTGACTCCCCGTTCAGGCCTGAACCTACTGGGATTGGGCCTAAGCAGGCAGTCGGACATCCTTCTCACAATCCAGGATTGCTGGCTCCAAACTGCTCACCTGCCTGCCTCCCTGATTGCCCCTAACCTCTTCTGCCTGCCAGTGTGATCACCCCCTAACCACTACCCTGCCAGCCTAATTGATGTCTAACTGCTCCCCTGCCAGCCTGTTTTTCCCCAACTTCCCTTCTTTGCTGGCCTGGTCACCCCTAACTGCCCTCCCTTGCAGGCTTGGTCCCTCCCAACTGCCCTCCCCTTCTGGCCTGATTGCCCACAACTACCCTCCCTTGCAGGCCTGGAACCTCCCAATGGCCCTCTCCTGCTGGCCACCTTGTGGTGGCCATCTTGTGTCCACATGGAGGCAGGATCTTTGATCACATGGGGGCAGCCATCTTGTGTGTTGGAGTGATGGTCAATATGCAAATTACTTTTTTATTAGATAGGATAGAGGCCTGGTGCATGGGTGAGGGCCAGCTGGTTTGTCCTGAAGAGTGTCATGGATCAGGGTGGGGGTTCCCTTGGGGCATAGGGCAGCCTGGGCAAGGGGCTTGTGGTGATTTGAAGGCCAGCCATGCCCCCCACCAACCCAAATGGAGGCCCTATGATCTGGGATTAATATATGTTCTCCAATTGAAACTTTGTAGCCAGGAGTAGAAACAAGCCTTCTGCTCACTCCATGGCAACAGCCATTTCCCTTTGAGTTTATTTAAATTCTATAATTGAAACTTTGTAGCCTAGAGTGAAGGCTGAGGTGCTAGAGCTGTAGAAGCTTGATTTCCTCCATCACCCGGGCAACCCTAACCTCTGCTATCTCCAGCTCCATGGCTGATGCCATTCCAGTTGGGATATATCTTCTATAATTGAAACTTTGTAGCATTGAGTGGAGGCCTAGGCTGGCAAGGACATGTGGAAAGCTTGGCTTCCTCCATTGTGGGGGAAACCCAGGCCTCCCTCCTGCTCTCAGTGGGCACAGCCATCTTGGTTGGGGTTTATTTGCTCCTGATTGGCTGATGGGCATGGCTTTGTGCGAGTGCTTTGATCAGAGGTATGATCAATTTGCATATTACTCTTTTATTAGATAGGATTACTTGCATTTGTCTGTGTGTGTTCATATGTACCCATACTATTTAGAGAATATATTTTTAATCATAGCAATTTAGGTTGAATTTCACAACTAGTGAACTGGTCTTTTCAAAAAGTGAAAGGATGTTCAATAATGGCTGTCTATATCTTGCTGTTGATCCCCTACCATCCCTCTAAAAAAATATATATATATATATATAATTATTTTAAAAATTATTTGATTCTTTTCTTCTGCTTTGCTTATATTTTTCTTTTGATGTTTACCCTATACACATGGTGTTACAACTAGATATTTATCTGTATAATAAGAATAAGTGAAAGGTATATTTCCCTGTCCCTAAAAATGGTTTTTGAAGCATGACAAGTTATAGAGCCTTTAAAAATTTTTAATTTATCTCTATTGTTGTATTACAGATGTCCTCTTTGTTTTTTATTCTGTTGCCCCCCTCACCCTGCACCCACACCCACCCCTCCCAAGCCTTCACCACACTATTGCCTGTGTCCATGTGCTAAGCATATATGCATATAAATTCCAGGTTAATCTCTCACCCCTGCCCTCCTTTTAAAATTCATCAGTTTGTTCCTTGGTTCTATGTCTCTGGATCTATTTTGTTTATTGGTTTGTTTATTTATTTATTTAATATTTTAATTGATTTCTGAGAAGTGACAGGAAGAGCAATATTTAGAAACATCAATGATGAGAGAGACATTGATTGGTTGCCTCTTGCACGCCTCCTACTGGGGATTGAGCTCGCAACCCAGGCATGTGCCCTTGACCAGAATCAAACCTCAGAAACTTCAGTCTACTGGCCAATGCTTTATCCACTGAGCCAAACCAGCTAGGGCTCATTTGGTTTATTTTTTTCATATGAGTGAGATTGTGTGGTAATATACATTTACAATTACTGTAGTTTCCCTTTATCCCTGGGGATACTGAGTTTTTTCTCCCAAAACCCCCCAGAGGATGCCTGAAATCTCAAATAGTACTGGACCCTATATATAATTTTCTCTTACACATACATTCATATAATAAAGTTTATTTTATAAATTAGGTACTGTAAGAGATTAATAGCAATAATTATAATAGATCAATTATAGTAGATCAATTATAACAAGAGTAGAGGCCCTGTGTACATATTCTTGCACCATTGGGGTCCCTCAGCCTGGCCTATGCCTTCTTGCAATCTGAGATCACTTGGGGGATGTAAGACTGCCAATTTTAGCCCCATCCCTGCAAGCCAGGTGGAGGGACCCTACCTGTGCATGAATCTGTGCACTGGGCCTCTAGTGTGCATATAAGATCTTTGGTTAATCTCTTCCCACTCTCCTCCCTCTCCCCTTCCCTCTGAGATTCATCAGTCTGTTCCACTTTTCCATGCCTGTGCATTGAGCGCCTGATCCCTTGTGGACATTATGCATCATAGCTACCGGTTGAATGGTCGCTTAGGCTTTTATGTATATAGATACTATATGAAAGTTATGTGAATGTGGCCATATTAATTAAAATAAGTTTCTTGAACACAACCACTGTGATACAATGACAATTGATAAGTTAATTTAGATGACTGTTAAGTGACTAACAGGTGAGTGTCATATACAATATATATACACTAGACAAAGGCATGATTCAATTCTCAGGAAGGACAGAATAAGACATTGAGATGTCATCCTACTACTCAGAATGGCACACAATGTAAAGCATATGAATTGCTTATTTCGGAATTTTTTTTAATTTAATAATTGTGGACCACGGTTTCCCATGTATACTAAAACCTCAGAAAGTGAAATTAAGGAAAATGAGGGTTTACTGTATCAGTACTTAATTAGTATATAATATGCAGCTAATACATTCAAAGCCTGTTACTCATTTCATTAAAAGTACCAAATGTTAAACAATAATATAAAATATTTAAAAATAAACATACTACATTGACAACTGTATTAGTTTTTTATTACTGCTATAAAATTATGCCAAATTTAGTGACTTAAAACAATGCATTTATTATCTTACAGCTCTGTAGGTCAGATTTCTGGTACTTGTATCACTGAGCTAAAATCAGGTTGCTGGCAGAGCTGCATTTCTTTCTGGAACTTCCAGGAAAAAAATCTGTTTCCTTGTTTTTTCCAACCTCTCTAAAGATCAAGTCCATTTCTTGGCTCATGGTTCCCTTC
The DNA here is from genome assembly GCA_027563665.1 of Antrozous pallidus. Classification (NCBI taxonomy): domain Eukaryota; kingdom Metazoa; phylum Chordata; class Mammalia; order Chiroptera; family Vespertilionidae; genus Antrozous; species Antrozous pallidus. Next base: position 113,369,166 of record CM050509.1, read on the forward strand.
CTCCATCTTCAAAGTCAGCAACATTGCATCTCTCTGATCATTCTTCCATAATCATATCACCTCTGACCTTTCCTTTCTGCCTCCAAAATAACTCATCATAATTTGCCTACCTCAAGGTTTTCAATTGCATCTAAAAAGTTCATTTTACCAAGAATGTTACAGGCTTAGGGTTGATAATATATTCACTGTTTCCAACTACTAGGATGTAAACTGAACATGGGGGGCGGCATTATTCTGCCTGCTACAATTACAGACATTGAAAAATGTTAACTTCTACTAATGAAGTAATAACTTTTAACCCTCATGCCATTACTTTTGCATTAAACAGTTTTTCTTTTTTCTGTTTTTTATTAAACTTGTTGGGTGACATTGGTTAATAGAATCATATAGGCTTCAAGGGTACATTTCTATGATACAAGATCTGTATATTGCACTGTGTGCCTACCACCCAAGTCAATCCATCTTTTGTCACTACATATTAAGCCCCCACCACACCCAACTCTTTTATCTCTGGTAACAACCACACTTTTTTGTGCATCCACAAAAAAGTTTTAGTTTTATAGTCCAGATATGAATGAAATCATGTGGTTCTTAGCTTTTTTTCTGAGTGACTTATTTCACTTGAGGAATTTTCTCAAGGTCCACCTATGTTGCCCCAAAAAGCTGTATTTCATCTTTTCTTATGGCTGAGTAGTATTCCATTGTATATATGTACCACATCTTTATTCAATCTTCTATGATGGACACTGTGGTTATTTTCACCGTGAATAATGCTGCGATGAAAACAGGGGTGCATATATCTTTGGGAATAGATGTCTTTTTAGGTTTTTGGGTATATACCCCGGAGAGGAATTTCTGGGTCATATTATTCATTTTTTGAGGAACAATCTGACTGTTTTCCATTGTGACTATACCAGTCTACAATCTCATCAGTGGTGAATGAGTTTTCCTTTTAGTCTATAATGTCTCCAACACTTATTATTACTTTTTTTTATGATAGTAGCCATTCTAACAGGGTTGAGGTAGTTTCTCATTATAGTTTTGATTTGCATTTCTCTAATAGCTAGTGAAGTTGAACATATTTTGATATATCTGCTGGCCATTTACATGTCTTGGAAGAGGTGTCTGTTTAGGTTCTCTGCCCATTTCTTAATGGGATTGTATATTTCTTTTTGAGTTGTACGTGGTCCATACATATTTTGGATATTAACCTCTTGTCAGAGTTGTTGTTTATAAATAGCATCTACTATATGGTCAGTTGCCTTTTGTTTTGTTGGCAGTTTTTATTGTGCAGAAGCTTTTTAGTTTAATATAGTCCTATTCATTTATTTTTGCCTTTTACTTCCCTTGCCTTTGGGGTCAAATTCATAAAATGTTATCTATGATCAAGGTACATTAAGTTTTGTACCTTTGTTTTCTTCTATGTAATCTATTATTTCAGATGTTATATTTAGGTTTTTGATCCATTTTGAATTGATTTTTGTACATGTGGACAAGCTACTCTGGTTTCATTCTTTTGCATGTGGCTTTCCAATTTTTCCAGTACCATTTATTAAAGAGGCTTTCTTTTTCTCCATTGTGTGTTTTTGGTTCCTTTGTCTAAAATTACCTGCCATATACATATGGTTTTACTTCTGGGCTCTCAATTCTGTTCTATTGACCCGTGTGTCTGTTTTTCTGCCAATACCATGCAGTTTTGATTATCATAGCTCTATAGTATAATTTTTAAATTTATTTTCCCATCATCATTTATCCATTCTATTGCCCTCTTTCACATGCACACCTCCCCAATCACCATACTGTTTTCCATGGCCATGAGTGTTCTCTCTCTCTCTCTCTCTCTCTCCCTCTCTCTCAATCCCAACATCCCCCCCAACACTCTCTCCACCAGAACTTTCTGCCTGCTTTCTCTATATAGGTCTGTCTCTATTTTGCTTGGCAGTTCAGTTTGTTCAATAAATTCCATATATTAGTGAAATCACATGGTACTTGTCTTTCTCTGACAACCTTAATTTTTTTATTGATTTTAGAGAGGGGGGAGGGGGGAGAGAGTGAGAGAGATAAACTTCAATGTGAGAGAGATACATAGATTTATTGCCTTGCCTATGCTCCCTGAGTGAGGATTGTACACTCAACCGAGGTAAGTGCTCTGGCCTAGAGTCAAACACATGAACTCCTTGTGTACCAGATGATCCTCCAACCAACTGAGCCACACCATCCAGGTGGAATAATTTGAAGTCAGGTAGTGTGATACCTCTAGCTTCATTATTTTTTTCTCAAGATTGCTTTGGCTACTTGGTGTGTGTGTGTGTGTTTTCATGAAAATGTGATTTTTTTTGTTCTATTTTTTAATGACATTGAGATTTTGATGGATATTGCATTAAATATGTATAATGTTTTGGGTAATAGAGTCATTTTAAACATGTTGATTCTACCAATCCATGAATATGGAATATCTTTCCATTTAATTGTGTCTTTTTCAATCTTTTTTAATAATGCTTTGTAGTTTTCAGTGTATAACCCTTTCACTTCTTTTCTTAAGTTTATTTCTAGGTGTTTTATTATTTTGTTTGCAAGCAAAAATTAAATTGTGTTTTATTCCATTTAATTTTCTAAAGTTTTGTTGTTACTATATAAGAAAAAGGTGAATTTTTATACATCAGTTTTGTATCTGGCAACTTTACTGTATTGCTTATTGTTTCTAATAGTTTTTGGTGGAGTCTTAAAAGCTTTCTATATACAGGATCATATCATCTGCAAAAAGTGATACCTTTACTTCTTCTTTTCTGATATGGATGCCTTTTATTTATTTACTTTGCTGACTACTCAGCCTAGGACTTCTAGAACTATGTTGAATAAGAATAGTGAATGTGGACATCCTTTTCTTGTTTCTGATTGTAGAGAAAAAGCTTTCAGTTTTTTTGCCACTGAGTAAGATATTTACTGAGGGTTTTTGACACATGGCCTTTATTATGTTTAGGTAATTTCCTTCTATGCCTAGTTTATTGAGTGTTTTAATCATAAATGGATGTTACTATCTTATCAAGTGCTTTTCCTGCATCTATTGATAATATCATATGACTTTTGGCCTTTGTTTTGTTAATGCCATGTATTACATTGATTGATTTGCATGTGTTCAAGTACAATTGTGCCTCTGGAATGAACTATACTTTATTATAGTGTACTATTTTTTAATTATATTTTTATTGATTTCAGAGAGGAAGAGAGAGGAAGAAAGAACTAGAAACATCAGTGATGAGAGAGAATCATTGATAGACTGTCTCCTGCATGTCCCTTACTGGGGATCAAGCCAACAACCCAGGCATATGCCCTGAGCTGGAATTGAACCATGACCTCCTGGTTCATAGATTGATGCTCAACCAACTGAACCATGCCAGGCGGGCCATAGTGTATTGCTTTTTAATGTAGTATTGTAATCTATTTGGTAGTATTTTGTTTAAGAGTTTTTGCATTCATATTCATCAGAGACATTGGTCTGTAGTTTCATTTTTTTTGTGTGTTATCCTTGCCAGGTTTTGGTATCAGGACTATATTGGCTTCATAAAATGTGTTAGAAAGTTTTGACTCTTCTTCAATTTTTTTGGTGTAGGGGTTTTCTTTCTTTTCCACATCCAGTGTGGAAAAAGAGTGGGTCCAGTTTCTGAGTAGAGGAGCTTGGGATTGAGAAATAAAAGAAAGAATAGAGGACAGAGAAATAGAAATAAAATCTGGGGCTGGGTGGAATCTCTGTTCTCTCTGATGGAGAGACAGGAATCCAAACCCAACAGCAGCATGTTTATTTATACCAAAACAGAAAGGGGTTTCACTGAAAAAATCTTAGGATCAAAGGAGCTTAGTAGACCCAGGGCCTACTCATTCCCTAGTTCCCGGGGCTAGGCTGAATCTACATTTCAAGGCTCTCTCCCTGACACCTGGAGCAAGTTAAGAGTCAGTACTGATAATGCATCCAGCCTTCTTGGTGGATGTGTTTCCAAGACACGGCTCTGCCTGGAGCCTCGGATTCAGCTGACAATGATTTAAAGAATGGTTCCCTGGAGGCCCTCTACATTTGGAAAATTGAGAAGGATAGGTTTCATATCTTCTTTGAATGTTTGATAGAATTCATTAATGAACTTACCTGGTCCTGGATTTTTTTTTTTTGGGGGGGGGGAGGGGGAGTTTTTTGAAAGTTGTTTCAATTTCCACACTCCTGATTTATCTACTTATTAAAATTTTCTAATTTGACATGATTCAGTCTAGGGAGATTATTCATCTATAGGAACTTATACTTTTCTTCTAGGTTATTAAATTTCATAGCATATAGTCTTTCATAGTATTCTGTTATGATCTTTTCTTATCTATGATGCCTGTGGTAACTTCTCTTTTCTGATTTTTTTGTCCCCCTATGGTTCTTTTATCTTTTTTCCTTAGTGAGTCTAGCCAGGGGCTTGTCAGTTGTATTTTTTTTTAAGAAACAGCTATTAGTTGCATTAATTTTATAGATATTTTGTTCTCTATTTCATACAATTCTGCACTAATATTTATTTCCTGTCTTCTACTGACTGTGTTGTTCTGTTCTTTTTATAGTTCTTTTGTTTATCTCTATTGTTGAGAATATTATATATACACTCCTTCCCCACCACTATGCTCCTCCACCCAGATCCCACCTTACTCCAGGCCTTCAACCACCCTATTTTAAGTATCCATAGGTAATACATATATGTAAATTCATTCTTTAATTACTCTTTTACAACCACCCCACTCCTTTGCTTCTGAGATTTCTCAATCTTTTTCATGTTTCCATGCCTCTGGTTCTATTTTAGTCATCATTTAATTTTGGTCTTTAGACTCCTTGTTCAATTATTTTTATTTTAGATTCAATTAATGATAGATACGTATTTATTGCCATTTTATTGTTTGTGTTTTTTATCTTTTCTTTTCTTCTTCTTAAAGAAGACCTTCCAACTTTTTATGTAATACTGGTTTGCTGTTGATGGACTACTATAGCTTTTTCGTGTCTGTGAAGCTCTTTATATGACTTTCAATTATAAAAAATAGCTTTGCTGGGTAGAGTAATCTTGGCTGCAGGTCCTTGTTTTTCATCACTTTAAATATTTATTGCCACTCTTTTCTGGCCTTCAAGATTTCTGATGAGAGATCAGCTGACAGTCATGTGGTCATTGCCTTCTAAGTAACTAAATGCTTTTCTCTTGCTGCTTTTAAGATTCTCTTTTTGTCTTCAACCCTTGGAATTTTAATTATGATGTGTCTTGGTGTGGGACTCTTTGGGTTCATCTTGCTTGGGGTTCTCTGTACTTCCTGGACTTGAAAGTTTATTTTTTTCAGCAGGTTAGGAAAGTTTCGTGTCATTTCTTCAAATAAGTCTTCAATTTCATGCTCCCTCTCCTCTTCTTCCAGCAGCCCCATGATGTGCATGTTAGTATGCATGAAGTTATGAAGTCCCAGAGGCTTCTTACACTATCTTCATATTTTTTGGATTTTTTTCTCTTCTGATTGGGTGTTTTTTCTTCTTCATATTCCAAACTGGTGATTTGTTTCTCTGTATCCTCTACTGTTGATTCCCTGTAAATAATTCTTTATTTCATTTGGTGTATCCTTAATTTCTGACTGGTCCATTTTCATGTATTTGATGTTCTCATTATTTTCTTTGAAATTCTCATTAAGATCCTTGACATTCTCACTAAGTCCCTTGATGCTCTTATAAAGTTTCTTGAGCATCATTATAACCATTGGATTGAGCTCAGTATCTAGTAGTTTGCTTGCATCCATTTCATCTAGTTCTTTTCCTGGAGATTTCTTCTGTTATTTCATTTGTGACATGTTTTTGTTTGTTTGTTTTCACACTTATCTGCTTCCCTGTGTTTGTTTCTATGTATTAGGTAGAGCTGCAATATCTACTGGAATTGGTATACTCACCCAGTTTAGTAGGTGTCCTTTAGTGCCCAGTGGCTCAGCTCTCCCAAGTCACCTGAGTTGTACACTCTAGGTGTGCCCCTGTGTGGGCAGTGATCACTGTCCTGTTGTAATTGAGCCTTGATTACTGTTGATGTTACTAGGAGAAATTGGCTGTGAGGACCAGCTGTATAGGGGAAGAACTCCTATGTAGGAGACTTGCCTATTGAGTAAGACTCGCTTCAGTGTGGCTTTTGTGCTCTCCAAGTCTGACCCTTGTGTGTGTTGCTCTCAGATGTGGTAGAATTGGAATCTGGTGTGTTCTGAAGCTAAACACCAAGTGTACTGGCTCTGGGGCCTCTCAAGAACCATAAGGACAGCTACTGCCTTTGCCCTGCTATAGGGGGCTCTACAGATGGCTGATACTTGTGTTGGGCTTAGAAATGCCGAGGGGAGACAAAGCTGTAAACTTTGGCAAGTTGCTGTTAGTGCGGGGCCTGGGGCCATTTATCAAGATGTATATGGCACATTGAGTCCAGCAGTTTCTTGTTTGAGAGAATTTAGGAAAGTCTAAAGCCTAAGCCAGAATAGGCTACTCATGCAAAAGACACACTGCAAACAGCTTGGCTGTGGCTGCAAATTGGATGGGGATCTCAGGAAATCACCAGGTTGGGACAAATAGCATGGGCCAGGTATATGGAGACTCAAATATGGTATCTGCCAGTTAATTCTGTGTGTGTGTGTGTAGGGGGGAGGGAAAGTTCCCAGACCTTTTTTTCTGGGAGAAAAATGCCTAGGAGTTCTTGCCCTGATGACAGACAACTTAGTTTCTTCCCATATGTTCCTGGATCTTTTCAAGCTACTATCCCATTGCAGGAGCGCAAAGGGAGTGAGTTCAAATAATTCCATGCTTGGGTCCTTTAGGAGGAACTGTCTTGGTCTCAGGCTGCATCCTTGTCACTCTGTTAGATAGGAAGTTAAACATGAGGACAAGGGGTGGGGCCTGCTCTGGAGCCCTGAGCAGTGGTTGGACCAACATTACCTTCAGACTGCTTCTCTATGGGTGGCCCAGCATCCAGAAGATCACCAACGGGCAGGTTCAGAACCAGCCCATTCTTGACAAAAGCTCAGAGAAAAATGACATGACCTCAATGGGGACTTACTAGGGCCCTGGACTAATTATAATAAAATTTGCATTGCACTTTTGACCTCCTCACCCCCATGGGTTTTTCTGTATGCATTATGGGTAAGGGCATGTGCAGAAGAAATGTGTTTATATTGCATTTTTCTGTCAATCATCCTTGAATGCAAATAAAAGCATACACCAGAAAGTCCCTCATTTAAACCATATAACCCAGGAGTTCAGGGCCATTGTTCGTCTCAACTACCTGCTCCTTATTTAGAGTGTATCTTCAATAAATCCCACTGTGCTTTATCTTCATTTTTTTCCATTTATATTTATTTATTTCTTCATTGATTAAGGTGTTACATATGTGTCCTTGTTCCCCATTAACCCCCATCCCACTCACTCATGACCTCCCCCACCTGTTGTCTGTGTCCATTGGTTAGGCTTATATATATGCATACAAGTCCTTGGTTGATCTCTTCCCCTTACCCCCACCCTCTCCTACCTTCCCTCTGAGGTTTGACAGTCTGATCAATGGTTCTCTGTCTCTGGATCTATTTTTCTTCATCAGTTTACGTTGTTCTGTTCATTATATTCCACAAATGAATGAGATCATGTGATATTTATCTTTCTCTGACTGGCTTATTACCTTCATTTTTGTTGACCTTATAATCTTTTTGTGTTGATGAGAAGACCCAAGGCCCCAACCATTAACCTCAATTAGTAACATCATTTTGATGGCACCCCTTGGATTCCACAAACTTTAAGTACTCTGGCCACAAGGCTAGAGAAAGGGCTGCTTTACTTTTCCTTCTTATCCAGAATCAAGAGGACAAGGCAGTAATTCTACTTAATAGGAGATGACTGCCTATGAGTGGAAACCTAAATTAATCCTTAGTGCCTGGTGATGAACTGGCACATTGGTTCCTAAGATGTCACTTGCAGTCAGGACTCCCCCATGCCCACATTGTAGGGGTATAATCCTGTCACCCAAGCATTGTTACAATTTAATACACTTCACTTGCCCAACCAGACTGCTAGAGCTAAACTCTACCTTGCCTCTTAGTTACTACTTCATCTAGGAAATCTATCTGTCCTCTTCCAGCCAGACCTATTGGGTAAATCATTTTGTATATCACCTATATAATCTCAGGTTTACTGGGTCAAGTCTCTACAGCACTTCACTGGAAGTACTCTGGCAGACTTTCTGCACTATTATGGGTTATAGCAGGTACAGCATTCCCACAATCTGAAATTCTCAGAGTAGGGATCCACCCTATCAGAGTGGAACCTAGAGGGGTTTGGAGGAAAGGGACATCATCAAAGGAATGGGAGACACACAAACCAGAAGATATTATGCAGAAGTCCAATGTACAATTCAACTAGGAGGTAAATGACACTCTAAATGTACCTCACCATTAGTCATTCCATTTATGGGTTACTACCTTTTTTTTATCCTTTTAGCAAAACCCTCCTCTATCTATAAAATCCCTTTACTCTGTTTTCTTCTATGGACATACTAGCTCTATTTCTCTTTTCTTCTCCTTTGCTCTGGTTGAGCAGACTTGACTGCTCCCAGATTCCTAGATCTATCCCACTCCAACAAGGTCTGCAGAGTTGCCTATCACTTGGTAAAATTTGACCTTACATCCTCTAACGAATATGGTGAGATTACATGGTCTCATCCCTGCTAGAATCCTGAGACATCAGACTCTAGCCCTCACGGGCTGGAACACTAGTCTCCGGAACTGACACCAGGATGCTGGGCTCTCAAATTGCTAACTTCCAAATGGGGATTCCACCTCTATATACAGGTTAGGAGCTCCCTGGTGTGTATTTTGGCTAACTGGTCACACACAATTCAACCACCAAGATCTTTAAAAAAAAGAAAATAATTTCTACTGTAATTCAGTCTGGCCACAATATAAACTCCGAGATAGGTAGTTATGGACTCAAAATAGTAGCACTAATCCCAACACCATGTTTCAGTTAGATCTTTTCTGCAAGTAACAGGGAAAATGGTCAGAAATTCCAGACATTTTTTCTATTATGAGAACAGAAGGATCTCCAGAAATATAAATTGACTACTATGTGTTAACATAAGAGACATTGAAACAAGTAAAGAATTTTTGTGAATTTATTTGAGCCAAACTGATGGCAATTGCCAAGAAGCAAAATCTCAATGTGTTGAGATAATGCTCTAGAGAATGGTGTTTTATCACCTATATTTACAAATTACCATCAAAGGAGGAGATGTAAATGAGTTACTCTGATAACCAAAAGAACTATATCAGTGCTTTTCAACATATATCTTTGGCCTATGAAATAACATGGAAGTATGTAATAATTATCTTGGGCCACACTTTGTTAGATATTGAACTCTTCTGAAACTAATAAATGTCTATAACCAATTCCTCTTCCTTTTGTAGCTTCTCTACTATATCCTTTGCTCTTCGATTCCTTGTCTGGATTTGCCCTTTCACCTCCTTATCCTTCTTCCTTCCCCTTCTATCTCTACTACCACTCCTTACTGATTTATGGGAAAATGAAAGTAGGAATTCTAACAATTCCCTTTGGAAAAAGCTCCTTTCAGCCAAGGAGTAACCAGCAACTATACCCAATTTTCTCAGGGACTCTGATTAGTTCCCAAAGAAATTTAATTGTTAGAATATGTAATCCTAATTATTATAACCTATTCCAATTAATATACCTACTGGTTTCTGAGAGCAAAGAAACAGAACTGCTAAATAGGGTCTTTAAGGAAACTCTAGAAGGGTCTATTTTTATTGTAGACCCTCTTTGAGTCCAAAAACAATAAGAGCCCTGAGCCCTTACAGTATAAAACCAGATCACCTTAAAAAGAAAAACTGAAATGAGACTTAGAAAGGGAAAAGAAACCAGAAGAAAGCATAGATTTGCTCCAAGGTTGTTTCCATTTTTCCATAACAGTTTGGGAGAAGTTAAAATTATCATAAAAAAAGGAAACTACAAAGACCTTTATAAATACTGGGGCTACTTTATCTGTTCCTAACCACACCCAACTTAAGTTGCTTCCTCCTTCAAAGTAAAGTTTCTATACAAATGTCAAAAATATTTAATCAGTCTGACTTTAAATCAGAGCCTGTTCCCTTCCAACTAGGAAATCTTGCACCCAGGACCTGTTTTACTCTTCCCAAGGGAAATGGACGGAGGTTCCATGTATCTAAGACTTTATGGAGGCTACCCTAAACTATGTGATGTCTGTAACTAGAAAAATATACCCAAATGGAAAGAAATATTTCTAAAAATAGATAGTTAATTTTTTCAGTTGATTGCCAACACTTGGGTGGCAATCCAATTATTGATATATTTGAAACCACCGTCTTTGTTTTACAAATGAAGTCTTCAGAGGGCCAGAGGTGTGGCTCCAGAAACAATTCAAAGTCCACCAAATCCTCTTACTTCCCCAAAACCTCCTCTATCCATCTCAAGAGGCCTATAGATAACAGGATTTATAAAACCAAAGTCCCAGGACCTTTGAAATGAAAGTACTGGGACTTCACCATAAACTCCTGTCTGGGTCATTTTTTTTTTTTAAATACAAAGCTCTGGAAGGTAAATATTCCTATATAATAAAAACCTAATATGCAAATCGACCAAACAGCAGAAAAACCAGTGGAATGACAGGTCACTCTGACCTGCACTGACCACCAGGGGTCAGATGGTCAATGCAGGAGCTGCCCCCTGGTGGTCAGTGAGCTCCCATAGTGGGAACACCACTCAGCCAGAGGCCAGACTCATGGCTGGTGAGCACAGCAGCTGTGGTGGGAGCCTCTCCTGTCTCCAAGACAGCTTCTCAGGCCTTCTCGACAGCGCTAAGGAGCAGCCAGTAAGGAGCAACAAGCCGGTGGGCAGTAAGAAGCAAGGGCTCCCGGACTGTGAGAGGGCACAGGCTGGGCTGAGCTCCCCCACCACCCACAAGAATTTCATGCTTTGGGCTTCTGGTCAAAATATTAAAAAACCTTAACCACCTAAACAAACAACTTTAACTTATTTCAACTATTCCTTTCTAAAGTGGATTTTGATTGAAGTTATTGAATATCTAGATATTTTAAAATAACATGAAATACTGGAATATTGAGTGCTAGACAAGTCTTAAGTTTCCTTTTGGCTTTTTATTACAGAAAATCTGTAAAGTGGATTTGGAGCTGATGAATGTCTTGTGCTTTTTGGAGATTGTTTCTTGAAAGTGATGTGTTTGCCAATTGGCTTTATGAAATGTGTTCATTAATGCCAATCTAAGAAATGCTGGTTTCTTACTTTTTAGTTAAGCTTGTTTTGTTTTCCCTATAAGTGTTTTGATAAAATATACCCTCATAAGCAATATTGAGAAATTTTATGTTTTTCTCTCTACCTAATACCTCCAGAACTTGGCAACTCTCAGTAATTAAATATTTTCATGATAATATGTTTGTTTGCATAAATCCAATAAAAATCTGTTCTCTTTATAATGTGACACATAAAACCAGGTTCCAATTATGGTTCTGATAACTGAAAGAGTTGTTGTGATGTACCCCCATCTTACAAAGGATGCCTGAAATGAATTATGGAGTCATTTATTAAAAAGCCGGCAGCATACGAGATCTGGAGCAAAAGTGCTCCAGACTTCACAGCAGCTAACAGTTCAACACAACTGGCTTAAATATTGGCAGATTATCACAAAGGTATTGATTACATCTTTGGGTCTGGAATGAGGAACCTGCTTTTCAAAAAGGCATTTTTACAGAAGCAGAAATATAGCAAGTTAGTATCTAAGACTCACTAAATCAACAGAAACACCTTATCTGGGACTGCCTGGGCAATTTAGAATGATTGTGCTGCCCATATTTTAGGATTACTGAGTCAACAGAAATGCACTATCAGTAGCTGCTTGAGGCAATTTAGGATAATTGTGTTCTCCTAATTCCAGGACCACTGAGACAACTGAAAACTCAGTTATCTATAGCTACTGAGATAATTTGGAACAATTGAGCTGCCCTGGTTCCCAGAAGAATGTCCTTCAGCAACTAATGAGGTCACAATCAAGGGGACACTCAAACAGCCAGCAATGGATTATTGGATAGCATACATAAGTTCCAGGAAATCAAAATAACTCTTCTATTATTTTAGCAATCAAGCAAATGGATACAGAAGCCAAGTAGCAGGTTAAGATTAAAACTGTGGTGTCTACCTAAGACAATTGCTACCATACTTAATGTTGTGGGGTGACCCACAAATGACGACCACCATACAGTCCAATTGGAAATTTAGGAAGCCTTTATTGTGAACTCGAGTCTGGGCTCAAGTCTCCACTGTCACAGCAGCGAGCAATAAGAGCCCTGAGCCCTTACAGCAAGCACTTTTTATCCCCAACACAGGGGGACTTGGCAGTTTGTGATTGATTCAGCTCTTAACAAAAACTCAATTACGTTACTTGCAGCTATGGAAAATTTCAGTTAAACAATAGGTTACAAAATCAAAGGTGGGTACATAAAGTTAGCTTGAAGCAATTCTGTTTGTGCAGCCTTGCAGTTACCTTAGGCAGGGTGTGCTAAAGGGGTCATTGTAAAGAAGAAGGGTAGGAGTTATGCTTGGCTAAAGCATATCAAACCACACTTCTGGCAGTGAGCCACCTGCGAGGCCCAGCTTTTCATGGCCAGGGTCTGTCATGGCAGTGTCCTTGTGCCAGAACACTTAACAGTTAGCCAATGCTTTTCTCCAGGGTCATGTCTTGTGACACCAGAGAATGAGCTCCTTGGACCAAAAGATTTGAGCAAAAGTGTGGAAAATTTATTTCAAGCAGATTGAGACTCCCCACATGGGGAGGGGAGCCCAATAATGGGATGCCACATAAAGCTTTGTAGTCCAGGGGCATATATTTACTACAAACCTGCTTCTGTATCTATCCATCTAATCACCTGCTTGATTCCCCAATTGTTCTTGCTCAGAAACAGTCCTGAACTTTCTCTGTTTCTATGTTTTTTCTCTGTTCCTGTGCTGAATTTTCTCTGTTTCTATGTGTCAGTACACCTTATTGTTGAAGGCCTTCCCTTGGTTTCCCCATGCCTCCCTCTTTGAGTCCAGAAACATTTTATTATTTCTGCTTGGTTGGTTCCTGTGATTAAGCTGACTCAAACTGCCATGTCTGCCCTTGCCTATGTACCACCTGCCTTTGTTTTCCACTGGGCCCCTGCCCTGTCTGCCTGCATTTCAAGTTAACCCTCAAGGTTTTAATAACCAAATCTTTGACTAGAATGTCATGATCAAGAGAGGCATACACTGATCAGACTGTCAAATCTCAGAGGGAAGCTAGGGGAGGTAGAGGTAGGGGTGAGAGATCAACCAAAGGACTTGTATGCATGCATAGAAGAATAGCCAAGGGGCACAGACACTAGGGGTGTGAGGGCATGAGCAGGGGGTGGAGGGTGGGGAGCAATGGGGGGATAAGGACATATATGTAATACCTTAATCAATAAAGAAGAAGAAGAAGAAGAAGAAGAAGAAGAAGAAGAAGAAGAAGAAGAAGAAGAAGAAGAAGAAGAAGAAGAAGAAGAAGAAGAAGAAGAAGAAAGAGGAGGAGGAGGAGGAGAAGAAGGAGGAGGAGGAGGAGGAGGAGAAGGGGGAGGAGGAGGAGGAGGAGAAGGAGAAGGAGAAGGAGAAGGAGAAGGAGAAGGAGAAGGAGAAGGAGAAGGAGAAGGAGAAGGAGAAGGAGAAGGAGAAGGAGAAGGAGAAGGAGAAGGAGAAGGAGAAGGAGAAGGAGAAGAAGAAGAAGAAAGAGAGACATACCAGAACTCTGGATGTCACCAGAAAGACAAGGAATTGAGATTGACTTTAAAGCCAGTAAATGCTCTTTGGGAAAAATGGCCTGGTGCCTTGCTTATTCACATGATTCATGGTAGTCTTTCCACGTAAGGAACGAAGTCTGCTTTCCTGGGAGATGGCAAAGAAAGAATCTTAGACATTTTGGGAACCACAAGACTTGAGAAATCCACCCAAATTTGTAGGCATTACAGGCAAAACTGGAATGGAACTGTGTGGCTTGGCTTCTGTGCCCCTAAGGGGCTGACTAAAGTGCAGTTTGAAGATTTCTTGTGAATTAAATTCCAGCAAAGCAGATTTTAAAATGCTTATGTAATTAGTTGCTATTCTTATTATGTTAATACAAATAATCAGGTCAAATTAAAACTGGATCAAATGTAGTCTCTTTGAAAAAAATGAGGGTGATAGGGATAAAAATTCTGTTTCAATGGAAAACACAATGCCCAAATGTGGATATTGGACTCTAGTGTAGTGGGTTGCCCCTAAATTTTTATATTTACCTATAAATAACTAATTACTGAATTCTTCCAGTTGTCTTCACCTTCTAAGCTAATGCTTCATTTCCAACCCCCCACCCTTTGACTTAGAATTATTAAGACCTGCTGATATAATTTCAACCCTACAGAATTTACCTGAGCATCTGATGCTACCAAATAGTCATTGCTTGTTTTCATTCCATCAAAAGAAACCTTAAACCCTCTTTTCTGACATTCTTACAGACATACAAACTGGCTTATATTTTGCTGTGATCATTAACCTTTGTTTTTCATAGTCATATTCCTTTTTTTAAAATTAGATCTTTATTGTTGAAAGTGTTACATATGCCCCCCTCTTTATATCCTTTCACTCCTTCTAGCTTGCCTCCACCCCCTGCCCCAGGCCTTCACCATACTATTGTCTGTGTCCATGGATTATGCATATTTGCATATAAGTTCTTTAGTTGATCTCTTCACACCCACCCACTCTCCCCAGCCTTCTCTCTGGGATTCCTCACTCTGTTCCATATTAATATGTCTCTGGAACTATTTTAATCATCAATTTATTTTATTCATTAGATTCCACATATTAGTGAGATTGTGTGATATTTGTCTTTCTCCGACTGGCTTATTACACTTAGCCCAATACTCTCCAGGTACCTCCATGCTATCTCAAAGGGTAAGAGATCCTTCTTTTTTACTGCTGCATAGTACAGTATTCCATGTGTAAATGTACCAGGGCTTTTTGATCCACTCATCTATTGATGGCATTTGGGCTATTTCCAGATCTTTGCTATTGTAAAATGTGCTGCTATGAACATAGGGGTGCATATATTCTTTCTGATTGATGTTTCTGGTTTCTTAGGATATATTCCTAGAAGTGGGATCACTAGGTCAAATGGCAGTTCTATATTTAACTTATTTAGGAAACACCATACTGTTTTCCATAATGGCTATACCAATCTGCATTCTCACCAGCAATGTACCAGGATTCTCCTTTTCTCCACATATTTGCCAAAACTTGTCACTTGTTGATTTGTTGGTGGTAGCCATTCTGACAGGTGTAAGGTATTATCTCATTGTCATTTTAATTCGTATCTCTCTGATGATTAGTGGCTTTGAGCATTTTTTTCATATGTCTGTTTTTTCTTATGACTGTTTTGGAAAAGTGTCTATTTAGATCCTTTGCCCATTTTTTTTTAAATTGGATTGTTTGTCTTCCTTTGCTTACATTATATGACTTCCTTATATATTTTGGATATTAACCCTTTATCATATGTTCTCCCATACTTAGGCTTACTTTTCATTTGTTAATGCTAGAGTCCTGGTAGATGAATTCGTGCATGGATGGGGTCTGGCCAGCCTGGCCTAATTCGCCGATGGGGTCGGGCCAGCGGGGGCGGGGGGGGGGTCCAGGAGATGTGGGCAGTTGGCTAACTGGCCCCACCCTCTGGTCCAACTCCTGGTCAAACTCCTAGTTGAAGGGATAATTTGCATATTAGGCTTTTATTATATAGGATTTTCTTTTGCTATGCAGAAGCTTTTTATTTTGATGTAGTCCTATTTGTTTATTTTTTTCTTAGATTCCATTATCCTAGAAGATGTATCCATAAACATGTTATAACAAGAGATATCTGAGATTTTGCTGCCTATGATTTCTTCTAGGATTTTTATGGCTTCATGACTTACATTTAAGTTTTTTATTCATTTTGAATTCATTCTTGCATATGGTATAAGTTGGTGGTCTAGTTTCATTTTTTTGGCATGTGTTTGCCCAACACCATTTGTTGAAGAGACTTTCTTGACTCCATTATATGCTCTTGCCTTCTTTGTCAAATGTTAATTGAGCTCAATGGCTTGGGTTGATTTCTGGGGTCTCAGTTCTGTTCCATTGATCTATATGCCTGTTGTTGTGCTAGTACCAGGCTGTTTTGATGACAGTGACTTTATAGTACAACCTGATATCTGGTATTGTGACACCTCCAACTTTGTTCTTCTTTCTCATGATTGCTGCAGAATTTTTATTTTTTCTTTAATTTTTATTTTATATTTTTGGGGTTCCATATAATTTTTGGAGCATTTGTTCAAGACATTTGAAATTTGCTGTTAGTATTTTTTTTAAATTATTTTTTATTGATTTTTTGCAGTATAATAGTAGTACATGTTTTCCTTTCCCCCTCCCCCTTATCCTCCCCCCAGCCTCCCCCCCCCCCCCAGCACATATCCCCAGCTTCCCCCCTCCCCGCCCCAGTGTCTTTCATTCATTGGTTATGTTCATATGCATGCATACAAGTCCTTCCGTTGATCTCCCCCGCATCTGCCTCCCATCCACCCAAGCCTCGCCCTGTAGCTTGACAGCCTGTTCAAGGCCATCCTGCCTCTATATCAATCACTCTCCCCTGTTTCTTTTCTTCAAAAATATCTTGCCTCTGCATACTAGAAATAAATGTATAAGAACAAAAAGTGTTTTAGTCTCGGTTTCAATGTCCAACTTTTCTGAGTCCCAGTTTCAGTGTCAAATAATTCATTATGTGTATAAGTCAGCAATGGTATCCAGATGGTGGACATATCGTGTCAATGCATGATCCATCCTCTCTGGTTTGGTCCTGGGCTGCCTGCAGACATGCACAGCTGCTGACTGCTAGCATGGCAAGGTGCCGTCAGTGTCCCACATCTCTGGACCGTCCTCGTGACTGGAGCAGATCCATCAGTTCCTCGTCGTCGCAGGAACCCACATGGTCTTGGAGTTGTTCTCTGAAAACACACAAACACATTCTCGACCAAAAGTTAACAAAGGGATCCCCTATGCAAAATAGACTTGGGATTCTTTTTAATTTTTGCCTAAATGATTTTCCTTTGGCTTATTTTGACACCATGTGTGTTTTTTTCATGGGTGTCCTGCTATTGTTTTTACAAATGGAATTTACTTTACTGGAGTAAGAATTTTCTAGATGTATTTTACTTACTCGATATTTGTTTTTAGTCCCTTACATGATATTACCCCGCTGTCCCCTCCCCTTTTTTGATTAATGGGGACTTTTGGAAATTTTCTATTGCAGTCTTGATAATTTTAAATTTTAATTTTTGCACACAAAGTGACTGCTTTAGGTTCTTTGGATGTTAGGCAAATTTACAGTGAGATGAACTACTAATAGATTTTTCAGTTAATGTTTTAGGAAAAGCTTTTTGTCCAGTACACTATAATTTTCTTGAGTATTCTCAATTTCACTTGGCCAATTTAAATTAATCTGAAAACTTGATTACTATTTTCCTGTCAATTTTAATACTCAAGGAGAAATCTTAGTTTACCCTGTGAATACTAGTGGAAAGGAATATTTGCAATTTTGAGTAGGTCCCGAGCATTCCTGGTAATAGACTGAATTTAGATATACAGCAGCTATTGCTGGCCGAGTCTCTGTCTGCCGCCTGGGTCCCCGTATGAGTTGTGTGTGGGAGGCGAAGCAGCCGTGGGGGTAGGAGACCTCCCTTAGGAGGGTTGAGAATTCAAACCCCTGCAAGGTTTGTGGATGAGGGTCTGTGCCCCACCTCTGTTGACCTTTTAGTTCTCTCCTGTTGGCCCCTCTGCGACTGTGCCTGTCTTAGGTTGTTCCTTCCCTGAGGAATCTTACCCGTCTCTGGCTAACCAGCCATCCTCCGGGGCCAAACAGGGTGATGTGAGGTTCAGTTCTGTCTCCTTTGTAGTCTATGCCCCCCTGTGGCCTCCACGTCCAGTACCTGCCTTGGGGTCCCCTTGCCTGCTGGCGGGGTCCCGGTACTGATCACATATCTCGGGGACCCAGGTTTCTTCTCCAGAGAGGGCCCAGCTCACACCATTGGTCGAGATACAGATCCATGGTGCCAGCTGCCCAAAGGCTTCAGCCACAGCTCGAACTGAAAACTCTGGCATCAGCTGTGTGTATTTGGATAGTAACAAGAAGGTCCCTCTTGGCAGAAAGGGCAAGAAGGGCCAATATAGAATGCTCGGATGCCTTCCCAGTGCCTTAATTCCTTCTGAAAGGGATTAATTTCTTTCCTATTCTTTTTTAAGTTGCTGCCCAACATTCAAAGAATTAGTTTGTAAGTTTATTTGGGATAATTGTATAATATGCTGTTGTCAAATATCAAATATTATAATGACATTGTAGAATAATATCATGTAAGGGTATTATGGTGTCATGGGAGGTTAAGCAAGGCCTAGCCTAAGGACTGGTCTCCATAGGATATGACAAGCTCTAGGCCATGTCAATTCAATGTCAGACTAGCTGCCATTTTTTTATAATTTTATATAAACTTTGTCAGGGATGTAAAAACACAAATCACTTACCTCAGTTCAAGAGTTCAAGTATATTGACTTTTCCACTTACTCCCACCACCTGCCACTTACCCTGAGGTTTGACATTCTGATGGACTTTTCTCAGTCTCTGGATCTATTCTTGTTCATCAGTCTATGTCATTGATTGTATTCCTCAAATGAGTGAGATCATGTGATATTTGTCTTTCTCTGCCTGGCTAATTTCACTTAGCATAATGCTCTCCAAATCCATCCATGTTGTTACAAATGGTAGGAGCTCCTTCTTTTTTTCCGCGGCGTAGTATTCCATTGTGTAAATGTACCATAGTTTTTTGATCCACTCATCTGCTGATGGGCACTTCGGCTGTTTCCAAATCTTAGCTATGGTAAATTGTGCTGCTATGAACATAGGGGTACATATATCCTTTCTAATTCGCCTTTCTAATTTCTTGGGGTATATTCCTAGAAGTGGGATCACTGGGTCGAATGGGAGCTCCATTTTTAGTTTTTTGAGGAATCTCCATACTGTTCTCCACAGTGGCTGTACTAGTCTACAATCCCACCAGCAGTGCACAAGAGTTCCTTTTTCTCCGCATCCTCGCCAGCACTTGTCGTTTGTTGATTTGTTGATGTAAGCCATTCTGATAGGTGTGAGATGGTACCGCATAGTCGTTTTGATTTGCATCTCTCGGATAATTAGTGACTTTGAGCAAGTTTTCATGTGTCTCTGGGCCTTCCTTTTGTCTTCTTTCGTGAAGATTCTATTTAGGTCTGTTGCCCATTTTTTTATTGGATCATTTGTCCTCCTTTTATTGAGTTGCGTGAGTTGCCTGTAGATGCTTGAGATTAAACCTTTATCACTAATAACATTTGCAAATATGCTCTCCCATACAGTGGGTTTTCTTGTTGTTTTGTTGATGGTTTCTTTAGCTGTGCAAAAGCTTTTGATTTTGATGTAGTCCCATTTGTTTATTTTCTCTTTAGCTTCCATTGCCCTCGGAGCAGTATCATCAAAGAAGTTCTTTTGGCATATGTCTGAGATTTTTCTTCCTGTAGATTCCTCTAATATTTTTATGGTTTCCTGTCTTACGTTTAAGTCCTGTATCCATTTTGAGTTTATTTTTGTGTATGGTGTAAGTTGGTGCTCTAGTTTCATTTTTTTGCATGTATCTGTCCAATTTTCCCAACACCATTTATTGAAGAGACTGTCTTGACTCCATTTTATGTTCCTGCCTCCTTTGTCAAATATTAATTGAGCATAGTGGATTGGGTTGATATCCGGATTCTCTATTCTATTCCATTGATCTATATGTCTGTTCTTGTGCCAGTACCAGGCTGTTTTAAGAACAGTAGCCTTGTAATACAGCTTGAAATCTGGTATGGAAATCCCACCGACTTTGTGCTTCTTTCTCAGGATTGCTGTGGCTATTCGGGGCCTTTTTTTGTTCCAGATGAATTTTTGAAGAGTTCTTTCTAGGTCTGTGAAATATGCCATTGGTATTTTAATGGGGAGTGCATTAAATTTATAGATTGCTTTGGGTAGTATGGACATTTTAATTATGTTGATTCTCCCAATCCATGAACATGGAATGTTCTTCCATCTGTTTACATCTTCCTCTATCTCTTTTTTCAGTGTCCTGTAGTTTTCCACAAATAGATCTTTTACCTCCTTAGTTAAGTTTATTCCTAGGTATCTTAATTTTTTTGGTGTGATGGTAAATGGGATTGCTTTTTTAGTCTCTCTTTCTGTAAGTTCACTATTAGTGTATAGAAATGCCATAGATTTCTTGGCATTAATTTTGTAGCCTGCTACATTGCTGAACTCATTTATTAAGTCTACTAACTTTTTTATGGAGTCTTTCGGGTTTTTTATGTACAATATCATGTCATCTGCAAATAAGGATAGCTTAACTTCTTCTTTTCCAATTTGGATGCCTTTTATTTCTTCTTCTTGTCTAATTGCAATGGCTAATACTTCCAGTACTATGTTGAACAGGAGTGGTGAAAGTGGGCAACCCTGTCTTGTTCCTGTTCTTAGGGGAAATGGTTGTAGTTTTTGCCCATTGAGTATGATGTATGCTGTGGGTTTATCATATATGGCTTTTATTATGTTGAGGTATGATCCTTCTATTCCTACCTTATTGAGAGTTTTTATTAAGAAAGGATGTTGGACTTTGTCAAATGCTTTTTCTGCATCAATTGATATGACTATGTGATTTTTATCTCTCAATTTGTTTATGTGATGTATTACATTTATTGATTTGCGGATATTGTACCATCCTTGCATTCCTGGGAAAAATCCTACTTGGTCGTGGTGTATGATCTTTCTGATGTACTGCTGGATCCGATTTGCTAGAATTTTATTGAGGATTTTGGCATCTATATTCATGAGGGATATTGGCCTGTAATTCTCTTTCATTGTGTCGTCTTTATCTGGTTTCGGTATTAGGGTGATGCTAGCTTCATAGAAGGAGTTTGGAAGTTTTCCATCCTCTTGAATTTTCTGGAATAGTCTGAGGAGTATAGGTTTTAGTTCTTCCTTGAATGTTCGGTAAAACTCCCCTGTGAAGCCGTCTGGCCCTGGGCTTTTGTTTGCTGGAAGCTTTATGATGACTGCTTCAATTTCTTCCACAGTTATTGGTCTATTGAGTTGTTTAGATTCTTCTTGATTGAGTTTTGGGAGGTTATATTTTTCTAGAAACATATCCATTTCCTCCAGGTTGTCCAGTTTGTTGGAGTAGAGTTGTTCATAGTATTTTTTAACAATCCTTTGTATTTCAATGGGGTCTGTTGTTATTTCACCTCTTTCATTTCTGATTTTATTTATTAGGGTCCTCTCTCTTTGCTTCTTCGTGAGTCTGGCTAGAGGTTCATCAATCTTGTTTATCCTTTCAAAGAACCAGCTCTTGGTTTCGTTGATCTTCTGTATTGTTTCTTTGGTCTCTATGTCATTTATTTCTGCTCTGATCTTTACTATTTCCTTCCTTCTGCTTACACTGGGCTTTTCTTGTTGCTTTCTTTCTAACTCTTTGAGTTGTTGGGTTAGATAATTTATTGCCGCTGTTCCTAGTTTTTTGCAGTAGGATTGTAGAGCTATGAACTTCCCTCTCAGAACTGCTTTCACTGTGTCCCATAGATTTTGGATTGTTGTGCTATCATTGTCATTTGTTTCCATGATGTTTTCTATCTCTTCCTTAATCTCTCTAGTAACCCAGTCATAGTTTAATAGCATGCTGGTTAGTCTCCATGTGTTCGATTTCTTTGGATTGTTTCTATTGTAGTTGATTTCCAGCTTTATGCCACTGTGATCTGAGAATATACTTGATATGATTTCTATCTTCTTGAATTTGGAGAGACTTTGCCTATGACCTAATACATGGTCTATCTTTGAGAATGACCCATGGGCACTTGAAAAGAATGTATATTCTGTGGCTTTGGGGTGAAATGATCTGAAGATGTCAATTAATTCCATCTGGTCCAGTGAGTCGTTGAGAATTGATGTTTCTTTACTGATTTTTTGTTTAGAGGATCTGTCCAATGGTGATAATGGGGTATTAAAGTCTCCTACTATGATTGTATTGCTGTCTATCTCTCCCTTGATGTCCTCTAGGAGTTTTTGTATATATTTGGGTGCTCCTGTATTGGGTGCGTATATGTTTACAAAAGTTATTTCTTCTTGTTGAATTGCTCCCTTTAGTATTATGAAGTGGCCTTCTTTATCTCTTGTTATGTCCTTCACTTTGAGATCTAATTTTTCAGATATAAGTATGGCTACCCCAGCTTTTTTTTCATTTCCATTCGCCTGAATAACTTTTTTCCAACCTTTCATCCTCAGTCTGTGTGCGTCTTTTTTTCGGAGGTGGGTTTCTTGTAGACAGCAGATACATGGGTTGTGTTTTCTTATCCAGTCTATTACCCTATGTCTTTTGATTGGAGCATTTAACCCATTTACATTTAAAGTTATTATTGATAGGTGCTTATAAGTTGCCATTTTTGTTCTTTGCCCCTGTGATCCTTCTTCGCTACCTATTTCTTTTTACAGCAGATCCTTTAGCATTTCTTGCATTGCTGGTTTGGTGGTGACGAATTCCCTTAGTCCTTTTTTATCTGTGAAGCTCCTGATTTGACCTTCAATTTTGATTGAGAGCCTTGCTGGGTACAGTATTCTAGGATTCAGACCCTTCCTTTGCATGACTTTGTAGATTTCATTCCACTGCCTTCTGGCCTGATAGGTTTCTGTTGAGAGATCACTTGTTAGTCTGATGGGTGTTCCTTTGTAGGTGACTTTCTGTCTCTCTCTGGCAGCTTTTAAGATTCTTACTTTGTCATTGGTGTTTGCCAATTTAATTATAATGTGCCTTGGCGTAGGTCTTTTGGGGTTTATTTTGCTTGGGACTCTGTGAGCTTCTTGGATTTGTGTGGGTTTTTCCTTTCCTATACCAGGAAAGTTTTCTGTCATTATTTCTTCCAACAGGTTTTCTATTCCTTGCTCAGTTTCCTGTCCTTCTGGAAGCCCAATTATACGGATGTTGTTTTGTTTCATGTTGTCCCAAAGTTCTCTTAGGCTCTCCTCCTGCTTTTTAATTTTTTTTCTAGTAGCTGCTCTACTTGGTTATTTTTTCCTACCTGGTCTTCTAGCTCACTGATGCGATCCTCTGCTTCTTCTAGTCTACTCTTAATACTTTCTATTGAGTTCTTTACTTCAGCAATGTCACTTTTCATTTCTTCTTGGCTCTTCATCATTTCTTCCTGGGTCTTCCTCATTTCCTCTTGGTTCTTACTCATATTATCAAATTTGTCTTCCATTCTTTCAGCCACCTTATGACCATTTCTCTGAATTCTTTCTCTGACAGGTTGTTAACTTCCATTTCGTTTACCTCCTTTTCTGGTGAGCCTTGCTTTTCTTTCATATGTGGGCTATTTCTTTGTCTTCCCATGGTCTCTCTTCTCTGTGTATGTGGTTATGTAGTTCTCACTCTCCTGCGTTGATTTAAAGGCACAAAATACAACACAACCAGGTGCAACGCACCAGGCACTGAACCGGAATGTAGTCAAAGTAATTGTAATTCCAAATAAAGGTGACCGCCAGAGAAAGGCAAATTCGGTGATAGGTGAGAAAAAAGAAAGAGAACCTCCTCCAGACCCACACAGACACTCACACACCCACACTCACACAAAAAAGAAAGAGACCCCCCCACACACATACACTCACAAAAAAGAAAGACAGGAATGCCAAAATGATAATGGGAAAAGGGGGAGAAGAAAAAAAAGAAATAAAAGGAATAAATTATAAATGTGGGGTGAAAATTCCTATAGGACAGCCCTTAATCTGAACCAAACCAGCAACAAGTACTTGGAGATTGATACAAATTACACACAACTACTAATATCAAGAGTGGTGAGGGAACACAGAAGCAAAAATCTATCTCAAAAACAATGCAGATGAGGACAACAAAACAAGAAACAACACCAAAAATAAAAATAACCCCCCCTACAAGACAAACCAAAATAACAGAATAAGCAAATCAATCTCATAAACCTGCTTAAAAAATTAATATAATCAACAGTCAAGTAAACAACAACAACAGGACAGGGCTAAAAACACTTTAAGATAGTGAAGTCAGAGAAGCTAGAGGTATATATGCACTTGGATTAGGTGGTTAGAGATTAGATATGTCAGTGGGGTGAAATTTTAACAGGGGGTAAGGCTAAAGAATTAGGTAAATCTAAAGCGGGAAAAGTGTAAGGGAAACAAGGCACTAAATAGGGAAAGGTTAGCCAGAGAGTGGTGGCATAAAGGTGAAGTTGAGGTAGAGTAAAAGATACTAAAGTGTAGATGAAAATAGACTGTATTCCCCAGGTCGAAGAGAAAATATAATCAATTCCCTGTCACATAAGAGTCAATTTGTGATTTGGCCCCTGGGTGGCAGTGTTTCTAGATTGACTTCTGGGTCTATTGGTCCTCTTTATCCTGAACTAAACAATACTGCCTCTCTAATGATGACTGCTGTTTTAGCAGCCAGAACCCTCCCCAAATCTTCCGGGCTTCCCCCCTCTGTCAGGTCCAAACCGATTGCGCTCCAGGGATCAACTCTGCCACCAGCTCCAAGGGCCCTCTCCCACGTTCACCAGCTTCAACAGCCACAGATTCTATTTCAGGTGCAGATCTCCAGGTTTTGAGTTCCAAGGTGCAGATCTCCCAGACTGCCAGCCCCCTCAGTTTCGCGCCCAAAGTACCCCCAGGGAAATCTGACCTTTCGGAGCTGGAGTTTAGCGCTCCCTGGGCTCTGCAAGCCTCCGCACCTGGTCGCAGGTGCTCCGGGAGCCCCAGCGGTGCAGCCGGTACCGCGAAAGGCAGCTGTATCTGCTGTTAGTATTTTAATAGGGTTTGCATAGAATCTGTAGATTTGCTGAAGTGAGACTCCAGCAGAGAATATGTAGAAATGTAGAAATAATGACACTTCAGGAATTTCAGTCCATCCCTACTTTAGAAGAATCAACCAAGGGCCTCTCTTTTCCAGTTTCAAATCTCATTTTGTTGTCACCCTTAGATCAGACAGGGAGAGAGACTTTCATATGCTAATGTAGACAGGGATTATAACAATTTTCAGCACAAAGCAATTACTAAAGACAGACCACCCTCCCTCATCACTGCTAAAATATTTTAGCAATAGAAGTCTCTGAGTGGGGAATATTATAGAATATTAGAATCTAAGAAAATTCCATGACAAGAGGAATAGAGAAACTAAGACAAGAGGTGTAGCACCAGTTTGCAACTACATCCTATCTTCCCTAAACTAAGGACACTTGAGAGTAACTGGTTTGACTTCTTCACAAGCAGAGAGTACATAGCTTAAATCACCCTACTCAGGGAGGCAGGTAACAGACGTCCATTAAGTGCCATTTGCCAGCCACACCCAAGGACAGCCATATTAAGAGAATAAGTCTCATTTTGGTACATCAGCATAAAACTGATAAATATTCTACTGATAAATATTCTATTGATCTGCTCCTAAGACCTCCCCTAAACACCCAGCCTTAAAAACTCCTCAAAATGAAGGTCTCAGCATGCTCTCCCTTCAGGAAGTATACCCGTGCCATTCCCTACCCCCTCTTCTCCTACCCCATTTATCCCATAATCTCTAATGGATCCCATGATACTTGTAACCAGGGGAGCAAAGTCCCCACCCCCACCCCATCCTCTAACTGCCCAGAGATTATGCAGCCCAGCCTAGACTTTCCTGTTGCTTTTTCTATGCCCTTCCTTGTTTCACTTTCCTAAATATATTTTTGCTGAGGTCAATAAATTCTTGCTTGTTTTTCTATATTTTGTCTCTTGATTGAAATCTTTCCCTTTGAAGACAAAAATCAAGGGCGCTTCATCTCCTCCTCTCACCATTAACAACTCAGGCATAATGCCCACTGGTTTTTACACCCCAAAGTTATAGGGACTTCTCTTGGCATTTTAATTTTGGGCTGGGGGCCTGGTGTGGGGCTGGGATCTCTTGCCCCTCGTGGGAGACCTCCTCAGCCATGATATTCTTCCCAATTAAAAACATGCCACACATAAATAGAAGAAGTAAGTAAGTAAATAAACAAATAAATGAAAATACACCACACATGGGTGTCAGAATAGCCTGTTCTGCACCTCTACCCTTCTACCAGTTTCAATGTGCTTTTTTCTTTAATTCTCTGGTTGTAGGACTTCCATTCAACCACATTTCAGGTGGTTTCTGAATGATGGTTTGTTTGTATTTTAGTTGTAATTTTGATGTGGTTGTAACAGAATACAAGTATTGGCATTTACCTATGCTGCCATCTTAGTTCCTCTATTATTTTTCTAGTTCCTTAAAATATACTGTTTGGCTATTTAGTTGGTATTTCTCTTGTTTCTTGAGATAGGCTTGTAATGAGATAAATATC
Organism: Antrozous pallidus; assembly: GCA_027563665.1. Taxonomy (NCBI): domain Eukaryota; kingdom Metazoa; phylum Chordata; class Mammalia; order Chiroptera; family Vespertilionidae; genus Antrozous; species Antrozous pallidus. The sequence goes on from CM050509.1 coordinate 113,395,732, forward strand.
CCTCTTATTATTGCTTTTCCTGCATCCTAGAAGTTTTGATGTCATATTGTCATTTTCATTTGTCTCTATATATCTACTGATCTCAGTTTTCCTTTTTTTGACCCGCCATACAGTAGTATGCTGTTTAATCTCCACATATCTGTGTGTGTGTGTGTGTGTGTGTGTTTGAACTTCCTTTTTGCAGTTGATTTCCAATTTCAAAGCACTGTGGTCAGACAATATGCCTGGTATGATTTCAATGTTCTTAAATTTCTTGAGGCTGGTTTTGTGACCCAACATATGGTCTATTCTTGAGAATGTTCCATGTGCACTGGAGAAGAATATATAGTCTAATTCTCTAGAATGAAAGGCTTTGTTAATATCAATTATCTCCATTTGCTCTAATGTGTCATTTAAAATAATATTTTTATTGATTTTCTTTCTGGATGATCTATCTAGAGCTGTTAATGGAGTATTTAGGTCACCTAGTATGATTATTTTTGTCAGTTTCTCACTTTAGTTCTGTTATTAGTTGCTTTATATTTTCGGTGCTCACTGATTTGGTACATACAGTATGTATTAAATGGTGTTATGTCTTCTTGATGTAGCATCCCCTTTGTCATTATAGAATGTCCATCTTTGTCTCTTATGTTTGTTATCTTGAGATATTTTTGTCAGATATAAGTATGGCTACATCTGGTTTTCTGTGAATGTTATTTGCTTGGAGAGTCATTTTCTACCTTCTCACTTTGAATCTATCCTTGTCTTTGCAGCTTAAACATGTCTCTTATTGGCATTATATGGTTGGATTATTTTTTGACCCAATCTCCTACTCTCAAACCCTTGATTGGCCCATTCAGGCCTTTTACTGTGAGGGTAATTATTGATGTATGAAGATTTCCTTTTGCCATTTTATCTATTGTTTTCTGGGAGCTCTGTGCCTCCATTAGTTCCTTTCCTTTGTGTTTCTATATGATGTTTTTATTTGCTGATATTCCATACTTTTTTTTTCTGTTTTGTCTTTTTTTTTTTGAACCATGTGTCTCAGTGTTTTTTGTTTGTTTTTTTGTTTGTTGTGGTTATCTTTAGGTTCATATATAGAGTAGATTTTTCTTTTTTTTAAAATATTTTATTGATTTTTCACAGAGAGGAAGGGAGAGAGATAGAGAGTTAGAAACATCGATGAGAGAGAAACACTGATCAGCTGCCTCTTGCACACACCCTACTGGGGATGTGCCCACAACCAAGGCACATGCTCTTGACCAGAATCGAACCTGGGACCTTTCAGTCCACAGGTTGACACTCTATCCACTGAGCCAAACCGGTTTCTGCGGTTTTTGTTTTTCTTTTGAATGCATCTGATATCCATCTTCCTTGCAAATTCAGACCCTTTACCTCTCCCTTTTTATGTTTTTGTGTTCACAAATTATTCTTGTTTGTGCTGTAAGTTTGTTGGTGAACTTACTAGTAGTATGGTGACCTTTTGTTTTTCTGTTTCAGGTAGAATAACCCCCTTGAGTATTTCCTGCAATGGAGGTCTTCTGGTGAAAAATTCCCTCAGTTTCTGTATGTCTGGAAAATATTTATTTCTCCTTGATATTTAAAAGATTACATTACTGGATACATTATTCCTGGCTAGTAATTTGTCTCCTCCAGTAGTTTGCATATTTGGTTCCACCCTATTCTGGCTTATAGAGTTTCTGCTGAGAAGTCCAATGATAACCTGATGGGCTTTCTCTTATAGGTCACTTTTTTCTTTTCCCTGGATGCCTTGATAATTCTTTCTTTGTCATTAACTTTTGATAGTTTTAATACAATGTGCCTTGTAGATAGCCTCTTTGATGGAAGTAACCAGGTATTCTGTTTGCTTTTTAAAAAAACTTCTTTATTGATTATGGTATTACATATGTGTTTTTGTTCCCCCATCCCCCCCTAACTCCTCATTCATGCCCTTACCCCCCTGTTGTCTCTGTTCATTGATTAGGCTTATAAGCATGCCTATAAATCCTTTGGTTGCTCTCTCCACCTCACACCCACCATTCCACACCTTCCCTAAGGTTTGATGTTCTGATTGATGTTTCTCTGTCTCTGGATCTGTTTTTATTCATCAGTTTATATAGTTCATTATATTCTATAAATGAGTGAGATCATGTGATATTTATCTTTCTCTGCCTGGCTTATTTCACTTAGCATAATGCTCTCCAGCTCCATCCATGTTGTTGCAAATGGTTAAGTGTAGTATTCCATTGTGTAGATGTACCACCGTTTTCTAATCCATTCATCTGCTGATGGGTACTTAGGCTGTTTGCTTCCTGAATTCAAGGATCTAGCCTTTTCCATATGTTCTAGAAATCTTCATTAACTATTTGTGCTAATAGGTTTCCCTTCCATTCTTCCTCTCTTCTTCTTCTGGTATGTCTATTATTCTTTTATTACTTTGTGTGATTTAGTTAGTTTGATAGAGTTCTTTATATTTATTTGTTTGTTTGTTTGTTTGTTTATCTATCTATCTATCTATCTATCTATCTATCTATCTATCTATCTATCTATCTATCTAATCTCTCTCATCTTCCCTCTGTGTCATTTCTAGAATTCCATCTTCGATATCAGTAATTCTTTCATCCATCTGGTTGGCTCTAGTTTTTTATGCTTGTAAGTTCATTTCTGACCTCTTTTATTGAATTCTTCATATCCAGGATTTCTGTTTGGTTCTTTTTAAAAAATTCAATCTCTTATTTTGTTTGTTAATTCATTTTCTGAGTGCATTAAATTGCCTCTGTATTTTCTCACATCTCATTAAGTATTTTAAGAAATGCAATCTTGAATTCTCTGCCATTTATATCACATATTTCCATATGTTTAAGCATGCTTACTGGAGACTTTTTATTTTCTTTCTGAGCTCCCTTGCTAGCATAGTTATTTATGGTGTTTGATGGGTTCCTTCTCTGTCAAGGCATCTATGTATGACTGATAATTAGATATCAATTATGTCAACTATGAAGATTTCTTTCTATTATTTTCAGTAGGTAGTGCTGAATCACAAATTTTTTTAGCTCTGTGAAAACCCATAGCTAATGCCCATGGATGCTGTCAGTGAAGCTGCTGTATTTGGGCTTGGTGTTGTCTGGGGCTATTTGGCTGCCTTTGTTTTCCCTTCTAGGTAATGGTGACCTTGGAACTCTCCCAGTGTGCCACAACTGGGAACAAGTCATAGAGTGTACAATTTGCTGAGGAGAAATAGTGATTCTGTAGAAACATTTCTCGACTTTACACATAATGTGCTCAACCACGTGGTATAAAAAGCTCTTTGGCTTTCTTTCTTTGTCTGGAGTGTCAACCACCCAAAAGCTGTGGCAGAGCCTCTGTGCTCTGTCCTTGCCCAGTTTTCTTGGCTCAGTTGCAACTTGCACTGCTCACTCCCACAAGAGTTCCCACCCAGTCTCTCTACTTCTCCCAGCTGAAGGAAGAATGAGCTACAATTGGTTTCCTCCCCTCTCTGGGATGAGCCCTGCTTTGGGCTCCTCACTGCAGGGCTGCATCCATTGCTGTTCTAAGTCCCCCTCCCTTCTTGTTTCACCTGTTTCATTTTAGTTACCCACCTTTTGATGCTTCAATATGTGGATCTCTCAGTGTGTCTGTATGTTGAGCAGAGAGTCCTTTGTTGAGTTTTAGCTGTTCAAATTGTTGAAATTATAGGGGGAGAGTCCAAGGAAATCTCGCATGTTACAATTCTTTGATATCACTAAACAAATAGTTTTTCTTTACAGAATTTATATAAATTTTGGGCAACTCATGCAAAATCAATGTAAAAATATAAGCACATATTTAACAAATTAACTTATAATATTATTATGACTAAAATACCATTGTTATTATTATAAATGGGCAGGCACATTTAAGAAATTTATTATGAATGAATTAAATATTTTATAGAAAAAAGATTCTCCATCCCAGTATATCTATCTCCCAGTCACATTGATTACATATATGCATAAAAAACACAATTTGGTTCTTTTAGTAATCAAATTATTTAAATAATTGTTAGATTTATTCATCAATTTATGGTGCATAAATATAGTGAACAACTTAAGAGTTTTATAGCAAGATTCATAATTATAGAAATATTGAAAGCTATAGCAGTTATTATACAAGTATGTAAAATAGATATTTCATTTTTGTTCAAATTTATTATTTCTAACTAAAAATACTCAACGATACTAAGGAATTGATATTGATAGGTTTTTTTTTAATATATTTTAATGATTTTCCACAGAGAGGAGGAGAGAGGGATAGAAAGTCAGAAACATCGATGAGAGAGAGACATCGATCAGCTGCCTCTTGCACAACCCCCACCGGAGATGTGCCCGCAGCCAAGGTACATGCCCTTGACCGGAATCGAACCTGGGACCCTTCAGTCCAAAGGCTGACGCTCTACCACTGAGCCAAACCGGTTTCAGCTGATATTGATAGGTTTTAATGTTACTGTAGAAAACCCATTATTGTATCCTGTGACAATCAAACCATTTTGTTTTCAGAATTTAACATAAATTCTTAAGGACTGATAGATTGCATGTATATTAAGTCCATATTGTTTGTCTGTACAGAAAGGCTACACATGTACTAGTTGCCATGTTTGCAAGTTTCATTCCAGAGTTCTCAAATGTTTACTTTTGTAATATCTCCTTCTTACTTAGAGAGTAGGATCGCTCTCCAGACCTTGGCATGAACTTTATGTCAATGGAAGTACTTACAAAAACCATAAACATTCACCATGCTCCCAGATTTATAATCCTTTTGAATTTTCTAGGAAAACAAATAGAAACAAACTTTTATTCAGCCTCTATTGTGTATCTGACATAGAATAAAATCCTTTTAATTTCTTCTCTTATTGGACTTTCATTATATTCCATTGATTTTATAATAAAACTAGAGACCCATTGCAGGAAGATTCCTGCAAGAATAGAGCTTTCTGTGGCTCGAGCAAAGCTCCCTCCCTTCTCTGCTGCCTTGCTCCCTCCCTTCTCCCCCGCCCCGCTTGCTTACTTCTCCACAGCTTTGCTCCCTTCTGCAGTGCTTGGCTTCCTTCTACTTAGTCTTCTGCCTGTGGATATGCAAATTAACTTCCATCTTGGTTGGGTTAATTTGCATACCCACTCTGATTGGCTTGTGGGTGTAGCAAAGGTAGGTCAATTTGCATATTACTCTTTTATTAGATAGGATAAGCTTTAATTTAAAGATATGCTTTTAAGACCAGATATTATGGATAAGCATGCTTTTAGGATAACTGAGAGATCAAAATTTCAAGTGTTATGGATTCAACCAATATGAAAATCTTGGTGCACAGATGGAATTTCCCTTTGTGCTTTCTTTTGTGTCAGGAAAGGATCCCAGAGAGTCCTTCTCCTGCTCCCTCTCTGGAAGAGAGTCATCGCCCTGGGAGCCAGACCTCCTCCCACCCCAGCAGCAGTGTATCCAGCTCTCCCTCTCAGATGGATCACCATTTAGACAGAATGGGTGAGTATTTCACCTGAAGAAAGGATTTTAAATATATTATCTCAAGAAATCCTTCATTAGGTAATACAGAGGGGGAAAGGAAGCTGGAGGGGCTGATGCCACCTTAGTATAAATGGCTTTTTGAAGAGGTTATTTGTTTTTATTGCTAAAGCAATATGAGTAACAAAATGAAACTTAAAATATTGAAAGTTTGTTTTCTGGTAGGGCTTTCATTTACTGTATCACTGTATCTCATGAAAATAATATCATGATGATTTTGTAGAGTATTTGTTAGTTCAATATGTTGGTTTTTAACAGCTAGTATGATACAATAAACTTGTTATATTCACAGCGTCCTTTAAAATTCAAGTTAAAATGTCTTTTAGGCAGTTTATTGTTTCAGTGATTAAAAAGTCAATCAATATATAGTTTGCTACAATTTCAAATCTTGGATCATAACTATTTGATATGGTTTTCATTGCAATCTTTTATTGTCGTAGATATCTTACACCATAGACACAATTTCAGAATACTGTTTACTGTTAGTGATGTGACATATTAAAGATTTCAATCTAGCCATAGTTCTGGCACTAACTAGGTAGGAAATCTTGATTATGTCACTTACCCACCACTACTTTCAAAATAATTACTGCCCTACCTAATAGAATGGATTTTTGTGAGGTCAAATGAAATAATGTGTGGAAAAACAGAATTTTAAAATGATTAGGAAAAGTGAGGAATAAGCACTATTTTTTATGTGTGCTTTTACCTTGATTGTTTTATCATCCCCTCTGTCTGATCTTACTAGAGTACACAGATATTACTAAGTCCATTCATTCAATTGTAACAAATTCTTATTTAGTATACTAGGGGCCCAGTGCACGAAATTCGTGCACTGAGAGTGGGTGATCCCTCAACCCAACCTGCGCCCTCTCACATACTGGGAGCCCTCAGGGGATGTCCAACTGATGGCTCACCCCCAGCCTGCCTAAGGCCTTGTGGCAGCTTTAGGCCTTGGGCACCCAGCCATCGCCCTGCTTAGCTCAGGCCCGGCTGCCTGTGGACTACCCAGCCCTGGGGCTGGGCGCTCGCTGCCACTGCCATTTCATCTCCACTCCTGGGGCCCGGGGTTCACGCCACTTGGCCCCGCCCTCGCTCCTGATTAGCTGGTAGTATAGCCAATCAGGAGCAAAGGTATGGACAAATTTGCATGTTTTTTCTTTTATTATATAGGATAATCATGAACTAGGTAAAATATTTGTTAATCTTCTGAACCTACATAATCTAATTTCCTAAATATCTATTTCCCTCAGGGAAAAACGCTAAGCTTCTTTTAGTTTTACTATAGGAACATTGTTTATTTGAACTCTAAATTTTTAGATTTCCCAATAATGATTTTTTCAAGTCTTTCCAAAATAATGCTTTTTCTCCCAAGGGGTGGGGTGGGGTTGGGAGGAGAGGAATTGAGGGATTAGAGAAGGTGTTAGGTTCTGAATTTGAGCTGGAGAAGAATGAATATGATTTCTCTCTTGTGGAAATTCATCCAAGTCTTCCTTAGCCTGTCAACATTACATGTTGTTTATGTGTGTTTTTGTTTGTTTGTTTGTTTGTTTGTTTTAGTTTTACAGTGGGCACAGTGGGTCTCAAATCTAGATTCTCATTATAACCACCTGTGGAGCACTTACAAATCTGAAGACCCAGGCCACATGCTGAGAGTTTGATTTTCCGGAGCTAGAATGGAGCCTGGTCTCAGTGTTTTGTTTTGCTTTTTAGTATCACCTTAGAAGATTTTAATGTGCAGCCACAGCTAAGAACCACTAAGCTAGAACATGAAGCTAATGTTCCTAAGGCAGTAAGTTTAATTCCTAGAAGAGTTGAAAGTGATCTCCTAGTTTCACTGTTCTGTGGAACCATACTGTTAGTTACAACATTGTGTGCAACTAGTAGGAGGGAGTCTGTGTAAGATAAGCAGATTCAGATGAATAAAAAAACCAAGACACACTTTTTTCTACAGAGATACTCTTTGTTTTAATGAGTAACTGAGAAGAGAGGAAAAGGAGATATTTATTTGTTTGTTTGTTTATTTATTTATTTATGTGTGAGGAATATAATTATTTATGGAGCTCTGGTTAAAAGCAGAGCACTTAGGGAAATGTACTCTGTGATGGATATATCATAAAAGAATCAAAGTAAAATCAAATATTTCCAAAGGAATATAATATTCTAATAAATTTCTGACAACATAAAACATTTCTAATTTCTCTGGCAGTAATTAGGCTTTCAATCACATTCCAAATCATCCAGGCAGATAGTGAGGTTGTCTATAAATGAAAAAAAAAGCTTTGAGGATTTTTACTTTAAAGTGAAGATATATTATTTATAGAACTATATAATGTTTTAATAAAATATAATTAAAGAAAATTAAATGATAACCTATAAAAATTGGCATGATTTCCTTCTTTAAATATAAAATTTTATGCATAAACACATAATAATTAATGGAAAGTTATATTTTATGTATTAATTTTACTGTATATATGTGCAAGGCTCTATAGAGTGACATAAATAATGCATAATTATTAAAATAATGCATAATTATTTTAAATTCATGAACTTAAGTGGTAAATTCTATTCAGAAGCATTTTGGGAAATATTAATTACAGAGGTAAATAGCTGATTTGCAGACACATTTAAAAAATAAATATTTAAAATGACTTAAAGGATTTATGTTGGCCCTAAATGGCTTTGCTCAGTGGAGACAGAGTTAGCCTGAAGACTGAAGGATCCTGGGTTCGATTTTGGTTAAGGACACATGCCAAGGTTGCGGGCTCGATCCCCAGTAGGGGGAATGCAGGAAGCACCCAATCAATGATTCTCTCTCATCATTAACGTTTCTATCTCTAACACTCCCTCTTCCCTTCCTCTCTGAAATCAATAAAAATATATTTTTTTAAAAAGGATTTATGTTGGCAGTTATATATAATATATTAATTTTATTTTAAAATCACATAATTAGGCAGCTAATTGATTTGTAAATTATATTATCAGATCAACACAAATGTTTTTATTGTTTTAGAAGTACATAAAATTAATGTTAATTGTTATTGAAATAAAATAGCCATTTATATAATGCTTTTTTTGCTTTTTTTTAGTTATTTGCAAGAAAATCATTCAGTTATATCTCTTATTTACAGTTATGATGTCTCATAATAGAGAGGAAGTTATTGTTGATCAGGAAAATGGACCAACCATCAAAAAATTCCAAAGATGTAATAAAGGTAAAATGATTTTTGTTTATTTGATGTACATATAAAGGTCAGATACTAACTCAATTAACATCCCAGTACTGTATATTGCATCCACATTTCCCCAAGTCAGAATAGCTTCATATTGACTTTGGGTAAGTTACTTTTCTAGTAAAAAGTAATGCTTACCTGAAGCTTGTTTATTTGATGTTATAAATTACATAATCTGCCTAAAATATGTCTGTGCCTGTGGTTGGGAACATAATCTTGAAGCCCTTTTATTATGCTTGATTAGAGACATCTGACCTTTTATTTATTTATTTATTTTACATGCACTTTGTTAACTATTTTTAAACAACTCACCATTTGATGCTTATGTTTGAAAAACTGAGTTGCTGTCATGAAAGAGAGATATTCCCATCAATCCTCAAAAGTAATTTTAAGAATGTTTGCTAGATCATTCCATTTGAGGAACCAAAATGGCAATGTAGGTAAATGGTGATACTTGCATCCTCACAAAATCACATTAAACTTACAACTAAAATACAGTACAACTGTCATTCAGAACCACCAGAAATCTGATTGAATGGAAGTGTTACAACTAGAGAGTTAAAGAAGAGAAGCACATACAGACTGGGCAGGAGTGATAGAGGCATGGGACAGGCTGGTCTGACACCCACATATGTGTGTTTTTAATCAGAAGAGATAGCTTGGCTGAGGAAGCTTCCTATGAGGAGCAACAGATCCCAGCTCCACACCAGACCCCTAACCCAGGATTTCAGAGCCAGGAAGAGGCATCCCCATAACTACGGGTTGTAAAAACCAGCAGAGATTGTGGCTGAGTGACACAGGGGCTGCAAGTGTACCAGGCAGTTTCTCTTAAAGGGCTTGCACACAGACTTACGTGGACTCATTTCCTCTGAGCTCCAGCACTCTGGCAGCAGCTTAAAAAAGTCCAGGACATACAGGGATTAACTAAATTGTGTGACATCAGGACAAGAACTCAGGGACAGCTTTCTCTCAGTTAAAGTGCTGGGAACTTCCCTCACAGAGCTCACTGGCAGGTACCATATCTGAGACTCCCTCTACCTGGCTCACACTATTTGTCCCAACCTGGTGATTCCATGAGATTCTTCCCTACCCAATTTGCAGCCACACCCAATTTGTTTGCAGTGTCTTTTCCTATTCTGATTTAGGATTTAGGCTTTCTTAAAATCACTCAAACAAGCAGCAGCTGGACTCAGTGAGCCACAGGCCTGACACTAGCAGTGGCTGGCCAAGGTTCACAGCTTGGCTTTACATGAACATGTCTAAATACAATACAATACAATATCAGCCATTTGCAGATCCTCTGGAGGTCATGCTGGCTGGCCCTAGACAAAGCAAAGACGGTGGCTGACTTTGCACTTCTGTAGAGGCCCCAGCGCCAGTGCACCTGATGGATAGCTTTGGATGATACCAGATTCCAACTCTACCATGTGCATGAGCAATACACCCAAGGGACAGACACAAACCAGGTGTACAGGTTAATAATGTAGATTTTGTAATCCAAGAAAACACAGTAATTTTAAGAGAAACATCAAAAATGCTTTATTCAAAGTAATGTTCATCACTAGTTACAAATTTCCCCCATCTTTCAGGTAATTTGTGGATCTATCCCAATAAAATTTTTCTTGTTTTGAGGCAAACCATTCAGAGACCCAACACTTCTTTGTAAGTTTTGAAGTGCTGCTAAGAAAATGCATGTGCCATCAATCGGGAAAAGTAGTAATCTGAAGGAGCAAGGTCTGGTGAATACAATGGGTGGATTAATACTTCTCAGGCAAGATCTTTTAACATGTCTTTAACTGGTTTTGAGTGTGTGATGGTGGATCATCATGAAGCAAAATTGCCTTGCTGTGTCTTCTGGCATATTCTTGGTCATTTCATAATCAAAGTGTGGTTCAAATTGAATATTTTTTGTCTGTAGTGATCAGTATTAACAGTTTCACCTGGTTTAAGAAACTCATAATATACCGCACCTTCCTGATCCCACCAAATGCAGAGCATTGTCTTCTTTCCGAAGCTGTTTGGCCTTGCAGTTGATGTTGATGGGTGACCTGGATCAACCCATGACTTTGTGCATTTGGGATTCTTAAAATAAATCCACTTTTCACTTTTCATTGCCAGTCACAATTCAATGCAAAAAAGTCTTTATTTCATGACATTGAAGCAACATTTTACTGATGACTTTTCGGTTTTCCATTTATCTTTCGTTCAGTTGATGTGACACCCATTTTCCTTTTTGTGAAATCTTCCTTATTGCTTGTAAATGAACAGAAATTGCTTGTTGAGTAACGTTTAATCTTTCTGCAAGTTGTTTTTGAGTCTGACATACATCTTCATCCAATAATGTTTGTAATTATTGGTCTTCAAACTTTTTCAGTAGACCTGAATGTTCTTTGTCTTTCACATCAATATCACTTTTAGAGAATTTAAACCAGTGTTCACAAGTATCTTGAGATGGAGCATGTTCACCACAAGCTTCCTGAAGTATTCAGCAGCACTTTTCTTCAAAATAATGAATTAAAATTTCCTGCAAATGCTCTTTTTTGGCATGAAATTTTATATTTTTAAGTATAAAAATATCTATAATGTTAACACCTTCAGAAAATTTGACATGAAGTTTTGAAGCTTGTCAGTACAACAAAATAGCATACATATCAAATTGCATATATATCAACATATGTATATCTTCATCTATTGAAAAAAATCCACATTATTAATTGGTACATCTGGTAGAGCACCAAAGCACCACTGAAACAAGTCCTGCTCCATACAGGCGTGTCCTGCAAGCAGATCTTCCACTGTAGATGCAGCAGGCCCTCACAGCCAATTGGTCGGAGGGTCAATTTCTCTCAGTGATACCCACAGAAATCAAGGCCCAACTACAACAGGACAGTGCACACAGCCTACACAGGCATGCACCTGAGTGCCCAGCTCAGATCACTGGGGAGGTTGAGCCACTGGGACCTACAGGACCACTATGTAAGTGACTCTACAAACTCCAGAAGACAACGCAGCTCTACCTAATACATAGAAACAAACACAGGGAAGCACCCAAAATGTGGAGACAAAGAAATATGTCTAAAAAGATAAAACAGAAGAAATCTCCAAAAAAATAGAACTAAATTAAATGGAAGCAAGCATACTACTAGATACAGAGTTCAAAACAATAGTTGTATAGATGCGCATGGAACTTAATGAGAACTTCAAGAAACAGTGAAAATATCAAGGAATTTAGTGAGGTTTTCAAGGAATTAGTGAGAATATAAAAGACATGAAAAAGAACTATTCAAAAATGAATTATACACTAACTGAAATGAACAATAATTTATAGGGAATCAACAGTAGAGTAGAGGATGCCAAGAATCAAATCAACGATTTGGAATATGAGGAAGCAAAAAAACAAAAATAAAACCTCAAAAACAAAGAAAAAACACCTATTCAGAAGAGAAAAAAAAATAACAATCCAAAAATATGAAGATAACACAAGGAGTCTCTGGGACAACTTCATGCATACCATCATTCATATCACGGTGGCGCTGGAAGGAGATAAGAGGTACTATAAAATTGAAAACCTATTTGAAGAAATAATGACAAGAAACTTCCCCTACCTGGTAAAAGAAATAGACTTTCAAGTCCAGGAAGTGCAGAGTCTCAAAAATATGAACCCCAAATAGCCCACACCAAGACACATCATAATTAAAAGTATAAATACAAAGAGAAAGTCTTAAAAGCTGCAAGAGAAAAGCAGTAGGTTACCTACAAGGGAGCTCCCATATGACTGTCAGCTGATCTCTCAATGGAAACTTTGAAGGCCAGAAGGGAGTGCCAAGAAATATTCAAAGTGATGAAAAGTAAGGAACACGATTACCCCACCCTGCAAAGCTATCATCCTATATAATAAAAGAGAAACATGCAAATTTGACTGTACCTTTGCTCCTGATTGGCTATGCTACCAGCCAATCAGGAGTGGGGGTGGGGCCAAGTGGCATGAGCACTGGACCCTGGAGGTGGAGATGAAATGTCAGTGGCAGCGAGCACCCAGCCCCTGGGCACTGTGCGGGGAAGCCGCAGCAGCAGCAGCAGCAGCAGCAGTGGTGGCGATGGCAGGGAGTGCCCGGCCCCCAGGCGCTGTGAGTGGAAGTGGCGGTGAGTGCCCAGCCCCCAGAGCCAGGTGGTCACAGGCTGCTGGGGCTGCGCTGAGCAGGGTGATGGCTGGGTGTAGGCTGGGGGTGAGCCATCAGTTGGACATCCCCTGAGGGCTCTCGGTATGTGAGAGGGGGCAGGTTGGATTGAGGGATCACCCACCCCCAGTGCAAGAATTTTGTGCACTGGGCCCCTAGTTTATAATTTAAGGTCATATAAAGAGCTTCACAGACAAGAAAAAACTAAGAGTTCATGATCCTCAAACCAGTATTACATGAAAAGTGGAAAAATCTTTAAGAAGAAGAAAGACAAAAGATAAATACATGAACAATAAAATAACAATAAATAAATATCTATCAACAATTGAATCTAAAAATAAATGATTAAGGAATCTGATGAGCAAAATAAATTAATGAATTAAATAGTACCAGAGACATAGACATATGAAACTGACAAATCTCAGAGGGAAGCGGAAAGAATGGGTGGCAAGATATTAACCAAAGAACTTATGTGCATATATGCATTGCACATAGACACAGATAATAGAGTGATGAAGCCCTGTAGTGGGTCAGGATCTAGTTGGAGGAGGGGAAGGGGAGGGGAAAATGAAGTATACACTAACTGAAAGGGGGGAGACCATCTGTAATTATCTCAATAATTAAGATATATACAAATAACAATAAAAATAACAAAGAAGGGGAAGAGATCTGTAATACTCTCAACAATAAAGATATGCAAATACATAAATAAATAAATAGTAATAAATTAACAAAAATATGTATGCTAATTTGGACACTTCAGATGAAAGCTAAGCAAGGTCCTCCAATCAATTATTTACCTGAAATGTTGGTAGATATGATACCATTCTAGCCTTTGAGCCACTGAAGTGCATTGATCACATCTGCACAGTAGGCAGTTTTTTCTTAGGATATCTGTTAAAAATGTAGGGAGAGTAACAATTTCATAAAGCTTTGTACAACTTTACTTAAAAGGCTGCAAAGGTAAGCAAAAGATAAAATATATCAGCATATTTCAAAATATTTTGGGAAATATACCAATCAACCTCAAATGGCTGTAAGCATATTTATAAGTTATGCATTCTGACTGTCACCATGAGTTAGACAATAAATGTAAGCTGAAGAATAAACTAACATGTAATCTATCCAATCATCAGATGATTTGTTGGTACTTCACAATAGGGTGCATTTTTTCTATCTCTACTAAGGATGCTCTTAATATATAGAAAAAAGAATTCATGAACTGAAGAGTTAATGGATACATTTTTCTTTATTCTCTTGATTGAACTTCCTAAAACCTACTTGAGTATTTTGGTTAGAATTTGAAATAATGTATGATTTTAATTTCATTGATCCATGGTTGTTTTCCTTGCCACATGTTTAGTATTTCTCATCCAAACACTGAATGGCTATATCCTCTGAGATGTAAATAATTGATTTCAGAATAGTACAAAAGGAAGAAGTCAAGTTCAGCATAGTAAACTACCAAAAACTTTTATACTGGTAATGAACTTCTAGATCAAGATGAACTTCATTCATAACCCAATCATAGTTTGTTTCTGAGACCTTTTTCCCACCAACCAAGTCATGACTATTTAAAGAACAGTTTGGTAGTAAAACAGCTTTTCTAGGAAAATATCAACCTGCACCTGATTGCATTGGAATTGCAAACCCCTTAATTCAAAATGGCATTTAGGAGCGGCCTGAGTGCTTCAAGTACATACTTCTATGTCTAATGAGAAATCAGCTAGAACACTTGCACAGATAGATGCACAGGTCACTGATTTTCATGAAATATACAGTGGTATCTACTGGCACTTTTGAATCTCTCACTATAGAATGGCACAGTTTTACTCAATTCAAAGAGGTTTGTCACACATACTGATGAAGACATTAACAGACAAGAATGGCATACTAACGTGAATCCAGGTTATAATAGAAAGCTTTCTTTTAATTGAGGTGGTCTATGTCTATTACTGCCACTTAGAGTTGGGATATTAAGACAAACTATATTTTCCTCAAATAAATTTTCATATTAAAATGGAATGTAGCTAAAGTAGAAGTTTCAACATTTATTAAGTATGACAAGTAAGCAATTTATGTAACTATGGCAAACATATGTTTTCACATCTGTTTTGAATAGTATCATCATGATTCTAAAAATGATTTATAGCTTTGGAAATTATAAAATTCCAGCTTTGCTATTATGTGGAAATTTTTACAAAATGAAGAAATATTATGTAGTCTGTCTGTTATTGAACCTTGTATAATTGGGTGATAGTGCGATACATGTCTCAAATGATAATTTGAATTTTGACTTAAAAAATTTTATGCATACTATTCAAGTTTTTATTATCTGGCCTTTCCTGACAGTAATGTCCATCTAGACTGAGTAAAAAATGACTTACCAAAATAGCTTTTGAATTTTGATTCAAAACTCTAGTTTGACTCAAGTTCTTTATTTTGACTACATCAACTGGTCAGTTAAGTGAAGCCTTTGATTTTACTTTCCACAGACTTTGTCAAACAAATTGATCAAGTCAATTTGCATTTTACAACATTGTGTTAAATGGTTTTCAACAGCTTTGGTATTCTTAGAGTTAGAATAGTTGGAATAATCCTCCTTAGTTCATCTAGGTAAAATCAAAGATACAAACCAAGACCCTCTTCCTTTGACAGTCTTTGGTCTCTCAAACCACTAGCAAGAATAGGCACTTTTGATATTTTACATTTTGTATTTAATATATTTATTGAAAACTATGTATGTGCAAAAAGCAAATCTTAAATACTATGGAAACTGTGGAGTAATAAATTTATCATCTAGCCCAAAACTTGAGTCCTCTGAATATTTAAAATCAATACACAAACTACAGGTGAAAAGCTTACCAGTTTTAACATCTTTCAATCATAAGAATTTAAAGCATAACCCATCTTGAATAAAATTATTATATTTATTCATATGCAGAAAGTCTAATTTTACATTAGAGATGGTTTGGGGATACATATTGACACTATAATAGTCTAAATATTCTGTATTTTATAAGATGCCTCTCTTTATCTATTCCTGAGAAAACTTAGTGCTACACTAAATATTTAAGACCTAGTGGCACTATTCAGGTGCTTGGAAATGATTATTGACCATTATTAAATGGGAAATATATCTTTTAAATGTTATTTTTTGAATAAGATAGACTGATGCACTGGTGCAACTAAAATATATTCATCATTGCAAATGTACTTTATGATGAAGTTACAGGTGGTGATTTCATAGTGGTGATTTCATTATATGTGGAATCTAAGGAACAAAATAAACAAACAGACAAAAGAGAAACAGACTCATAGATACAGAGAACAAATTGACGGTTGTCAGAGGGGAGGGGGTTTAGGGGTCTCCATGAAAAAGGTGAAGGGATTAACCAGTATAATTTGGTAGTTTCAGAACAGTCACAGAGATATAAACTATAGCATAGGGAATATAATCAATAATATTGTGATAATTATATATAGGACCAGGTGGGTGCTTAAAGCATTGGGGGGATCACTAGGAAAAGTGCATGGTTTTCTAACAACTTTGCTGTACATCTAAAACTAATACAGAATAATACTGAATTGAACAATTAAAAAATACATAACAGAAAGTAAAATACATTTTTTTCATTTTGTATTATTCAATAATTCTAAATAAAAATGAGAAAAATAAGAAACATAGCTTAATTGAAAATTTATTCGAATTACTTTCATTTATAAAACTTTCGATTTATAACCAAGTATACATTCACAGTAAGTTGCAAAAAGAATATGGAGGGATCTCATGTCCCATTCAACCAGGCTCTTCCAATGGTAATATCTTATGTAATCCTATATAATAATCCTATATAATAAAGAGGTAATATGCAAATTGACTGCCATGTCCTCGCACAAGATGGCCACCCACATATGGTCACAAGATGGCTGCCACAAGATGGCTGGCAGGGAAGAGCAGTTGTGGGTGATCAGGCCAGCAAGGGAGGGCAGTTAGGGGTGACTGGGCCTGCAGGGGAGGGCAGTTGGGGATGACTAGGCCTGCAGGGGAGGCAGTTAGAGGCAACCAGGCTGGCAGGGGAGGGCAGTTAAGTTGACCTGGCCCATAGGGGAAGGCAGTTCAGGGGAACCAGGCCTGCAGGGGAAGGCAGTTGGAGGCAACCAGGTCAGCAGGGGAGGGAAGTTGGGGGCAACCAGGCCTGCAAGGAAGGCCAGTTGGGGGAGATTGGACCTGCAGGGGAGGGAGGGTATTTAGGGGGAACAGGCCTCAGGGATCAGGCCTAAACTGGCAGTCAGACATCCACTGTGGGGTCCCAGATTGGAGAGGGTGCAGGCTGGGCTGAGGTACACCCCCCCAGTGCATGAATTTTGTGTATCAAGCCACTAGATATATGATAACAAATTAAGAAAATTTACATTGATATATCCACAGGCCTTATTCCAATTTCACCAGTTTTGCACACATTCATTGTTGTGTATATCTGTATATGTATACCTTTAATGAATGTTGATCACATGTGTAGATTTTTTAAAGTCCTACCACAATCATGATATAGAGATATGATAACTGGTTAATATCCAAAGTATAAAAAGAACTCATATATTTCAAAAACAAAAAAATAATTTGATGGAAAAATAGGTAGAGGATCTATATAGACATTTTTTCCCAAAGAAATACATGTGAATAACAGACCTATGAAAAAAATCTTCAATATCATTTACTACCAGAGCAATGCAAATTAAAACCACAATGAGATATAACTTCACACAAGTCAGCATAGCTATTATCAAAAGGATAGAAAATAAATGTTGGTGAGGATGTGGAGAAAAGGAAAACCTTGTGCATTCTTGGTGGTTATATAAATTGATACAGTCACAGTGGGGAAAAAAGTATGAAGATTTCTGCCAGATGGGAGAGGGGTAGGGATACTGGGTGAAAAGGTGAGAAATACAGACTGGTAGTTACAAAATAGCATTGGGGACCTAATATACAGCATAGGAAACATAGATGATAACATGGTGTCAAGTGGGTACTGGAAATATCAGAGGAACACTTTGTATAGAAAATGATTGTCTAACAACTTTGCTATACACCTGAAACTAATGCAAAATAATCTATAATAATAAAAATATAATATGCTAATTAGGCCAGATGTTCTTCCGTACATCCTTCTAGGATGAAACCAGGGCTGCAGCCACAAGATTGAGGCAGCCGCCTACAATTGCAAGGGTGGGATCCAGGCAGTCGCTGTGGCTGTGAAGGCCTACTCTTGCACAAGTTTCATTAAATATAAACTATAATTGAAAAATTAAAAAAAAATAACTAACATATGATCCAGAAATTCTACTTCTGGGTATTTACCCAAAGAAAACCAAAAACACTAATTTGAAAAGATATGTACACTCTTATGTTCAATTGCAGCATTATTTATAACTAAGGACCCGGTGCATGAAATTCGTGCACTGGGGTTGGGTGGTCCCTCAACCCAACCTGCCCCCTCTCACATACTGGGAGCCCTCAGGGGATGTCCAACTGATGGCTCACCCCTAGCCAGGACACCCAGCCATTGCCCTGTTCAGCTCAGCCCCGGCTGCCTGCAACCACCCAGCCCCGGGGGCTGGGCACTTGCTGCCACTTCCCCGCACAGAACTCGGGGGGCTGGGTGCTCACCACCACCACCATTTCACCTCCACCCCCGGGTCCCAGTGCCCATGCCGCTTGGCCCCGCCCCCTCTCCTGATTGGCTGATAGCATAGCCAATCAGGAGTGAAGGTACTGTCAAATTTGCATGTTTTTCTTTTATTATATATGATAGCTAAGATATGGAAACAAACTAGGTGATCATTGATAGATGAATGGATAAAGAAGATGTGGTATCTATATTTAATGGAATGCTACTCAGCCATATAAAAGAATAAAGTTTTGCCATTTGCCATAACATAGATAACCCTTGAGGACATTATACTAAATGAAATAACTGAGACAGAGGTTTATACTCTAAGAAAGACAAATACTGTAAGATTTTACTTATTTGTGGAATCTATAAATAGATAAATAAATAAATAAACAACAACAAAAAACCAACCTCATAGATACAGAGAGCAGATTTGTGGTTGCCAAAAGTGAGGGGAAATGGAGGTGAGCTGAAATGAGTGAAGGAGAGCAAGACTTTCAAATTTCCAGATATAAAAGAATTCATATTGATGTAATGTATTGGATTGTGACTATAGTCAATAATATTAAAATGAAAATTTGAAAGTTGCTAAGAAAGTAAATCTTTTTTATGGATCTTGTGTGGGACAACCATGACTGATGTTCCAAAATTTTCACTGAATTGTGTTCACTACACCCAGTTTTATCAGAACAGTTACAACATATACAAACAGATGACATACTAACATGCTTGTTCCTTTTTAAAAAAATAATTTTTTATTCATTCATTAATTTTGTATTTAATTGTTGATAGTATTACAGATGTATCACACTACTAACCTCTTTTACCCCCCTCTATCCAGGCCCTACCCAGCCCCTAGGTCTTCACTACCCTATTGCACTGGGCCCATAGTCTATATATATAAAAAGCTAATATGCAAAGTGTCTCCTCGGGAGTTCACTCGTTCACTATGACATGTGTTGACCACCAGGAGGTGGCACAGAACATGGTGGATGAACAGTGGTGGTAGCAAGACACTGAGGGAGTGAGGAAAGGAGGAGGCAGGGAGGTGGGGAATCTGATCGGCCCTGATCACTGTGCACAAGTTTTATGCACTGGGCCTCTAGTAAGTATATACATTCTTTGGTTTATCTCTCTTCGTCCCCCTACACCCACATAGAGGTACGTCAGTCTGTTCCATACCTCCATTTCGGGTCATATTTTGTTGGTCAATTTGTTTTGTTTGTTAGATTCCACAAATAAGTGAGTTCAATTATTAAAAGATCTCATTACAGAAAAAACTTCAACATTGTGTGGTGATGGATGGTGGCTTTACTTACTGTAGCAATTATTTTGTAGTGTATATAAATTTTGAATTGTTATGTTGTACAACTGAAACTAATGTAATATATCTCAATTATACTTCAGTAAAAAAATATAGGACTGTTCAAGGACCACAGGGATGTCTTTCCTGCTATTCCTTTATTAGCCCCCTCTCCACCTTGATTCCTAACTCCTGATGACCAATTGTCCTAAGGATATTCTAATGAAATCACACAGCATTTGACTTTTTTGAGATTATCTTTTCTTTCACACAACATAATTCCCTTGATATTATCCAAATTCTTATATATGTCAATAATTTTTCCCATTTTATTGCACAGTAGTATTCCACAATATGTAGGTACCACATTTTGTGTAATCATTCATCCATTGTAGATATCTCACTTCCACTCTTTCTTATTATTAAAGCTTCTATGAACATTTATGTACAGGTTTTTATGTAGGTATTACTTTTCATTTCTCTGGGATATATGCCCAAGAGCGCAATTTCTGCTTCAAATGGCAAAATTATGTATAGTTTTATGATAAGTTGCCAAAGTATTTCCTGGAGTGGCTGCACCATTTGTATATTCTTATCTGCAATATATGAATGGTTTAGGCTATCCACAACCTTGTTAGTATTTTGTGTTGTACTTTTAAATATTTAGTTTTTCTCATGGGTGTATATAGTGATATCTCATTGTGGTTTTAATTTATATATCTAACTACAGGCCTGGTGCGTGAAACTTGTGCACTGGGGGGAGGGTCCCTCAGCCCACCCTGACCCCTCTCACAGTCCAGGAGTCCTGAGGGGATGTCCTACTGATGGCTTATTAGGCCCACTCACCATGACCCCAAGCCTTCAGTAGGCCTCCCTCTTCAGGAGGCAACCTGGCTGATCAAGGGAAGGCACTGCCCCTATCACCTTCCTACTTCTGCCTCTGCTGGCCGCCATAGCCACCAAAGTGTTTTCATCAACACAGATTCCAGTCCCTTCATCAAGAAAAAATGACAACTTTCTTTAGGCATTTTCAAGATGTCTCCTTCAAAGGATATGACATTTCTTTCCTTTCTTTTTATCCTCACCTGAGGATACTTTTCCATTGATTTTTAGAGAGTGTGAAAGAGAGAGGGAATGACAGAGAGAAACATCAATGTGAGAGGGACACTGAGATTGACTGCTTCCTACATGAGCCTTGACCTGGGCCCCAGCCAGGAGGAAGCCTGCACCTAGGTACATGCCCTTGATCTGAATCAAACCCAGACCCTGCAGTCTGTAGGTTGAGGTTCTATCCACTGAGCCAAATGGGGTAGGGGAGAATATGACATTTCTGAGCCCCTCCAGCAGCGGACCTTAGTTTTTTCCTCTAGTAGTGAGGTGGAAAAACTCTAGATCACCTTCTTGGATTCTTATTAGGCAAGATATCAAGAACACTGTGAGTAGCATATGGGGAGCTTAGCCAATGAGTGGTCAGAAAAGTTGTTTCCTCTGCAGCTCATGCACAGAGGCAGGACTGCTGGTGAGGGCCTCCCATAGGCCGTAAACAAGCCCTCTCCCTCTCCCTCTCCCTCTCCCTCTCCCTCTCCCTCTCCCTCTCCCTCTCCCTCTCCCTCTCCCTTCTCTCTCCCTCTCCCTCTCCCTCTCCCTCTTCTTCTCTCTATCACCTACCCCCTCTTCATCCCCCCTTCCCTATCCCCTACTCCTCTCCCTCCCTCTCCTTCTCTCTCTCTCTTTCCATCTTCCTCTCCCTCTCATTCTCACTCTCCCTTTCCTTCTCCCTCCCCTCTGGTCCACTCTCTCTAAAAAGCAATGAAAAAATATCCTCTGGTGAGTATTAAAAAACAAAACAAAGCACAGAATAACATGCCTCCTACTTGGAGATGCTGAATATGTAGGCCTGAGAGAGAGAATTCTGGGCTCTGTGAAGATCCCTACATGAATTTTAACAACTAGATGCCTGGTGCACTATATTCGTGCATGGGGGTGGAAGGTGTCCCTCAGCCCAACCTCCATCCTCCCCAATCTGGGATCTCTTGAGGGATGTTTGACTGTCCGTTTAGGCCCGAGGGATCGGACCTAAACAGGCAGTTGGACATCCCTCTCACAATCCAAGACTGCTGGCTCCCAACTGCTCGCCTGCCTGCCTTCCCGATTGCCCCTAACCACTTCTGCCTGCCAGCCTGATCACAAGCTAACCATTCCCCTGCCAGCCTGATTGATGCCTAACTGCTCCCCTGCCAGCCTGTTTGCTGCTAACTGCCCTCCCCTTCAGGCCTGCTCACCCCTAACTGCCCTCCCCTGCAGGCCTGGGTCCTACCCCCTGCAGGCCTGAGTCTCCCGCAACTGCTCTTTCCTATAGGCTCCATAACCCCCAACTTCCCTCCTCTGCCAGCCTGGTCACCCCTACCTGCGCTCCCCTGCAGGCTTGATCACCCCCAACTGCCTTCTCTTGCAGGCCTGGTACCTTCCAACTGCCCTCCCTTATTGGCCATCTTGTGGTGGCCATATTATATTGTGTCCACATGGTGTTAGCCATCTTGTGTGTTGGAGTGATGGTCAATCTGCAAATTACTCTTATATTAGATAGGATAGAGGCCTCGTGCACAGGTGGGGGCCAGCTGGTTTTTCCTGCAGTGTGTACTGCATCAGGGTGGGGGTTTTCTTGGCGCATGGGGCTGCCTTGGCGAGGGGCCTGTGGTGGTTTGAAAGCTGGCCATGCTCCTTGGTGACCCAAGTAGAGACACTGGTATCTGCAAATTATGTATCTTCTACAATTGAAACTTTGTAGCCTGGAGCAGAGCCAAACCTTCTGCTTGCTCCATGGCTGCTACCATTTTTGGTGGGACATTTATGTTCTACTAGAGGCCTGGTGCATGAAATTCATGCACAGGGGATGGGGGATGTCCCTCAGCCCAACCTGCACCTTCTCCAATATGGTACCCCTTGAGGGATGCCCGACTGCCCATTTAGGCCCATTCCAGTAGGATTGGACCTAAAAGGGCAGTTGGACATCCTTTTCACAAACCAGGAATGCTGGCTTCAAACTGCTCACCTGCCTGCCTCCCTTATTGCCCCTAACTGCATGTTGCCTGCCAGCCTGATCACCCCCTAACCACTACCCTGCCAGCCTAATTGATGTCTAACTGCTCCCCTGCCAGCCTGTTTGCCCCCCACTTCCCTCCTCTGCTGGCCTGGTCACCCCTAACTGCCCTCCCCTGCAGGCTTGATCACCCTCAACTGCCCTCCCTTGCAGGCCTGGTCCCTCCTCTCCTGGCCTGATCACCCACAACTGCCCTCCCTTGCAGGCCTGGAACTTCCCAGCAGCCCTCCCCTACTGGCCATCTTGTGGTGGCCATCTTATGTCCACATGGGGGGCAGGATCTTTGACCACATGGGGGCAGCTGTCTTGTGTGTTGGAGTGATGGTCAATCTGCATATTACTCTTTTATTAGATAGGATAGAGGCCTGTGCATGGGTGAGGGCCAGCTGGTTTTCCCTAAAGGGTTTCCCAGATCAGGGTGTGGCTTCCCTTACGGCGTTGGGCAGCCTGGGCGAGGAGCCTGTGGTAGTTTTCAGGCCAGTTACGCCCCCCCCCCCATTGACCCAAGCAGAGGCCCTGATATCTGGGATTTATTTACCTTCTACAATTGAAACTTTGTAGCCTGGAGTGGCGCCAAGCCTTCTGCGAGCTCCATGGAGGCAGCCATTTCTGTTGGAATTTATTTACCTTCTATAATTGTAACTTTGTAGCCTGGAATGGAGGCCTAGGCCAGCCTGGGCTGCAGAAGCTGGACTTCCTCCATCGCAGGGGGCAACCCTAGCCTCTGATCTCTCCATCTCTGTTGCTGCCACCATTTCTGTTGGGATTTATGTATCTTCTATAATTAAAACTTTGTGTCATTGAATGGAGGCCTAGGCCAGTAAGGGCAGGCAGAAAACTTGGCTTCCTTCATTGCCAGGGAAACCCAAGCCTGCTTCCTGCTCTCAGTGTCCACAGCCATCTTGATTGGGGTTTATTTGCATATTTGCTACTGATTGGTTGCTGGGTGTGACTAGTGGGCGTGGCTTGTGTGTGTAGCGGAGGTGTGGCCAATTTGCATATTAGCCTTTTATTAAATTACAAGTGCCCCGGTGCATGAAATTCGTGCATGGGAAGGGGTGGTCCCTCAGCCCAACCTGCCCCCTCTTACATACTGAGAGCCCTTAGGGGATGTCCAACTGATGGCTCACCCCCAGCCTGCCCAAGGGCACTCAGCTATCTCCCTGCTTAGCTCAGCTCCAGCTGCCTGTGACCACCCTGCCTCAGGGGCTGGGCCCTCACCTCCTCTCCCTTGTCCCAGCCGCTTGCCCCACTCCCTGGATGCCTCCAAGCTCTAGCGGCCAGGGCACCATGATGCTCGCCGCCGCTACTGCTTCATCTCCACCCCCGGGGCCCAGCCCTCGCGCCACTTGACCCTGAGCCTCAGCCCCGCCCCCTGCTCCTGATTGGCTGGTAGCATAGCCAATCAGGAGCCAAGGTAGGTCACATTTGCATGTTACTTTTTTATTTTATATATGTATATGAGGCCCAGTGCATGAATTTGTGCATGGATAGGGTCTGGCCAGCCTGGCGAGGGGTAGGGGACATGGATGGTTGTCCCACCTGCCTGCTGGTCGAATTTCTGTTTGAGGGGGTCAATTTGCATATTAGTTTTTATTATATAGGCTATATAAACCGAATGGCCAGATTATTATGTGTTCACAGATAAAAATAATCTCACCACTCAGTGTATATATATTTATTGCTTTCAGAGAGGAAGAGAGAGATAGAAACATCAATGTTGAGAGAGAATCCTTGATCGGCTGCATCCTGCATGTCCCCACTTGGGGATCAAGCCCACAACCTGGGCATGTGCCTTTTGCTGGAATTGAACATGGGATCCTTCAGTCCGCAGCCTGACTATCTACTGAGCCAAACCAGCTAGGGTTCCCTTTGCATTTTGATGGTGGTTACTTTTGCTGTGAAAAAATGTTTATTTTGATATAGTGCCATTTGTTTATTTTGTCCTTTGTTTCTCTTACCCTAGGAGATATAACCACAAAAGTTCTGGTACATGAGATATCTGAGATTTTACTATTTTTTTCTAGGCTTGTTATGGTTTCATGGCTACATTTAAGACTTTTATTTAATTTGAGTTTCTTTTGTGTATGGTATAAGTTGGTAGTCTAGTCTCATCATTTTACACGTGTCTGTTCGTTTTCCAAACACCATTTGAAAAGACTGTTTACACTTCATTTTATGTGATTCCTTCCTTTTTCAAATACTAATTTACCATAAGGGTGTGGGTCAATTTCTGGGGTCCCTGTTCTGTTTCATTGACCTATATGCCTATTCTTGTGCCAGTACCAGGCTATTTTAATTATAGTTGCTTTGTAGTATAGTTTCATATCTGGTATTGTGATCCCAACAACTTTGTTCTTTCTCATGATTGCTGCAGCTATTTGTGGTCTTTTATTTTGCCATATACATTTTTGGAGCATTTGTTCTAGTCCTGTGAAGTATACCATTGGTATTTTAATAGATATTGCATTGAAACTATAGATTGCTTTGGGTAGGATGGACATTTTAATTATGCTAATTCTTCCAAACCATGGTATACTGTTCCATTTGTTTTTATCTTCTTCTATTTCTTTTTTCAAAGTCCTATAGTTTCCCAAGTACATGTCTCTTACCTCCTTGGTTAAATTTATTCCTAAGTATCTTATTTTTGTTGTTGCAATGATAAATGGGATTGTTTTTTTCAGTTTCTCTTTCTGTGGATTCACTATTGGTGTATAAAAATTTGTATCATACCTCCTTGCCAAATTCAATTATTAAGTCTAGTAATTTTGTGATGGAGACTTTAGGGTTGTCTATGACAATATAATTTCATCTGAAAATACTGTGTTTTACTTTCTCCTTTCCAATTTAGATGTCTTTTATCTCTTCTTGTCTGAACAACATGAGTATGACTTCCAGTACTATGTTGAAAAAATAGTGGTGAAAGCAGCCATCTTTGTCTTTTCTCTGTTCTTAATGGGAACACTTTTAGTTTTGCCCATTGAGTATTATATTGGCTGTAGGTATGACATATATGGCCTTTATTTTGTTTAAATGTGATCAATCTATTGCCAATTTGCTGAGAGTTTTTATCAAAAATGGTTGTCTGGTTTTGCCAAATGCTTTTTCTCCATCTATTGATATGATCATATGGTTTTTGTCTTTCAGTTTGTTTATGTGATATATCACATTTATTGATTTGTGAATATTATAGCAGCCTTGCATCCCTGGAATAAAACCCATTTGATCATATAGTATGATTTTTTAATATATTTCTGAATCTCCTTGATAATATTTTGTTGAGGATTTTAGTATTTGTGCATCAGGAATATTGGCCTGTAATTTTCTTTCTTTGCAGTGTCTTTGGTTTTGTGATAAGGATAATGTAGGCTTCATAAAAATAACTTGAAATTGTTCCTTCCTCAGAAGAAAGAGTTAGAACATAACAGGTGTTAGTTCTTCTCTGAATGTTTGGTACAAGTCTCCTGTAAATTTATCCAGTTCAGGATTTTGTATGCTAGGAGTTTTTTAAAATTTCTGCTTCATTTTCATCAGTTGTTATTGGCCTACTCAGCTTTTCTGATTTTTCCTGTTTGAATTTTGGAAGATTGCATTTTGGGGGGAATTTTTTCATTTTGCCCGTATTGTCCAGTTTGGTTTCATATAGTCATTCAGAATATTTGATAACAATCCTTTTTTGTATGTAGTGTCCATTGTGATATCATTTCTTTCATATCTCATTTTATTTATTTGGTTCCTCCTCTTTGTTTCTTGATGAGTTTGGCTAAGGCTTGATCAATCTTGTTTATCTTTTCAAAGAACCAGCTCTTGTTTTCATTGATCTTTTGTATTGTTTTGTTTGTTTGTTTTGTTTGTATGTCATTTATTTCCACTTTGATCTTTATTATTTTCTTCCTTCTATTTCCAATGAGCTTTCCTTGTTATTCTCTTTTCAACTTGTTTAGTTGCAGGGTTACATAATTTATTAGTGCTTTTTCTTGTTTCTTGAGATAGGGTTATCTCTGGACTGCTTTTGCTGTGTCTTGTAGGTTTTGGTGGTTGTTAGTTTATTTTCATTAGTTTCCAGAAAGTTTTTAATTTCTTGCTTGATCTCATTGGTATTCTACTCATGTATATATATAAAAGGTTAAGTGACCATCCAGCCATCTGACCATCTAACCAGCCAGTAGGAATGACACACACTGACCACCAGGGAACAAATACTCAACCCAGGAGTTACTGAGCTGTGGTGACTTGGCAGTGGTGGTTTTTGGGTGATGCACCCCAGAACCAGAGAGGAGGGAGCCCGATCTTCAAGGGGCCATGCAATTCCACATTCAGCCATGGGTTATGTTGTTGCTGGGGCACTGTCAGGCCCGAGTCTGGTTTACTTGCATTTACATTCCACACCCTCTACTATAGCAACTTTGCAGAGTGACCTCTCACACTCTGGGACCCCTCAGGGGATGTCATTGAGCCAGTTTCAGACCAATTCCCACAGGCCAGGCCGAAGGACCCCAACTCCTGGAGGGGCCCCACTCACTCCATAGATGCTCTTTGAGCCTCGGCTCTGCCCCAAGTGTGTCCTCCCAGAAGAGACCACAGGAGGTTAGCTCCAGGACATATCTGGCCAGTCTCGCTCATTTCCCCCCACCCTGCCACCTTCTAATTAGTTTCCTTTCAATCTGCATGAATCTGTGCACTGGGTCACTAGTTATTTAATAACATCCTATTTAGCCTCCATGTCTTTGAGTGTTTTAAATGTTTTTATTGTATTTGATTTCTACCTTCATTCCATTGTGATCCAAGAAGATGCTTTGTATTACATAAATCTTCTTGAATTTGTATAGATTTGTTTTGTATCCTAACATGTGGTGTATCTTTGAGAATGTTCATGTGCACTTTAGAAGAATGTATATTCTGTTGCTTTGGTTTGAAATGATCTGTAAATACCAGTTAGATTCATCTGATCTACTGTGTAATTTAAGGCCTATTTTTTTAATGAGTTTATGTCTAAGATTTATCCAGTGATGTCAATAGGGTGTTAAATTTCCCTACTGTTACTGTATTGCTATGGATCTTTCTTCGAAAGTCCATCAAAGATATATCTATATTATCTATAGATATATAGATAGATGTAAATGTAGATGTAGATGTAGATATAGATATAGATATAGATATAGATATAGATATAGATATAGATTTGAGTGCTCCTTTATAGAGTGCATATATGTTTACAAGGGTTATATTTTTGTAGTGGACTTTTTTGTCTCTTGTTTTGACCTCTGTTTTGAAGTCTATTTTTTAGGTATAAGTATTAGTTCCCCAGCTTTTTTCCCCCTTCCTTCAATAATTTGTGAAAAAAATATTTTTTTATCCTTTCACTTTCAGTCTATGTGTATCTTTTGTTCTGAGGTGGGTCTATTCTAGATAGCATATATTTGTGTTATGTCTTCTTATCCATTAATTCACCCTATGTTTTTTCATTGGAGCACTTGATCCATTTACATTTAAGGTTTTTATTGATAGGTACTTATTTATTGCCATTTTTATTTTCTTTATGCCTATGATCCTCTCTCCTTTTCTTCTTAAAGCAGTTCCTTTAACATTTCTTTCATTGCTGGTTTGTTGGTAATGTACTCCTTTAAGCATTTGTGGGTTTTTTGTTGTTGTTATTGTTTTGTTTGTTTTCTGAAAAGCATTTTTATTTAACCTTCAATTTTAAATGATAAGCTTGCTGTATACCGTAGTCTTGGAATCAGTCCCTCACTTTTCCTTACTTTGAATACTTCATGCCATTCCCGTCTAGCCTGAAGTCAGCTGACATTCAAATAGGAACTCCTTTGTAGGTAATTTTCTATCTCTCTCTTGCTGCCTTTAAAATTGTTAATTTGTTTTTAACATTTGCTATTTTAATTATGATGTATCTAGGTTTGGGTCTCTTTGGGTTCATCTTGATTGGGACTCTCTCTGCCTCTTGAAATTGTGTCACTATTTCCTTCACCAGGTTGGGGAAGTTTCTGTCATTATTTCTTCAAACAGGTTCTCTGTTCTTAGCTCACAATCTTTTCCTTAGGGTATTCCTATAATATGACAATTGCTATCTTTTATTTTGTTCCAGAGCTCTTTTAAGCTATCTTCCTACTTTTTAATTATTTTTTCAATTTGCTGCTCTAGTTGGGTATTTATTTCTTTTGATCTTCCAAATAGCTGATTTGATTCTCTCACTTGATCCAATCAACTTTTAACTCCTTCCAGTTTGTTCTTGATGTCAGATACATTATTCTTCATTTCTTTCTGATTCTTTTCATGATTTCTATTTCATCTTTCATTTTGTAATTCACACTAAGTTCCTTAAACATCTTTACCATTGCTTTGAACTCAAGGTCTGATAGGTAGTTTGCCTCTATTTCATTTAGTGCTTTTTATGAAGACTCCTCCTTTTTTTTGCATTTTTTGTTTGTTTATTTGTTTCCCCATTTTAGCTTTCTCTTTGTGTTTGTTTCTATGTATTAGATCGAACTGTTATGTCTTCCTGTCTCTGTGGGATGGCCTTTTGTGGAATGTTTCTTGAGGCATCCTTGGTGCATTCTCTTTGCTTTCCTGGGCCTGATTCTCTATACTTCCCCTTGTTTGCATTGTTTGAGCTCTCCTGCAGTACTTAGAACTTGATTATGTATGTTCCATTCATGGGATAGCTCTCCATTCTGACTTGCTGACAGTGAGGCTCAACCACATCTTCATCAAACCAGCTATTTTACAGGTGGTGACAGAACAGACCAAGACACACTAGGATTGAACCAAAAATACCATGAAAATCAAGCTGCAGAGAGCAACATCAGGAAGACTAATAATGAAAGATAACAGAAAGCAGAGCAAAGAAAAAAAAAAGAATGGTGAAAGACACAAGATCAAAGACTTAAAAGGCTATAAAGAAAAAAGGGATGAAGAAGAAAATGGCAACATGAGAGCAAGAAGGAAGCTAAAAGAATTAGTAGAGAAATGAAAAATAAGGACACAGAAAATTAATAAATAATAAGGAATTTAACATGTAACAATAGATACATTAAGATATAGATAGGAAAATTTAAATGGAAAAAGAAAATAGGAAAGAATAAAAAATAAGGTCAAATCAGAAAAGTTGATAACAACAACAAAAAGAAATAAAAGAATAGAACCAAAGGAAAGAGAAAAATTAGAGATATGCAAGAAAAAAGAGAAGAAAGAAAAAAGGGGGAAAACAGACAACAAAACAAAAACAAAAATCCCACCCACACAAACTCTCTCTCTCACACACACACACACACACTAACCAACTCAAAATCTTTTGTGTCTGCTATTTGTGGGGCTCATTGGATTTTGCTCTGATGTTGATTTTGGTCCCTTGGTATGTCTACCTTGGCCTCCACGGAGCTTCTCTGGTGCAGGCCAATATGAGTCACTATCTCTTTCTAGCCCTGGGAAAACTGATTGAGGCCAAATAGGTTGAAGCCCCTAGAAGTTCATCAGGAGAAGGGGGTACCCTCCTTATCCCAGAGGCTGGGTCTACCTTGAGTTTCACATCTTTAGTGTCCCTGTTCTGACCTGTTCTCCCTTCTCTCACATAAATGGGTTCTGAGAGGGTATCCTGGTCTTGGCTGGGATGGTTTGATCAGACTAGTGTTAGGAATAGGGCCAGTACCTTGTAGGAAGAGGGGTGGGCTATTCTTTTCATTCCAATGCCTCAGCCCTGCCTGGCTTCCTGGCTCCTCCTTGCTGCCACTTGCAAGGGCTTATGTTTTCTGCCCTGGATTTTCCCCCCTTACCTAAGTCACTGCAGAAGCAGCTGTTTTGGCCTGGCCAGCATGGGTCACTTTAATATGTTGGCTGTTGTAAATAATGCTGCAATGAACATAGGGGTGCATATATTTTTTTTAATTTATTTGGGGTTTCTTTGGATATATGTACATAGAAGTGGAATTGCTGATTCATAACTAGTAAAGTGGAATTGCTGATTCATAACAAGCACTAGTAAATCAAGTGCTCTAGCACCATTTGTTGAAAAGGCTATTCTCTCTTCATTGAATTGCCTTTGTAATTTTGACAAAAATCAGTAATCTGGCCCTTGCCAGTTTAGCCCAGTGGATAGAACACTGGCTT
The DNA here is from genome assembly GCA_027563665.1 of Antrozous pallidus. NCBI lineage: Eukaryota > Metazoa > Chordata > Mammalia > Chiroptera > Vespertilionidae > Antrozous > Antrozous pallidus. The sequence continues at coordinate 113,426,874 of CM050509.1, forward strand.
GTGGATTGAAGGGTCCTGGGCTTGATTCCAGTCACGGGCATGTACCTTGCTTGCAGGCTCCTCCCCTGCCAGGGCCCTGGTTGGGAGCTCATGCTGGAGGCAACCAGTCGATGTATTTCTCTCACATCCACGTTTCTCTCTGTCTTTTCTTCTCTTTTCCACTCTACCTAAAACTCAACCAAAAAATCAATGAGGATTAACAACAAAAATATCAGTAGTCTGTATTTGTTCATTCTTAACTGTGTCCTTTATATATTTATTCTTCTGCCAGTTCCATGGTCTTATTTATTCAAACTTCATAGGAAACTATAATATCATATAGAATTATTCCTTATACTTTATTATTTTCAAAATTGTCATGGCTGTTCATAAAAGCTAGTCTTTGTCCATAAAAATCCTTGCTGGGAGTTTGATAGATATTGCATTAAAACTGTAGAGTAATTTGGAAAAAAATGTACATCTTTAATATCTTGAGTTTTTGAATCCAAGAGCATAATATGTCTTTCCATTAATTTTGTTTCCTTTGATTTGTTTTATCAGAAAATTTTGATTTTGGTATACAACTAATATATAAGATGTGTTACATTTATACCTATATATCCCATTATTTCAACAATTATAAATGGTTTTATATTTTCAAATTCAATTTTTACACCCTCACTTTCATTGTGTATAGAGATACTGTTCATTTTTATATGTTGCTCCTGTTTTCTGCAATTTTACTTAACCTTACTTATTATCTCTCAAAGTTTTTTGGTATGTATTAATCTTTGGCATTTTCTACATAGTTAGCCTATGGCTTCTGCAGATAAAGACAGTTTTAGTTCTGCATTTTTTATTTTTAGGCCTTCTATTTTCTTTGTTTTTCCTTATTGTAATGGCTATGACTTTCAGTACTACATTGAATATTAAATGGTAAAAGCAGACATTCTTGACTTCTTTTTAGCAAAAAAAGCATTGAGCTTGTCTATATTATTTATGATATTATCTGTAGATTTTTTGTGGATACTCCTTATGAAGTTGAGGCAATTTATCTCTACTGCCATCTTATTGAGAGTTTTTTCATAAGTGGTATTGGATTATGTCAAATACATTTTCTTAATATAATTTTTCATTTTCAGCCTGTTGATATAAATACAGTGATTCCCCAATGCTAAACCACTTTTGCACACCCTAAATAAATCACACTTCATCATAGTTTATAGTGCATTTTAAACATTGTTGATTTGTTTTGCTAATTTTTTGTTAGGAATTGTGCATCTATGTTGAAGAGGGGCTTGGCTTGTGGTCTGGTTTTTATAATGGCTTTGTATCAGAGTAACACTGTTTGTCTTATTAATTGAATTAGAAAATGTTCAGTGTTATTCTATTTTCTGGAAGAAATTCTGTAGAATGGTGTTAATTCTTTTTTTAAATGCTTGGTAAAATTATAAAATGAAACCATTTATTTCTAGAGTTTTGATTTTGGGAGTTTTAAAATTTAAAAATCTCATTTTATGGTCCCACAGACCTTTGCTGCTCTCTCTAACCCATTATCTCCCTCTTGTTCAAATTAGGTAATTTATATTTTCTTATCTTCATAATTTTTTTCTCTGCCTTCTCTACTCTAGATAGTGGTGGGGCTGCAGATTTTTCTGAGTATTTAACTGAAGTGGAGCATTTATTGTTTAGTATGACAAGGCTACACATTCCTGGTCCTTTGGTTAGAGAGAATACATTTTTCCGTTTTGTTTGTGTGTCTGTTTCCATTGGTTTATCTAGGTTGCAAGCATTTTGTGTATTCAGTCAGTGATATATGTTACAAAAAGGAATCCCAGGGAATTCACTGCCATGCTATTCTTCAATTTCTGGTGTCCCCAACTGTCTACCTTTCTCTCAACACTTTCAAACTCTTACGTTGTTTTATATACAATGTCCAGAGATTTTGCTGTACTTAGAGAGGTACTCATATGTACTCCATTTTTTGGAGGCAGAAGTCGCTCCACCTCCCCTTTGTTGTTTTAATTGAGATGTACCACAGATATAATAAAACTTACTCAGAGTGTACAGTTCAATGTTTTTTATTATATCTTCAAAGTTGTGAACATATCACTACTACATAACTTCATAACATTTTCATAAACCTAAAAAGAAACCCTTGTACCCATTCCCCAGACACTGAAAACCACTAATCTAATTTTATATCTCTACTAGAGGCCCAGTGCATGAAATTCATGCCTGGGTATGGTCCCTGGGACTGGCTGGTGATCAGAGCTAATCTTTGGGATCACTGGTGGGGTGATCGGGGGGCCACCACTGACACCCACCTTGGCCAGCCTGGCACTGCCTGCTTGCGGGCCCCACCCCATACTGCTGCCAGTACTGGTCACTTTTGTGGGAGGCAACCAGTGAGGTGAATGGGGGCAGCACCAGCCTGCTTGCTGGTTGGCCCTGTCCCCTATCCCCCCCCCCCACTCCAGTTGCCTCCATCTTTAGGGCAGCTGGCCAGGCAATCAAGGGGAGGCAGCTGCCACCTGCCTTGGCTGGCCTGGGGCCTGTGGGCTGAGGGCAGCTCCTGTGTTGAGCAATTGCCCCCTAGTGGTCAGTGTGTATCATAGTGACTAGTCATTCTACCAATTGTTCTGCCATTCAGTTGATTTGCATATTAGGCTTTTATTATATAGGACTAGAGGCCTGGTGCATGGAATTCATGCACAGGGGTGTGTCCCTCAGCCCAGCCTGCATCCTCTCCAATAAAGGACCCCCTGAGGAATGTCTGACTACCTGTTTAGGCCCGACCCACCTGGGCCTAAATAGGCAGTTGGACATCCCTCTCACAATCACGGATTGCTGGCTCCCAACTGCTCACATGCCTGTCTCCCTGATTGTCCCTAACTACTTCTGCCTGCCAGCCTGACCACCCCCTAACCACTCCCCTGACAGCCTGATTGGTGTCTAACTGCTCCCCTGCCAGCCTGTTTTCTCCCAACTTCCCACCTCTGCTGGCCTGGTCCCCCCTAATTGCCCTCTCCTGCAGACTTGATCACCCCCAAATGCCCTTCCTTGCAGGCCTGTTCCCTCCCAACTGCCCTCCCCTGCTGGCCATCTTGTGGTGGCCATCTTGTGTCCACATGGGGGCAGGATCTTTGACCACATGGAGACAGCTGTCTTGTGTGTTGGAATGATGGTCAATCTGCATATTATTCTTTTATTAGATAGGATAGAGGCCTGGTGCATGGGTAAGGGCCAGCTGGTTTGTCCTAAAGCGTGTCCTGGATCAGGGTGGGGGTTCCCTTGGCACATGAGGTGGCCTGGGAGAGGGGCCTGTGGTGGTTTGCAGGCCAGCCACACTGCCAGCGACCCAAGCAGAGGCCCTAGAATCTGGGATTTATTTATGTTTTATGGAGCAGAGCCAAGCCTTCTGCTTGCTCTGTGGTGACAGCCATTTCTGTTTGGGTTTATTTATCTTCTATAATTGAAACTTTATAGCCTAGAGGAGAGGCCTAGGCCAGCAAGGGTGGGCGGAAAGCTTGGCTTCCTCCATTGCCAAGAAAACCCAAGCCTCTCTCTTGTTCACAGTGGCTGCAGCCATCTTTGTTGGGGTTTATTTGCATATTTGCTCCTGATTGGATGGTGGGCATGGTTGGTGGACATAGCTTTGTGGGTGTGGTGGAGGTGCTGTCAATTTGCATATTACTCTTTTATTGATAGGATGGATTTGATTAGTTTGAATGTTTTAAATGAATGGAATCATATAATATGTTGCCCTTGTATCTGGCTTTTTTTTTAACCTACTATAATATACATTTTAAGGTTCATTCATGTTGTACAATGAATTGATACTTCATTTCCTTTTTATATCTGTCAAATGGTGGTCACTGGCATTGATTTAACACCAACAGGATTCCCCAATTTGGGGCACAGGGAAGAAGGAAACATTATTCAGTATAAAATAACTCAATTATGATACAGCATAAATGTTAAAACAGCATGGCTGTGAGGTAAAATTCTGACTAGATAAGACAGACCAGTTCAATGGTATGTTCTGCTCCTATCTTCTCTATGCTGTGCTGTGCTGGACTGGTCCACTGTGCTTTTGGTCTGCTTCATTCTGTGCCAGTTTGTTTGGGCCCACACTGGTCTACTCTGCTCTGCTCAGGTGCACATCCTTGTTGTTTCAGCTCAGCCAGGGAAATGAAGTCATCAGTCTTTGGTGCAAAAGGAAAATGCACTCTTAGCGCCTAAAATACCCACCCATAGTCCCTGATTCATCTATCCTCATGCAAATGAAGACTCAAAATACAGTTTAATTGGTCCAAAAGGCATGGTCCTGATTGGTCAGAATAGAACCACTTTGGTTGGTCAGAGCTACGCAAATCTGATTGGATGTCGAAAGCCCCAGTTCTATTGGTTGAAGTACAATTCCAAAAAATCCTTTATAAGGGCTGGCTTAGATAGCAGAAACAGTGCAGGCAGGCAGTTTAGTGCAGGCTTCTTCTCCAAGTGCAGTTTTCCAGTGAGACCCCTGTATAAGCTCAATTTAAAAATCTTGCCCAGTTAGCCACCAGGAATTCTTTCTTAGTAGGTGTCTTCTTTATTAGGGTTCATATGAATATTATTCTATTGCATTTTGTTTATTCATTCATTAGTTGATGGGCATTTGGGACATTTCACTTTTTTGGCTATTGTACATAATGCTGCTATGGCCATTTATGCACAATTTTTGAGTTCAGTTATGTTTTCATTTATCTTATTTGTATGTCTTGGATGGAATTACTGGGTTATATGGTAACTCTACTTTTAATTTCTTGAAGAACTGCCACACTGTTTGCCAAAGTGGCTACAGAATTTTACATTCCCAACAGCAATGTAGGAGGCTCAGAATTTGTCCCCATTCTTTCCAAGACCTCTTATCTGCCTTTTCATCAAAGCTATTTTTACTGTACATGAAGTGTCATCTTGTGATTTATTTGTATTCACTGTTGAATAATGATGTTAGGCTTGTTGTCCATTTGTTTATTTTCTTTTGAGAGATAATAATTTAAGTCATTTTTCCATTTTTTGTTTTTTTGCTCATCCTCACTCAAGGTTACTTTTCCATTGATTTTTAGAGAGAATGGAGGGAGAGAGAGAAACTATGATGTGAGAGAGACACATCGTCTGATTGCTTCTCACACTTGCCCCAGTGGAGGCCATCAATCAAGCCTGCAACTGCAGTACATGCCCCTGACCAGGGAATCAAACCCATGACCCTTCAGTCCAGATGCTGATACTCTATCCTCTGAGCAAAACAAGCTAAGGCCTTTTTCCTTTTTATAATTGTCTTTTTGTTTCAAGTTTTAAGATTTTTATTTATTCTGGGTACAACACCTTTATCAAATATATGATTTGCAAATATTTCAATCTCATTCTGTGAATTGTCTTTTCACTTTCTTCACAGTATTCACTGATGAACAAATATTTTAAATTTTGGTGAAGTTCAATTTATTTATTTCTTTTGCCATGTATGTATTCGTTGTCATATTTAAGATTCATTTGCCAAAACCAGAAGTTCTACTTGTTGATTGATGAGTGTTAATATTTTAGCTCTTATACTGAACTCTATGAACTTTTTTGAGTAAGTTTTTGTTTGGTGGTAAGTAGGGAACAAATTTCATTGTTTTGCATGTGGACATCTAATTGTCCTAGCACCATTATAAAAACACTATTATTTATTCATTGAATTGAATCAGCACCCTTGTCAAAATTCACTTGATCATAAAAGTAAAGTTTTATTTCTGTATTCTCAATTTTATTCCATGATCTGTATGTCTATCTTTACGTTAGTATCAAGTATCTTTATTATTGTAACCTTGCAGTGAGGTTTTTTTAAATGAATTTGGGAGTGCAAATATCTCTGCAAGTTTCTGATTTCAGTTATTTGTAAATATACCCAGAAGTATAGTTATGATAGTTAGATTTTAATTTTTTAGTCATCTCCATATGGTATTTTATAGTGGCTGCAGTGATTTACATTTCCACCAAGAGTGTACAAGGATCTCAGTTATTTTTATCCTCACAAACTTGTTATATTTTTTAAAGTAACTATCCTAACATGTGTAAGGTTATATCTGATTGTAGGTTTCATTGAAATTTTTATAATATTAGCAATGTAGATCATACTTCATAAACCTGTTGGCCATTTATGTGTCTTCTTTGAAGGAATGTCTATTTAAGTACCTTTGCACTTTAAAAAATCAGGTATGTTTTTTTTCTATTTAATTATAGAAGTTCTTTATAAATCTTGGATATGAACTCTATCAGATTTATAGTTTTCAAAAATTTTCTTTAATTTCATAGTTTGCCTTTTCACTGTGTTAATTGTTTTTCTTCACTATACAAAAGCCTTTTAGGTTTTTAAAAAAATATATTTTATTGATTTTTCACAGAGAGGAAGGGAGAGGGATAGAAAGTCAGAAACATTGATGAGAGAGAAACATCGATCAGCTGCCTCTTGCACACCTCCTGCTGGGGGTGTGCCCGCAGCCACGGTACATGCCCTTGACCGGAATCGAACCTGGGACCTTTCAGTCTGCAGGCCGACACTCTATCCACTGAGCCAAACCTGTTTCGGCCAAAAGCCTTTTAGTTTGATACAGTCCCATTTAGTGCTTTTGGTGATTGTGTTTTGAGTGGTATTTAAGAAATCATGACCTAGACCAAACATGTCAAACTCGCAGCCCATGGGCTGCATGGAGCCTACAATAAATATTTTTTTCCAGCGCAGCCAATATAACAGTATGCAAGAGACATATGAAAACATGCTCAAAGTCATTAATCATCCGAGAGATGCAGCTCAAAACGACAATGCAGTACCATCTCACACCTGTCAGAATGGCTATCATCAACAAATCAACAAACGACAAGTGCTCCAGAGGATGTTGAGAGAAAGGAACCCTCCAACACTGCTGGTGGGAATGCAGACAGGTGCAGCCACTGTGGAGAACAGTATGGAGTTTCCTCAAAAAGCTAAATATGGAATCTCATTTGACCTAGTGATCCCACTTCTAGGAATATATCCTGAGAAAACAGAAAAACCAATCAGAAAGGATATATGCACCCCTATGTTCATAGCAGCACAATTTTCCATAGCAAAGAATTGGAAACAACCTAAGTGCCCATCAGCAGATGAGTGTATTAGAAAACTGTGGTACATCTACACAATGAAATACTACGCTATGGTAAAAAAAGAAGGAATTCTTAGCATTTGCAACAGCATGGATGGAACTGGAGAGCATTATGCTAAATGAAATAAGCCAGTCAGAGAAAGATAAATATCACATGATCTCACTCATTTGTGGAATATAATAAACCACATAAACTGATGAACAAAAACAGATCCAGAGATAGAAGCATCAATCAGGCCATCAAATCTTCCAGGAAAGGTAGGGGAGGGTGGGGTAAGAGGGAGAGATCCACCAAAGGTCTGTATTTATGCATATAAGCCTAACCAATGGACATAGACCCCAGGGGTTGAGGACATGAGTGGAATGTTGGGGGCAATGGGAGGATAAGGACACATATGTAATATCTTAATCAATAAAGAAAAAAATCCAGAAAATTTGTAACTAAATTTTTACAATATCCTATTATACGTAATTGTTTTTGCAGTATAACTTATATTTAGTAGTAGTACATATGTTTTCCCTTCCCCCCCCAGCCTCCCCTGCCCCCCAGCACATGCCCCCACCTGCCCCCTCCCTGCCCCAGTGTCTTTCATTCATTGGTTATGCTCATATGCATGGATACAAATCCTTCGGTTGATCTCCCCCAGCATCCACCTCCCATCCACCCCAGCCTTCCCCATGTAGCTTGACAGCCTGTTCAATGCCTCCCTGCCTCTGTATCAATCACTCTCCCCTGTTTCTTTCCTTCAAAAATATCTTGCCTCTGCATACTAGAAATAAATGTATAACAACAAAAAATGTTTGAGTCTCAGTTTCAATGTCCAACTATTCTGAGTCCCAGTTTCAATGTCAAATGGTTCTTTATGTGTGCATGTCTGCAATGCTATCCGGATGGTGGACACATCGTGGCAATACAAGTTCTGTCCTCTCTGGTTTGGTCCTGGGCCGCCTGCAGCCATGCACAGCTGCCGACTGCTAGCATGGCAAGGTATTGTCAGTGTCCCCCATCTCTGGACTGTCCTCGTGACTGGATCAGACCCATCAGTTCCTCACAGTCACAGGAACCCACAGGGTCTTGGAGTTGTTCTCTGAAAACACACAAGCACATTCTCGACCAAAAGTTAACAAAGGGATCCTCTCTGCAAAATAGACTTGGGATTCTTTTTATTTTTGCCTAAATGATTTTCCTTTGGCTTATTTTGACATCATGTGTGTTTTAACATGGGTGTCCTGCTGTTGGCTTTACAAATGGAAGTCACTTTTCTGGAGTAAGAATTTTCTCGATGTCTTTTACTTACAGGATATTTCTCCTTACATGACATTACCCTACTACACCCCCTTTTTTGATTAATGGGGGCTTTTGGAAATTTTATATGGCAGCCTCACCCACAAACCTTGCAGGGGCCTGAACTCTCACCCCTTCTGAGGGAGGTCTCCTGCCCCCACGGCTGCTTCGCCTCCCAGGCACAGCTCAGATCGGGACCCAGGTTGCAGACAGAGACTCGGCCAGCAATAGCTGCTGTATATATCTAAATTCAGTCTAGTACCAGAAATGCTCAGGACCTATCAAGAATGCAAATAATCCTTTCCACTAATATTTACAGGATAAACTAAGGTTTTTGCTGGAATATTAAAATTGACAGTAAAATAGTAATCAAGTTTTCAGATTAATTTAAATTGGCCAATTGAAATAAGTGAACACTCAAGAAAATTTAAGTGTACTGGACAAAAAGCTGTTCCCAAACAATAACTAAAATATGTAGTAGTAGTTCATCTCATTGTAAAATTGCCTAACATCCAAGCAGTCATATTTGTGTGCAAAAATTAAAATTTAAAATTACCAAGACTATTATACATAATTATTAATTAGGAACTATAATATTTACTAGTGACTGATTACTATAAGCCTGTTGCATTCATTTCCCTTATGCTCAGGCACACCATTTCTCTCCACTAATACTAGCAGCAAATATTTTGGCAGCTGATTGCTATGTCATTAGTCTTGTACTGACTTGTTTGGTGTGTGCAATAGAAAATATTTTGCTTTTGGAGAACAAGAAAAATAGGTTTATTTGCATTATACTTACTAATTTGTGTAGTTACTCAGTGTCTGATAAGTTAATAATTGAGAAAATATTATTTTTTATTAAAATGTTCTATTATTTTATGTTAATGATTACTCCTTTATATCAGCCGTTTGTATTCAGCATGTTCCTATAGAAATAAACCTACATTTCTATGAAAATTGAAGATTTTGTTTTTTGCGGCCCACATAAATTTAAAACTTGTTTGTTTGTTTGTTTGTTTTGGCTTGTGTTAGCCTTTTAGTTTGACATGCTTGGCCAAGACCAAAGTAATCAAGGTTTTCCTTTCTGTTTACATCTTGGAGTTTTACAATCTCAGGTCTTATGGTTAAGTTTTTAATCCTTTTTGAGTCTTTTGTTATTGTTATAGTATAAGGGTCTAATTTCATTATTCCTTGTGTGAATATCAGCTTTCTGAAAACCATTAGCTGAATAGACCATCTTTTGCCCATTGTGTATTTTTATTATCTTTGTCAAAGATTGGTTGACTGCATATGCATGGCTTTATTTCTGGGATTTCAATTGTGTTCCATTGATCTACATGTCTGTTTTTATGCCAGTGACATGGTGTTTTGAATAATGTAGCTTTGTAATATGATTTTGTGGTCTTTATTTTTTCTGTTGTTCCATATGCATTTTAAGATTGTTTTTTCTAGTTATGTAAAAATGTTATTTGGATTTTAATAAGGATTGCTTTGAACTTGTAGATTGCATTGTGAGATATGTACAGTTTAGCTATATCAAGTCTCCTACTTCATGAACATGAGTTTTATTTCCATTTATTTTGCCTTTTAAAATTCATTTCATCAATACTTTGTAGTTTCAGTACATAAGTCTTACATCTTGGTTACATTTATTCCTAGATATTTTATTCTTTTTACGTCAATTGTAGTTGGGGTTGTTTTCTTAATTTTTCTCTGACAGTTATTTTAAAAACTTATCTTTATTTTTGAAAGTATTATAGATGTCCCCTTGCTCTCCCAATTGCCCTCCTTCAACTGTTCCTGCCCCTTTCCTAACCTATACCATACTATTGTCTTGCTAAAAACACCACTTATTTTATACACTAATGTTGTATCTTACAACTTTAATGAATTTGTTTATTAGTTCTAATACTATTTATGTGGAGTTTTTAGAGTGTCCTACATTACTAGTTTATGCCATATGAAAAAGATAATATTATTGTGTTTTGTTATGTATAGTGAACTAGTCTTTTTTCCTTGGTTAAAACCCTCTTGGTAATGTGTATAATTTGTTAAACATTTTCTTTGCATATATATTCTTAGCTGACATTTTTTTTTCATAGTTCTCCTCCTTTTCTTTGATATATTTGTTTGGTTTTTGGCATCAGGGAATCACTGCCTCATAGGATGAGTTGGCAGGCTGGCCTTATAGAATTAGTTGGAAAGTATTCTCTATCTTCATTTTAAGCTAACAGATATCATTAGTAGTAAAATATATTGTACAATTTGAGGTATTACTTTGACAACAGAGAATTAATTTTTTATCGTGATGAAAGAAGGATAGGTGAAACAGGTGCACAGCACCTGAAACAGCAATAGACAAATGTGACATGGGAATTAGTTCTCCAGAAGTTTTCTTACAATTAAACTAAAAGCATCCAGATGGGGTGAAAGCCACAAGCAATGAGCTAAGAAACCAAGATTCACATTAAACTGAAGATTTAAAAACGCTATGATATTTTCAACACCTGCAAATGTTTGGCCTATTATTTATTTTGGATGGTTTTGATCTGTGAACTAAACTTCGTTTTTGTGCAATTTTTCAGATAAATAGTTTAAGACATGCTTATATGTATGTCCACAATGATGTCTTTGCTGGTAAATATATATCTTCAAATCTATTTATATCTTCAGATTAAACTAACCATTTCCCATTTTGTAAAGTCATCACAAAATATAGCCTTGAATAAAAATAAGTTAACATTGCAAATTAAAAGGACAAGGAGTTTGAAATAACTTTATCTCAATTTCTATTAACTTATCTGAAATTCATGTTAGAATGTAGTCTGATGCTATTTATAAAACGTAGTTACCATGAAGCCTATTTCTGGGAATAATTTGACAATCTCTCATGAGACAGATCAAGCAACTAGTTTACAACTTTTAGAAACCACTTTGTGGGTCTTTTTTCCCCTTTGTATCAAAATCTGTCAGTATCATCAGCAACACTTTTGGTCAATATGACAGGCTTTTAATTTTTAAAAAGTATTTGCACCTGATGTATAAATTTGTTATAATTTCAACCCTCCATATTTAGACCAATAGCTTAAAAATAGTAATAACATGTAAAACAAACTAGACATAACCAGAGTATATTTCTGTTCATTCAACCAAGAGCCATTCTTAAAGAATGAACTGTGCATATATATGCCTGCTTACATTTTCAAGGGAGCTAAATTCTAAAAGCAACATTTGAAATTATATTGTATTAAAATGTGAGCACTTAAATAAGATAAACTTACTTATTATTTATTCTACATTAACTGTCTCATAGTCATATTCATGAATCTCTGGTCTAATAAATTTTCTATGCTATTCTGAGAGTAGTTTATTAGATTCATAGTCTATATTCAGGCTTAAGCTAATAGAAAATATAGTCATTTGCATGCAAATTTAAAAAAATAAGGCTTGTTTACTTATTTATTCTTTACTTAAAACATAGCACTTTATTATTTTTTAAAATAAATCTTTGTTGTTCAGATTATAACAATTGTTCCTCTTTTCCCTCCATTGCTCCCCTCCACCAGATTTCCCCCGACCCCATGCTCTTATCCCCCATAGGTGTAAGATTTTTGTCCTCGTCCATAGGTGTAAGATTTTTGTCCAATCTCTTTTCGCACCTCCACACCTCCTCCCCCCCTGAGAATTGTCAGTTCACTCCCTTTCTATGCCCCTGATTCTATTATATTCACTAGTTTATTCTGTTCATCAGATTTTTTATTCACTTGATTTTTAGATTCACTTGTTGATAGACATGTATTTGTTGTTCATAATTTCCATCTTTACCTTTTTCCTCTTCCTCTTCTTAAAGAATATCCTTCAGCATTTCATATAATACTGGCTTGGCTGTGATGAACTCCTTTAGCTTTTTCTTGTCTGTGAAGGTCTTTATCTGACCTTCACTTCTAAATAATAGCTTTGCTGGATAGAGTAATTTGGTGTAGCTTCTTGCTATTCATCACTTTGAATATTTCTTGCCAATCCTTTCTGGCCTGCATAGTGTCTGTTGAGAAATCAACTGACAGTCATATGGGTACTCACTTGTAGGTAACTACCTGGTTTTCACTTGGTGCTTTTAAGTTTCTCTCTTTGTCTTTTGACCTTGGCATTTTAATTATGATGTGTCTTGGTGTGGTCCTCTTTGGATTCCTTTTGTTTGGGTTCTCTGTGCTTCCTGAACTTGTAAGTCTATTTCTTTCACCAGGTAGGGAAATTTTTCTGTCATTATTTCTTCTAATAGGTTTTCAATATTTTGCTCTCTCTCTCTTCTTCTGGCACCCCCAATAATTCGGATGTTGGTATGCTTGAAGTTGTCCCAGAAGCTCCTTACACTATCTTCATATTTTTGGATTCTTTTTTTTTTCTTTTTAATTTTCTGATTAAGTGTTTTTTGCTTCTTAGTATTTCAAATCTTTGACATGATTCTTGGGATCCTCTAGTCTGCTATTGAATCTCTGTATATTATTCTTTATTTCAGTCAGTGTATGCTTAATTTCTGATTGGTCCTTTTACATATCCTTGAAGGTCTCACTAAATTTCTCAGAGGTTTCTAAAGATTTTTGAATAACCTTATAACCATGGTTTTGAACTCTATCCAGTAGTTTGCTTTCGTCCATTTCTTTCATTTGTGACTTTTTTTGTCTCCACATTTTGGCTGCTTCCCTGTGTTGATAGTGGCCTTGTGTTGTAGGTGTCCTATAGGGCCCAGTGGCTCAGCCTCCCCAATCACCTGAGGTGGACACTCTTGGTGCACCCCTTTGTGGACTGTGTGCACAATCTTGTTGTAGGTAAGCCTTGATTGCTGTTGGTATCACTGGGAGGAATTGACCTCCAGGCCAATTGGCTGTGCAGACTAGTGGTGTCTACAATGGAAGAACTGCTGTGCTGGAGACACCCTGATGGGGCAGGACATGCTTCAGTGGGGCTTTGGTGCTCACTGAGTCTTCCCTTAAGTATGTCTCTTATGGGTATGAAGAGTTGTTGTCTGGTATGATCTCACACTGACCACTGAGTACACTGGCTCCTGGATCTCCAAGGAGGTGCAAAGTTAGCCACTACCTGAGGCTACCCATCAGGAGCTACCGAGAGATCTGCAGATTCCTTCACTTTTTGGGGGGTTTGGAAGTGCCCAGATGAAGCCCATCTGTGAAGCAAGGCAGGCTGCTGCTGCTGAGCCTTGGGCCTTCTTTTGGAAGCTTTGGAGATCTCTGAGCCAGCTGCAGTTTCTTAGGTTTTAGGATGCAAAAGAACAGGCCATTTATATGCAAAAGCTGCTGTGCACAGCTTGGGTGGGGTTGTAAATAGGGTGGGACAGGGTCTCAGGGAATCACTGGGGTGGAGTAAACAGTAATGGCTGCCAGTCAGCCCTGCAGTGGATGGGTCCCCTAGTCTCTGTGTTCTTTCGGCCATGTGCAGGAACAATGATCACTGCAAGCACCTCTGAAAGGAAGTTGTCCTTGATTTTCAGCCTGATGCCATACAGTCCTGAAGCTCACCCGGAACTGGAGTTCAGAACAATTAGGAGTTTGTATCTCCCCCCTGATTGAAAAAAAACAACAGCACACCCAGTTGACAGCCTGTTTCACACACACCTCCATACTTCTGCACCTCAGCACCTCCTACCAGTCTCACTGTGCTTTTTTCTTTCCTTCTAGTGGTAAAACCTCCACTCACCCATCTTTCCCATGTTTCAGGATGATATTTGTTTTGTATTTTAGTTGTAGTTTTGATGTAGTTGTAAAAGGCAGCAAGTATAGGTGTTTACCTATCCCGCCATCTTGGTTGTCTCCAAAACATAGCACTTTAATTATACAGTTTACTCCATTTTTCTTTTTCTAGGACTTCTATAGTTACCCATTGATCTAATAATATTTATTATTCAGGGATAAAATCTAGAGTGAGTATTTAGAAAAGTTCTATGTTCTGAGTCAAAACAATCTAAATTTTAGTGACAAATCAAATAGTTAATGTATTTCCAATTATTTTATTCTAGATTTCCTGGTTGTTTAAATCTCTTCATTGAGTTAAAAGCATCATATATTAATTGCTATAAACATAAAACCACATTTTAAAAACTTAAACCATCAACTTATATATTTAATCTTCTAATATCTTTAAGATTTTTATTCCATGTTAAAAATTTAATTCTAAGGATATGTCGCCATTGATAGGAAGAGAGAGAGAGAGAGAGAGAGAGAGAGAGAGAGAGAGAGAGAGAGAGAGAGAGAGAGAGATGTGAGAAACATGAATCTGCTACCTCTTATATGTAACCCACCTGGGGATCAAACACATAACCTAGGTATGTGCCCTGACCAGGAAGCCAACCTGCAATCCTTTTGGTGTGTGTATATGACACTCCAACCAACTCAGTCCCCTATACAGGGTCAGGTAAACTTTTTAAAATATTAAAAATTATTTCTTATGAATAAAATTATAATTAGAAACATTTATTTACTATGTAGATTTCCATGAACAGAGAAAGGTTAATGATTTTTATGATGACAATAGATTACAACCTGATCTTGTTAAAGTATTATAATTGTGAATGTTATCAAAATTTAATTTATATTTGATATAACAGTGATAAAATACCAAAAAAATAGTTTATGCATGTACAGTTTTCTCAGGGTCATAATTTGAGTATTTATTATTTCAATTAATTGTTTTTGTAAGTAATGGTTTCTGTGCCCCACATTATTTCAGGTGTTGGAAATATGATAATGAAGGACATTGTTCCTATTATTATTAGTTCACTAATAATGCTATAATTCTATTGAAATAAATTCAGTGATATGTTTTTAAGTGGAGATTGTTTTCAATGAGCTTAGTTTTAGCATAAGGGTCTGTGTATTACATGAATATTTTAATAGACATACTTAACAAAGCTTAATTTCAGAGTATTTAAAACTTTCCACAGCATTTTTACAAGTTTTTTATAAAGCAATATTATATGTATATATATATGTGTGTGTGTGTGTGTGTGTGTTATAATGTACAGTGAATTAGAACACAGTGACAAATATTTCATTCATTGTAAACATATATTAAATAATTCTGTTTTTAACAATATATCAAACCAGATACACTGAATGTCTCTGCTGCTACAATATAATTATATATTCATTTGAATGCATTCTTGGGGACTCACAATAGGTAAATTCCAGTGGGGGGGGGGAGAGAGAGAGAGAGAGAGAGAGAGATAGTAAAAGGCAGAAAGGAAGGAAGGAAGAAAGAAAAAAAAGAAAGTATTAATGGAATTGAAATCCAAGAGATCAATTAAGTTGCTGTAAAGAGTAATAAAATTAATAGAAAAGTAAAAAACCTGGATTGTCATAGAGATAGATATCCACATGGTAGTGAAATCAATAGACAAAACCTTGAGCCCACAGTAAGGCGCCAATGCTGAATATGAGACCCCTCATTAATCCAGGATCCTCATATAGTAATACTCTCTGGCTGCTAACATGGACAAATAGTTTTTCTCTGAAGAAAAGCATCCCCATTTTAGGCCCTTGGGATTCTCACAATTAAACCAAACATGAGAGTAAAAGAAAAATGTCTTCAAACACTGAATAAATTAAAATGCCATAAGAGAGTCACAAAGACAACAAACTACAGACTTAGACCGACCCCCCCCCCCCCCGCCAAATAAAACTGTGGTACATCTACACAATGGAATACTACACTGCGATAAAAAAGAAGGAATTCTTACCATTTGCAACAGCATAGATGGAACTGGAGAGCATTATGCTAAGCGAAATAAGCCAGTCAGAGAAAGATAAATATCACATGAGCTCACTCATTTGTAGATTATAATAAATAACATAAAGTGATGGACAAAAACAGATCCAGAGACAGAGAAGTATAGATCAGACCATCAAACCTCAGAGGGAAGGTAGGGGAGGGAAGGGGTAAGGGGGAGAGATCAACCAAAGGATTTGTATGCATGCGTATAAGCCTAACCAATGGACACAGACACCAGAGGGATGAGTGTATGAGTGGGGGGGGGGGGGGGCTAATGGGGGATCAGGACACATATGTAATACCTTAATTAATAAAGAAAAAATAAAAATGTTAAAAAACTTTACATGTATAGTTATTTTGTACTTTGTATTAACTACATAAACAATTTAGAAGTGAAGTTAATGAGAATATCCATTTTCAGCCAGAATATTTTTAAAATACAAGATAGAATTATTATAAAATGTAATCTTTGAAAATAAAATCTTTATGAATAGGCTAATCAGCAGATTAGTAGGATGTAGGATGTAGTATAGATAGACAATGAAATGGAAAATATTAGATTTTAAGAATACGGGCTAGGGTAAAATGTCCCAAAATCTGTCTAGGTGGATTCCTAAAAGAAGGGAATATAGATTATAGAAGAGGTGAAATATACAGAGAGAAATGAGCTAAGAAATATTCATAACTCTGGAGCCAGAATTAATCTCATTGAATAACTGTGTTGAGTGCAATTAGAAACAGCATAGGCTAACAAGTTCAGCAGTCATGGGAAGGAGAGAATGGATAATGGCATTAGGCAGAAACAGACTTCAAATAATGCTTTTATTTTAATGTTGTTGATTCAGAGTTAGACAACATTGTAAAGAAATTGTATGTTAAATAATCTATCTAATGTAATGGTGAACAGTAAATGTTTATGGAAACCAAATGAGGGTAGGGAAAACACATCCCTCAATTTATAAATAGCCTAATTTGATTAGACTATATTAAGTGGGAATGTGATTTTTTTTTATATTTAAGCATTAACTCTTCTTTCC
This sequence comes from Antrozous pallidus, assembly GCA_027563665.1. Lineage (NCBI taxonomy): Eukaryota > Metazoa > Chordata > Mammalia > Chiroptera > Vespertilionidae > Antrozous > Antrozous pallidus. Next base: position 113,444,126 of record CM050509.1, read on the forward strand.
ATTTTGAATTTTTATCTTGGTTTAATTCAGTCATTTGCTATGACTCCAGATTTATATCTGGGAATAGATAATACCTTTTAGACATCTATTCTATTGGATTTATGAATTGAAATATTCATAAAATACTAGTAGACACTACAGAAAGAGATGGAAAAATGGGAAAAAGATATGAAAAGTTAATATACTATTCTGAATAATATGTATAAATTAAGATTCATTAGAGAGAGAAGTTGAATTATCAATTAAGGTTTCAACTATTTGTATTTTATTTTTTTATTGAGTAAATTAGGGTGACATTGGTTAACAAAACAGTACAGGTTTCAAGTGCACATCATATGCACACAGCAACATGTGTTCATCACCCTAAGTAGATTCTTTGCCCACCCACACCTAACCCCCAATCCAATTTCCCACTTGTTATCATCCCACAGTTGTCTGTGTCTATGTGCTATATATATATATATATATATATATATATATATATATATATATATATATATATATATATTAGGGGTGCACAAAATTTGTGCATGGTGGTGGGGTTCTCCTAAGCCCAGCCTGCACCCTCTCCAATCAGGGACCCCTTGGGGGATGTCTGAATGCTGGTTTAGACCTGATCCCAAGGATTGGGCCTAAACTGGCATTTGCACATTCCTTTCACAATCCAGTACTGCTGGTTCCTAACTGCTTGCCTGCCTGCTTGCCTGCCTGATAACATACAACTTCCCCCTGCTGGCCTGGTTTCCCTTCACTGCCTGCCCTGCTAGTCTGGTCACCCCACACAACCTGCTGTTCAGTCATTTAGTCGTCCCTCACTAACCCCCCTGTTGGCCTGGTCACCCCACACAGCTTGCTGTTTGGTCGTTACTGTGAGGGCGTCCTGACCAATTTGCATATTATCCTTTTATCAGTATATATAATCTTCCAACCAGTCCCCCACACCCACTTCCCTCTGAGAGCTGTCAGTTTGTTCCATGAATCCATGCCTCTGTTTCTGTTTTGTTTGTTATTTAATTTCCCCCCATTTGATTCTGCATAAAGTGAAATCGTATGGTATTTGTCTTTCTCTGTCTCGCTTATTTCACTTAGCATAATACCAAGGTCCATCCATGATGTCACAAAAGGTAAGATTTCCTTATTTTTTATAGCCATGTAGTATTCCATTATGTAACTGTATCACAGCTTTTTATTGTTTTTTCAATATTTTTTATTTTAATCAATAAATATGTATCCTCCCATTGCCCTACTCCCATACATGCCATCACCCCCAGTGTCTTGCACCCATTGGTTATGCCTATATATATAAACTCCTCCCCAGCCTTCCACTGTAATTTGACAGTCTTATCAATGCTTTACTGCCTCTGTATCTATCTTTTTGTTCATCAGGTTATAATGTACTTTATTATCCATAAATGTGTGAGATTATGTGGTATTTTTCTTTCATTTGCCTGGCTTATTTCACTTAGCATAATGCTCTCCAGTTCCATCCATGCTGTTGCAAATGCTAAGAATTCCTTCTTTTATATAGCAGCATAGTATTCCATTGTGTAGATGTACCACAGTTTTCTAATCCACTCATTTGCTGATGGGCATTTAGGCTGTTTCCAAATCTTATCTATGGTGAATTGTGCTGCTATGAACAGTGGGGTGCATATATCCTTTCTGATTGTTGTTTCTGTTTTCTGAGGATATATTCCTAGAAATGGGATTACTAGGTCAAATGACAGTTCCATTTTTAATTTTTTTGAGGAAATGCCATACTGTTTTCCACAGTGGCTGCACCTGTCTGCATTCCCACCAACAGTGCAGGAGAGTTCCTTTTTCTCAACATCCTCTGGAGCACTTGTCTTTTGTTTATTTGTTGATGATAGCCATTCTGACAGGTGTGAGGTGGTACCTCATTGTTATTTTGGTTTGCACCTCTCGGATGATTAGTGACTGAGCATGTTTGCGTATGCCTCTTGGCTTTCTGAATGTCCTTTTTTGAAAAGTCTCTGTTTAGGTCCGTTGCCTATTTTTGATTGGGTTGTTTATCTTCCTTTTATTAAGTTGTATAAGTTCCCTGTAAATGCCAGAGATTAAACCTTTATCAGAGGTAACATTGGCAAATATGTTCTCCCATGCAGTGGGCTTTCTTGCTGTTTTGTTGATGGTTTCTTTGCTGTGCAGAAGCTTTTTATTTTGATGTAGTCCCATTTGTTTATTTTCTCCTTAGTTTCCATTGCTCTGGAAGCTGTATTATTAAATATATTGGTATGACAAGTCTCTTCTATTGTGCTGTCTATGGCTTCTTCTAAGATTTTTATGGTTTCCCATCTTATGTTTAAGTCCTTTATTCATTTTGAGTTTACTTTTGTGTATGGTGTAAGTTGGTGGTCTAGTTTCATTTTTTTTGCAAATATCTGTCCAGTTTTCCCAATACTGAAGAGACTGTCTTGAATGCATTGTGTGTTCTTGCTTCCTTTGCCAAATATTAATTGTGCTTACTAGGTTGGGTCTATTTCAGGCATCACTGTTCTGTTCCATTGGTCTATATGCCTGTTCTTGTGCCAGTACCAGATTGTTTTGATTACAGTGGCTTTGAAATATATCTTCATATCTGATATTGTGACCCTCTAATTTTGTTCTCTCTCAAGATTGCTACTACTATCTGGGATTTTTTTGGTTTCACATAAATTTTTAAAATATTTTTCTTAATCTGTGAAATATACCCTTGTTATTTTAATAAGTATTACCTTGAATCTATACATTGCTTTAGGTAGTATGGACATTTTAATCATGTTCATTCTATCAATCCATGAACATAGTATGTTCTTTCACTTGTTTAGATCTTCCTCTCATTTTTTAACATCCTGTAGTGTTCCAAGTCCAACTCTTTTACCTTCTTGCATAACTTTATTCTGAAGTATCTTTAAATGTTGTTGCAATAGTAAATGTGATTTCTTGTTTAGTTTCTCTAATAATTCATTATCCTATCTTGTAAAAATTAATATGCAAATTTAACTATACCTGCACTACACCCAAAAGCCATGCCCACAGCCACGCCCACCATCCAATCAGGAGCAGATTATGCAAATAAACCCCAATAAAGATGGCTGCAGCCACTGAGAGCAGGGGGAAGGCTTGGGTTTCCCCACCAACAGAGGAAGCCAAGCTTTCTGTCTGCTGTTGCCGGCTTAGGCCTCCACTCAATGCTACAAAGTTTCAATTATAAAAGATACAGAAATGGCAGCCACTGAGCTGGAGAGAACAGAGGCTTGGGTTTCCCTGGCAATGGAGGAAGCCAAGCTTTTCGCCTGCCATTGCCAGCCTAGGCCTCCACTCTAGGATGAAAAGTTTCAAACAGAAATGGCTGCCGCCCCAGAACGAGCAGAAGGCTTGGCTCAACTCCAGGCTACAAAGTTTCAATTGTAGATATAGATTAATCCCATATACTAGGGCCTCCCCTTGGGTCGCTGGGGGGTGTTGCTGGCCTGCAAACCTCCACAGGCCCCTTGCCCAGGCCGCCCCTTGCCCCAAGGGAACTCCCACCCTGATCTGGGACACTCTTCAGGGCAAACCAGCTGGCCCTCACCCATGCACCAGGCCTCTATCCTATCTAATAAAAGAGTAATTTGCAGATTGACCATCACTCCAGCACACAAGAGGGCTGCCCCCATGTGTTCAAAGATCCTGCTCCCATGTGGACACAAGATGGCCACCACAAGATGGCCAGCTGGGGAGGGCTGTTGGGAAGTTCCAGGCCCTGCAAGAGAGGGCAGTTGGTGGCAATCAAGCCTGCAGGGGAAGGCAATTAGGGGTGACCAGGCTGGCAGAGGAGGGAAGTTGGGGGCAAACAGGCTGGCAGGGGAGCAGTTAGACATCAATTAGGCTGGCAGGGTAGTGGTTAGGGGATGATCAGGCTGGCAGGCAGAAGTGGTTAGGCTCAATCAGGGAGGCAGGCAGGAGAGAAGTTTGGAGCCAGCAGTCCTGGATTGTGAGAAGGATTTCCAACTGCCCATTTAGGCCCAATCCTACTGGGACCAGGCATAAACAGGCAGTCGGACATCCCTCAAAGGGTCCCAGATTGGAGAGGGTGCAGGCTGGACTAAGGGACATCCCCTGTCCCCATGCATGAATTTCCTGTACTGGGCCTCTAGTTGGTTTATAAAAATGCTATTGATTGCTCCGTGTTAATTTTGTATCCACTTTCAATGCCAACATTCTTTATTATATCTAGTAGATTTTGATTGAGCCTTCAGGATTTTCTATGTATAATATCATGTTATCTGTAAATAATGACTGTTTTACTTCCTCCTTTACTATGATCACTGTGGCTAAGTCTTCCTGTACCATGTTGAATAAGAGTAGTAAAAGTGGACATCCCTATTTTGTTTCTGTTGTAAGGGAAATGGTCTTAGTTTTGGCCCATTAAATAAGATGTTGGCTGTATAGCTTTTATTATGTTGAGATATGATCCCTCTCTTCCCCTTTTGCTAAGACTTTTTACTTAAAAATGGTGTTAGTTTTTGTCAAATGCTTTCTCTGTATCTATTGATATGATTATGTCATTTAAAAAATTTCTTTATTGATTAAGGTATTATATATGTGTCCTCATTACCCATTACCCCTTTCAATCCCCTCCTCCCCCCCATCACTACTTATGCTCTCACTACCACCCCCCCATGTCCATGTCCATTGATTAGGCTTATATGCATGCATAAAAGTCCTTTGGTTGATCTTTCCCCTTACTACTGCCCTCCCCTACCATCCCCCTGGGGTTTGACAGTCAATGCTTTTCTGTCTCTGTATCTGTTTTTGTTCATCAGTTTATGGTGTTTATTGTATTCCATACATGAGTGAGTTCATGTGATACTTATCTTTCATTGACTGGCTTATTTCACTTAGCATAATGTTCTCCATTTTCATCCATGCTCTAGTTTGAAGCAGACACCTTTTTCTTCTTCTTAAAGAATACCTTTCAGCCTTTCATATAATACTGGTTTGGTGTTGATGGACTCCTTTAGCTTCTTCTTATCTGTGAAGCTCTTTATCTGACCTTCAATTCTGAATGATAGCTTTGCTGGGTAGAGTAATCTTGGTTGTAGGTTCTTGCTGTTCATCACTTTGAAAATTTCTTGCCACTCCCATCTGGCCGGCATAGTTTCTGTTGAGAAGTCAGCTGACAAGGGTATGGGTGATCCCTTGTAGGTAATTAAGTGTTTTTCTCTTGCTGCTTTTAATATTCTCTCTTTGTCCTTTGCTCTTGGCATTTTAATTATGATGTGTCTTGGTGTGGTCTTCTTTGTATTCCTTTTGCTTGGGGTTCTGTGCACTTCCTGCACTTGTAAGTCTATTTCTCTTACCAGGTGGGGGAAGTTTCCAGTAATTATTTCTTCAAATATGTTTTCTGTATCTTGATCTCTCTCTTCTTCTGGCACCCCCATAATTCTGATGTTGGTACATTTGAAGTTGTGCCACAGGCTTCTTACACTATCCTCAAATTTTTGGATTCTTTTTTTCTTTTTTCTTTTTCGGTTGAGTGTTTTTGGCCTCTTGGTATTTCAAATCTTTGACTTGATTCTTGCGGTCCTCTAGTCTGCTGTTTAGTTTCTGTAAAATATTTTTTATTTCAGTCAGTGTATGTTTAATTTCTAGTTGGTCCCTTTTCATATCCACAAGAGTCTCGCTCATCTCCTCGAGGGTCTTGTTCATATCCTTGAGGTTCTTTCTGAGCTTATCGGCTTTTTCTAGGAGCCTTTTGAAATACCTTATCACTGTGGTTTTGAACTCTATATCCAGTCATTTGTTTTCGTCCATTTCTTTTGTTTGTGATCTTTTTCTTTCTCTCCCCATTTTCACTGCTTCCCTGAGTGGTTGGGTAGCTTTTGTGCTAGGTGTCTCGACCTCTTCTGTTACCTGGGGTGTACACTCTTGGTGCACCCCTTTGTGGACTGTGTATACTGGCTTGTTGCAGATAAGTCTTGTTTGTTGTTGGTATCACTGGGAGGAATTGACCTCCAGGCCAATTGATGGTGAGGATCAGCTGTGTCTACTCTAGGAGACAGCCTTCAGTGTCTTGCAACCTTGCCAAAGTCTCTGTGCTCAGTTTGGATGGGATGGAGTTTCTGGGTGGGGTGGAGTTTCAGAGTGGAGCCAACAGCCTTGGCTTCCAATCAGCCCTGGCCCATGTGGTCGCCGGGTCCTAGCATCTGCAGACAATTGCTGCAGGCATCGCTGTGAGAAAGGTGCACTCACGCTCTGCCTGCCACCAGAACATCCAGTCCCCAATGGATCTGGAATCTCAGATTTTTGCACTGGGTTCAGTGCAATCAGAACTCCTTTTTCCTTCTGCCAGACGCCAGCCACTCAGTCAACAGAATGCCCTCACTGTGATCACCCGTGCACGCCCCTGGAGTTCTGCCCCTGGCCGGAGCTACCCTCTCCTAACAGAAGCTTCCAGTGACCCATTTGTCCCCTCTGTGCACTCTCACACTCACGCCTACAGAGGTCCACCTCTGGTTCTTCCCCTGGGATTCCGCCTGCAATCCAGGTTCACCCCGTAAGGGCTTGTTTCCCCGGGTTTTGAGTACAAACAGAACTGGGTTCAGCACAGCCTGGAGCCCCTGTCTCCTTTCTGCCAGAGCACCCCTGACAAGCTCAGACACTCTGTCCTCTTGTGCGTGCAAGTCTCCACCTAACTTGGGATTTGCAGAGGCTCTGATTATCCGTGTGCACTTCTCTGTCCCTCCAGTTTCAGATCTTCCAGTCAGCCAGCCTTCCTGTGGTTCTGGACAGTGTCCGTTCTGTGCTTCAGTTCTATTCTCTTAATTGTTGTGTAGAGCAAAAGCCTAGGTGTTTACCTATGCCGCCATCTTGTTGTTGTTGTTTTTTTTAAATTATTATTATGTCATTTTTGTATTTTAATTTGTCTATATGATATATCCCGTTCATTGATTTGTAAATACTAGTATTGTACCAGCCTGCATCCCTGGATTAAGTCTCACTCGGTCATGGTGTGTTATCTTTTCAATATATTGCTGGATTCAATTTGCTAATATTTCATTGAGGATTTTAGCATCTATGCTTATCAGGGTTATTGGCCTGTAGTTCTCTTTCTTTTCTGGTTTTGAAAATAGGATAATATTAGCCTCATAACAAGAACTTGGAAGTGTTATTTCCTCTTGGATTTTTTTGAATATTGTGAGAAGAATAGGTATTTGTCATCCTTTGAAGGTTTGTTAAAAAAATCTTTTTTGAAGCCACTTTGGTCTGGGTTTTTATTTATTTTTTATTATTTTATCACTGTTTCTATTTCAACATCTGTTATCAGCTCATTTAGGTTTTCTGATTCTTACTGATTCAGTTTTGGAAGATTGTATTTTTTTAGGAATTTGTTCATTTCATCTACATTGTCCTGCTTGTTAGCATATAGTTATCCATAGTATTTTCTTACAATCATTTGTATTTCTGTGGTATCAGCTCTTACTTCACCACCTTCATTTCTGATTTAATTTATTTTGGACCTTTCTCTTTCTTTCTTGATGAGTCTGGCTAACAGTTCATCACTTTTGTTTATCTTTTCAAAGAATCAGCTCTTGGATTCATTGATTTTTTTTGTACTGTTTTTATTGTTGTTGCTGTTATTTATCTCTATGTTACTTATTTCAGCTCTGATTTTTATTATTTCCTTCCTTCTCCTTCTCTTGTGTGTTGGAGTGATGGTCAATCTGCAAATTACTCTTTGTAGCTTTAAGCATTAGTTGAATAAGTAAATTAAAGATATTTTTATTTGTAGTTGGTTTTGAAAATTCAGTTTATGTTTTATTTAAAAAGAACAGTTTCCTTTCCACTAACCTGAAGTACCTGACAACCACTGATGTTTCTTGTTCTGTAGTTTTGCCTTTTGCAGAATGTCATTAAGTAGAATCATATAGTATTTAGTCTTTTATGTTTTCTTCTACTTAAATAAATCTTTTGAGATTCATCTAGATTATTGGTGTATCAGTAGTTTATTGCTTTGGTTCTGAGTAGTAATATGTTAAATGGATGGACATACTATTCTTTCTGTTGTACATTCACCCACTGATGGGCATTTGGGTTATTTACATTTATGGCTGTTATATACAGTGATGCTATATAATCCATGGTCTTTGTGTGGGCATATATTTTTATTTCTCTTGGATAAGTGTCTTGCAGTGATATTACTGGCTCATAGTTTAAGTACATGTTTCACTTTATCATAAATTGCCAAATTGTTTTTTAAAGTGTATATACAATTTTGGATTCCCACCAGCAATATGTGAGAGTTGCACTTATTTCATATTCTTTACGACATTTTATATTGCCCATTTTTTTTCACGGTTGCCTTTCTAGTAGATTCATAGTAGCTTCTCCTTGTGGATTTATTTACATTTTTCTGATGACCAGTGTTGTTGAACAGTTCATGTGTCTGTGGCCATTGCCCTCCTATGTGGAATCTAAGTTACTTTGTTAAGTGTGTTTAAGATTTTGCTATTTTTTATTGGGTTTTCTGCTAAATAGTAAGAGTTCTGGATATAGGTTCCTTTATTGGATGTGTGTTATGTAAATATTTTGTCCAAGTCTGTAGCTTTGTGCTACATTTCATGTATTTTCAGTTGACTCATTTTATATCTTTCTCATTTCACTGGTAAATCCCTCTCTCTTCAAATGCAAGTGTAGATCTTTTTTTTTTTTTCAGTCAGATACTTATCATATTTTTAATTATTTTAAATGTCCTGTCTGCTCTTTTCCATATCTGGGCTATCTTGGAGTCTAATTCTATTTATTTTACCATTTATTAGAAATTAACTTTTCCTTTTTGTGTCTAGTAATTTTAAAATAGAATTTCAGGTCTGGAGTGCTAAATAACAATAGGGATTGAGGTAAATAATATTAAAATCCATAAATGGTCACTTTTGTTTTTCCTTGAGGCCCTAAATACAGGGCCTAAATACAGTATTACCAGTAGTTGAGCTAAATTTGAATTTTGGTGTTGCTGTAGGTACTTTGAGCATGTTTAGTGACTTTGAGCATGTTTTCATATGTCTCTTGGCCTTCTGTATGATTACACCAGAGACTTCCAATCTCTCCAATGGTGGACTGCTGCTATCTTGATAGAGGAGAGTAAGAGGGTTTTCTCATGCTCCTGGTCCACTCTCAGTGTATAGGCAGTGCTATGTACCTGGTCCCTGGGCACTATTTACCCAGGGGTAGATAGACTACTGCTGATTGTTATTTCCTGAAAGGCTCACAGTGAGTAGAAGCTGGGTTGCTATTTTCCCTTCCTCCCCAGCCTCAGCTTTAGGCAGGCTCTCTGTGCATGAGAAAAGCAACTTTCTCAGTTTTCTACCCCTCTCTTAATTAATTATCTTAGAAATATGCATGATGGATTTCAATAGCATCTTGTTCTTTCAACATACTTTTGATAACTTTTATACCTTTAAACATAAATATTCTATATCATATAATATCTGCATTATTTGTAGGTTGTTTGTTCTATTGAATCTCACTACTCATAGCTTTTCCCTTCATATCTTCAGTGATTATTTTAACACTTTATTATTCAAAGAATTACATATGTCTCCTTTATCCCCCATTGAGCTATCCCTGGCCATTCCTACCTCCCAACACATGATTTCACCCCACCCACCCAAGTGTCTGTGTCCATTGGTTATGCTTATATACTCAGTGGCCAGATTATTATGATCTCTAAATGCATAATAATCTGGCTACTCAGTGTATATCTTACATAATAAAAGGCTAATATGCAAATTTCCCCTCGACCAGGAGTTCAACCAGCAGGCAGGCAGGCCAACTGCACATCTCCCCTCTCTTCCTCCCCCTGGCCAGGCTAGCTGGACCCCACCTATGCACGAATTCATGCGCCAGGCCTGGTGCATGAAATTCATGCACTCAGGATAGTCCTTCAGCCTAGCCTGCACTCTCTTGCAGTCCAGGAGACCTCAGGGGCTGTCCGAATGCCAGCTTAGGTCTGTTCCCAGTGGGACTAAGCTGGCATTCAGACTCCTTAGCGCTGCCATTTGTGAGAGAGGCTCCCACCACTGGCACTGCGCTCACCAGCTTGTGAGCTCAGCTTCTGGTTGAGCAGTGCTCCCCTGGAGGAGTGCACTGACCACCAGGGGCAGCTCCTACGTTGAGTGTCTGCCCCTTGGTGGTCAGTGTGTGACATAGCAACCGGTCATTCCACCAATTGCTCAATTAGCATATTAGCCTTTTATTATATTAGAGGCCTGGTGCACGAAATTCGTGCACGGGAGGTGGGGATGTCCCTCAGCCCAGCCGGCACCCTCTCCAATCTGGGACTCCTTGAGGGATGTCTGACTGCCCATTTAGGCACGATTCCGATCCTACTGGGATCGGTCCTAAACAGGCAGTCAGACATCCTTCTCACAATCAATGACTGCTGGCTCTAAACAGCTCACCTGCCTGCCTCCCTGATTGCCCCTAACTGCTTGTGCCTGCCAGCCTAATCACCCCCTAACCATTAGCCTGCCATCCTAATTGATGTTTAACTGCTCCCCTTTCAGCCTGTTTGCCCCCAGCTTCCCTCCTCTGCCAGCCTGGTCACCCCTAACTGCTCTCCCCTGCAAGCTTGATCACCCCCAACTGCCCTCCCTTGCAGGCCTGGTCCCTCCGAACTGCTCTCCCCTGCTGGCCTGATCACCCACAACTGCCCTCCCTTGCAGGCCTGGAACCTCCCAATGGCCCTCCCCTGCTGGCCATCTTGTGGTGGGAAACTTGTGTCCACATGGGAGCAGGATCTTTGATCACATGGGGGCAGCCCTCTTATGTGTTGGAGTGATGGTCAATCTGCAAATTACTCTTTTATTAGATAGGATAGAGGTCTGGTGCATGGGGTGAGGGCTGGCTGCTTTGCTCTGAAGAGTGTCCTGGATCAGGGTGGGAGTTCCCTTGGGGCGTGGGGTGGCCTGGGCGAGAGGCCTGTGGTGGTTTGCAGGCCGGCCATGACCCCCAGCTATCCAAGCAGAGGGATAGGGATTAATTTATGTTCTACAATTGAAACTTTTTAGCCCACACTGCAGCCAAGCTTTCTGCTTGCTCCGTGGTGACAGCCATTTTTGTTTGGGTTTATTTAAATTCTATAATTGAAACTTTATAGCCTAGAGTAAATGCCTATGTGCTAGGGCTGCAGAAGCTTGGCTTCCTGCATCGCCCCAGCAACCCTAGCCTCTGCTCTCTCCAGCTCTGTGCTGCCACCATTTCTGTTGGGATATATCTTCTATAATTGAAGGCAGCTGATCAATGTCTCTCTCTCATCGACATTGCACCATTCTCAGATCTCCAGAATAAATCCCACTTGGTCATGGTGTATGATCTTTCTAATGTAATGCTGCATCCAATCTTCTGGAATTTTGTTGAGGATATTAGCATCTATACTCACCCGGGATATTGGCCTGTTATTCTCTTTCTTTGTAGTGTGTTATCAGGATTTTGGATTAGGTTAATGCTGCCTCCATTGAAAGAGCTTGGAAGTGTTCCTTTCTCTTGAGTTTTTTATAATAGTCTAAAGAAGGTATGTTTTAGTTCTTTAAATATTTGATTAAACTTTCCTGTGAAGCTGTTTGGCCCAGGGCTTTTGTTTCCTGGAAGTTTTTTTTTTATTACTGGTTGAATTTCCTCCATAGTTTTGGTCTATTCAGATTTTTTTATTCTTCCTGATTGATTTTTGGAAGATCATATTCTTCCAAGATTATGTCTATTGGTTCTAGATTGACAAGTTTATTGGAATAGAGTTGTTCATAGAATTTATTTACAATCTTTGTATTTCTGTGTGGTCTTTTGTTATTTTGCCTCTTTCATTTATTATTTTGTTTATTTGGGTCCTCACTCTTTGCTTCTTGGTGATCCTGGCTAGAGGTTCATCAATCCTGTTTATCCTTTCAAATAACCAGCTCTTGGTTTCTTTGATCTTTTGTACTGATTTTTTTTTTTGGTCTCTATGTTATTAATTTCCTCTCTGACCTTCATTATTTCCTTCTGTTCCCTCTAGGCTTTTCTTGCTGCTTTCTTTCTAATTCTTTAAGTTGTAGAGTTAGATAATTTATTACCAGCTTTTCTTGTTTTTTGAGGTAGGCTTGTAACGCTATGAACTTCTCTCTCAGGACTGCTTTCACTGTGTCCCATAGATTTGGGATTGTTATGTTTTATTTGTCATTTTTTCCAGTATGTTTTTATTTCTTATTTGATTTCTTTAGTAAGCTATCTGTTGTTGAATAACATTCTATGTAGTCTCCAAAAAGTTTGAATTATTTTGATTGTTTTTATTGTGGTTGGTTTCTAATATTATGTTATTGTGATCTGAGAAGATGCTTCACATGATTTAATTTTCTTGAATTTGGAGAGACTTTGCCTGGGTACCAATATGTCTACTTGAGAAGTATGTACATCCCATAATTTTGGTTACATGTTCTGAAGATGTCAATTAAGTCCATCTGATCTAGTGAGTCATTTAGGATTGCTATTTCTTTTTTTATTTTTAATAGAGAATTTATCCAGTGATGTCAATGGGGTACTAAACTCCACTACTAAGGGAACATTGTTGTTGATCTCTCCTGTGATCTCTTCCAGAAGTTTTTTTTTTCTTTTACATATATGGGTGCTTCAGTATTGAGTGCATATATGTTTACCAAAGTTATATCTTCTTGTTGTATTGTTCCCTTTAGTATTATGAAGTGGCCTTCCTTAACTCTTACCATGGCCTTCACTTTAAGGTCTATTTTGTCATATAGAAATATTGCTACCCCAGCTTTTTTTCATTTTCATTTGTCTGAATTTTTTTTTCCAACCCTTTACCTTAAATCTTTGTGAGTCCCTTGTTCTGAGGTGGGTCTCTTGCAGACAGTGTATGTATGGTTCATGCTTTCTTATCCATTCAGCCATTCAATGTCTTTTGATTGTAGCATTTAATCCATTTATATTTAAGGTTTTTATTGATAGATGTATGTTTGTAGGCATTTTTATTATTTATACCTGTGTTCTTTCTTCCCTTTCAATTTCTTCTTTTTACAACACTCCCTATAACATTTATTTCTGTGCTGGCATGGTAGTGATAAACTCCCTTAGCCTCTTTTTTTTCTGAGAAGCTTCTGCTTTCCTCTTCAATTTTGAATGTTAGCTTTCCTGTATACAGTTTCTTAGATTCAGTCTCTTGCTTTGCATCACTTTTTATATATCATTCCATCCCCTTATTGCCTGATGTGTTACTGTTGAGAAATCATTTGATAATGTAATGGGAGATTCCTGGTAGGTAGTTCTCTGTCTCTCTCTTGCAACCTTTAAGATTCTTTCTTTGTCATGATTATTTACCATTATAATTACTACATGTGTGGGTCTTTTTTGGTTCATCTTGTTGGGGGACTCTCTGTGCTTTTGTGAATTTTTCCTTCCTCAAATCAGGGAAATTTTCTGTCATTATTTTGTCAAACAGTTTTTCTAATCCTTACTCCTCTTCTTGGCCTTTTGGCACCCATATTGTATGGAAGTTACTTCATTTCTTGTTGTTCCAATGCTCCCTTAGGCTCTTCTTCCTTCTAATTTTTTTCTCAATTGCTATTCATATTGGGTGTGTTTTTCTGCCATGTCTTCTAATTCATTAATTCAGTCCTCAGCCTCTTGTAGTCTACTGTTGAAACCTTCCACTGTGTTTTTTGTTAAAGTTATATTATTTTTGTTATCCTCTTGATTCTTACCTATGTTGTTGATTTTCTCACCCAGCTGGTTTAGGATCTGTATGACCCTTACTCTGACATATTGCATGCCTCCATTTCATTTCGTGTTTTCCCTGGTGCTGCATCTTGTTTTTCCTTTGCATGTTGTTTCTTTTCTCTCATTTTTGCTATCACAGGAGGGTTGAGGGGCCAAGTCATATGTTGCCTGTGGCTGAAGTGGCAGACTTGGCAAGAAGGTCTGCACTCTGGGACTCACAGGAACCTATGACTGGGGAGGCTGGAGTCACAGAATCTGTGGGCCTGCAGATGAGGTAGCAGGTCTTTGGCCTGAGTGGCTGTACAGTCAGTATGGTGGTGAGGCTGTGCTCCTAATCACAGCAGCTCTCCTCTTTAAGATGGTATGGGTTTTTCTGCCATATTTGGCCACCTCAGGAGTACTTGTAGCAGTAGCAGGGACTCCCCATCTAGTAGAGCCCAGTCTGCTAGACCAGAGACTCCTGGAGGATCTGTCACACACACACACACACACACACACACACACACACACACACACACACACACACCACTTTCAAACATTCCCCTTTTGCTGCCTCATTCACTCACACTCTCTCCCTCACTGCTGTTATGTTGGCCACCATTTTGTGTCTCACTAGCAGTTCATTCTTAAAACATTTCTTTCTTCTATAACTGGGTTCTGTACTATTCTTCCTCTTTCCTTTCTGGCTTCTTTTCAGTATTTCATTTGTAAGCTTCTTTCCCTCCTTCAACTTAAATGTTCGAAAACATTCTTTACTTAAAACTTTCTTTCTCTAAATACTTTCCTCTTGATAATCCTGGTGTAGAGAAATGAATCTCAAATAATATAATTTCTCTGCTGAAATATCCAATGCTACAATCTTAAGCTCTAAGATAAATATTTACCTGACCCTAATATTCAAATTCTAAACACAGCAGTATCATAAATATGTCCATCAACTGGCTCAAACAAAATTAATAAATGAATAAACCTGATTTATATCATTTAGCAAATTCTGTCTTTGAAATTCTCCTACTGTGACCAGCTGTCACTTAATGCAGACAGGAGAAGAGATGCTAATAGTCACCCCTCTTGCATTGTTGTGAGGTGGTTCCAATATACCACAGCCTTTGTTGCATGTCTTTATATTTTATTTCTAGCCTTATCTTGTCTTTCTTTAACAAATTAGACTAAAATTATTTGCTGATTATAGATCACACATTTCTACCTATTTGCTTTATGCATTACTATTTCGTTCATGCTAGTGATTAAATTTGGAAAAGTCACACTCCACCTTTTCCTATTAAAATGCTAATCAGCTTTTCTTTTTAAAAATGTTTATTGTTGAAGGTATTAATATGTCCCTCTTTTTCCCCCATTGACCTCTTTCATCCCATCTCCTGCCCCCCCAACCCAGGCCTTCACCACCCTATTGCCTGTGTTTATGAGTTATGCATATATGAATAAAAGGTTCTTTGGTTGATCTCTTCCTACCCACCTACACTTTCCTGCCTTCCCTCTGAGCTTTTCAATGTCCAATTCCCTAAAGATTTTCCTGGTATCTCTTTCACTTACTGGATGCTATGTTCCTCAGAGTTAATTTTTACTAATTCTAAACCTACCTATCTTTTTATAATATAAAGATGCTAAATGTAATGAGCCCAGTAATTTGTTATTCTTCTAAGCAATACTAAGCCCAGAGTCTTGCTTATAGCCTTAATACCTGCAGTTGAAACAAACTGATAGCTGATAGCAGGCTGATCTATCACTTGCAATTGTTCAGCATCATTTGATGTATTCTAGTGGTACATTTACATTCTCTTGCTCCCCTTCTTTAAAGTAATAGCACCATGTTGTTGTTTTTTCTGAAACAGATCACCCATATGCTCAAAAAGACATGTGTTTAATCTTGTGTAGACTTGACCTACATACAATTAATTTTTGCAGTGAACAATTGTCTTTTGTAATTAATTTAACATTATGGATTCAATTAACCATAAAATTTTGCTCTTGTAGGAAAATTTATACCAACAAACTCTTGTTCTTTATCTGCTTTAAGGATGAATAAGATAAAAGGAGGTTAATTCATTGACTACAACCTCTGAAGCAAAATTTGTTCCCTATAATGCTGCTAATTTGTATTTTACTTGTGACATTTAAACATATGTATTTCCTTCTTTGCTTAGTTTAACCAAATATATTAAAGAAAGAAATGCCCCTTAATTATTAAAGTGATATTTGCATTTTTCCTAGAACACATCAAGGAAAGAGGCCACTTACCAAAAATGTGGGTAAATGGGTACTCTGATAATGTATTTGTGTAACTAATTAGAGTGCAGACTTTTAGAGATTTCTCTCCACCTGCCCCTGCCCAGTACTATTAACTGAATTATAGAGTAATGCACAGTGTCAGCTCTTAATTTGGCCTTTTCTTTGCCATTCTGTGAATTTTCTTTTGCAAATTTAAATCATATGCTAACTCAAGTGGTCTAGGCTATATTTATCTACATTGAGTAAACTTAACAATCAAGAAATACACACAAAGCATAATAGATATATCCTATTAAAAACTGGTAATAAAATTTTGGAACAGAATAAATTCATCAATTTGGCTACTTTGATACAGCTATTAAGTGTAACACTAAAATATGATCTCAAGTATGTAATATTCCTTGCCCAATAACACACTGCTTGACCATCCTCATAAAATATGTTTTGCATATTCACCTTGTTGTTTGTTTCCTGAGGGGGGAAAAAAGGTTTATTCATTAGAGACTTGTAGTTGAAATGGCAGTAAAAGTCCTTGGGATCCAGCTGTAGAATGTCAGGATTTTCTTGTCTTTCCTCTTAAGGGGTTTAATATTCTATCTTAAACGTCTTCCAGTGTGATCACGATCTCGTTTTGAAAGGTAAATCTGTGGCTCATTTGAAAGATGGATTAGAAGAGGAAAAACTAGGACTGAGTTTGATCAGAAAATTGAGATTTTGAAGTATTCTGTAGTTTAAGCCAAGCAATTAGGAAAATTCTCTTAAAATCATAAACTTCACAATCAGAATGCACTGCTTTGAATTATTCCCCGTGTGAGATTTTTCTTTCTTTGGCACCATCCCTTTGTACTGATAACTAAATGTTGCTATATTATCTCATAATAAGTATATTCCCTGTAAGGTAGTTTATAAAATAACATTTCTAAGTAACAGATCATTCACTGTTTCAAGCCAAACTTAAACATGAATTATCTTATAACGTTTGATATTTCTATAGTAATTACTGGATTTTTTGTAATACCAATAAATTATCAATATAAACAATAAATAAAAAGATAGTATGTCTGGCAGAATTTCATGATTAGTAATGTAATCTTTCAAAAGTAATTATATCAATATTTCCTATTTAAGGCTGCAAGTTTTTAAAATCATTCTAAATAAAACTCTGAAAACTGTCATTTGTGTTTAAATTATAATCCATAGTTTTCTAATTGTCATTTCCTATTTGGAGGAAAACAGCAGAATCTAGAAAGCATTTTCTTGCAATTATTTGGAAATAATTCATCTTGCAAAGGATTTAGTAATCATATGATAAGTGGATTTTAAATGATAAATCTATATAACATAAAATTGTTTTCAAACTCATTTTTATTTTTTATATATTTTTATTGTCTAAAGTATTACAAATAGTAGTCCATATGTTTCCTTTTTTTCTCCCTCTTGACCTCCCCCCGGCCTCCCCTCCATCCCAGCACATGCCCTCACCTGCTCCCCCCCAAACTCATTTTTAGAAAAATGTCAGGAAAAAAAAATATAATAATCTTCACATTTTGCCAAATACATTTGTAATTGGAAAAAAAGATTGTTATAATATTATTTTGTGATTTTTAAAAATTCTAGGAGCATATATTGATAATTAGGTGGGCATATAGTCATATAATCATATAGGAATCAAAGACATAGACATTTCCAAGCTTGACATATTTCATTCTCTAAATTCTAAATTAGAGATAAGTTGGGGTAAAGTCATTTCACTTTAACAATCATATTTATTTTTTAATGCCAAGATGTTGTTATTGATTTTGACACCCAAAATGATACAATAGGGTCTGTGAGATTCCTTGGTATTCTAGTAGTAGAAAATTGTAATTACAATGACCCTTTAGTCTGGCCTCATTTTATGTGGGGATTGCTCAGTGAAGTCACCAGTAATTTTAAAGCACACACACAACAACACACATTCATCAGTGACTATATGTTAACCTTTACTTATTTTTCATTTATGCACTAATATGTTCATATATTTATGTGGATGGCAACATCTTTACAGTGAATTTTTTATTGTGAAACATCCTTGGTTCTAAGAAAACTGGGGAGCCTAAAGAAGAATCCTAAATTCAAGGCATTAAAGAATTCTTAAATACAATGTGTCCTTAGCTTCAGAATATCTTTTGAAGAGTCATGAAGAATGCTTGGCTTCTTTTGACTTTAGGTAGTTGTAAGAAATTATCTTTAGTTGCCTCACATCAGATTAACATATATCACTTGGTCAATTGTAAACATAAAATAAAACTGCCTTTCCTTCCTGCTTAGCTCTTATCCCTAAGGATAAATGATGTGCCATTTATAAATCCATCCATTTCTTTACTCAGAGATAGTTAGACATTGTATCTTTCTTTTTAAAATATATATCTTATTTATTTCAGAGAGAAAGGGAAAATGAGAGAGAAATATCAACGATGAGAGAAAATCATTGATCAGCTGCCTCCTGTATGCCCCACACTGGGGATCAAGCCCACAGTTTGGACATGTGCTCTGACTGGGAATTGAATCATGACCTCCTGGTTCATAGGTCAATGTTCAACCACTAAGCCACACTGGTCAGGCTAGATGATGGTTTTATATCTTAGATGATGGTTTTTCTCACCTCTTAGTCAGGTTAAAGATTAAATTCCCAAATGTGGACAAATATCTTATTTTTCAGATAAAAATAACACATTTGGGAGCATAATTTAATGGTCACCAAAGAATAGATTCAAAATTGTTTTAGTTCTGGAATGTTCTAAGGTCCCTAATAGTAAGAACAACTAAAATACAAAGCATTCCTTGAGGACCAGGTCATCATTTTCAGTTAATGTGTCAAGGGCCAAAACAGCACCACATATCCCCATAGCCTTGACAATACTTATCAAATATTAGTTAAATATAAAGAAATTTGTGAATTGCTCAGTGCATAGTTCACTGGAAAAGGGTAATATTTTTAATAATTGATCTCAATATATAGCTTTGGTGAATGCTTACATACCATAAGAGCTCTTTTATTATTGTGGTAGATTTTTGAGTTTATAGTCACATTTATTAGATGACACTTTTGAGAAGCAGAACAAAATTAGTCATGGTCTTTTAATCTCGGCCTCATAAAAATGTAATATGCCTGGCTGAAAACTGAGGCTCATAGTGATATAGAATCCTGGCTTAGTTTTGTTTACAAGTCAACTTGATGAAGCTACCAATATTGTATTACTACTGCTTTTGTTTGATAAATTTCTTTGCTTATTAAATTGATTTTTTATGCCTTTCATGTGTGATTGGTCTAAAGTAGAAATGAAAATGATATTCATGTTTAACTATAGTATCTCTTTTTTATATAAAATATATTTTATTGAGTTTTTACAGAGAGGAAGGGAGAGGGACAGATATTTAGAAACATCAGCTGCCTCCTGCACACCTCCTTACTGGGGATATGCCTGCAACCAAGGTACATACCCTTGACTGGAATCGAACCTGGGACCTTTCAGTCCACAGGCCAATGCTCTATCCACTGAGCCAAACCGGATAGGGTGACTACAGGATTTCTTATTGCCAAAAAAAGTATACAGAATCCTTGAAGATAAATGCTTAAAAAGGTTTTTCTACATTATAGTTTCTCAAAAATATAAATTCAAGCTACTGTTTCACAGATATCTTAAGAAGACCTAGAAATTATTTTTTCCATGGGCAAGAGAGATAGTAAAGTTCATACTATTTTGTTTGCTTTGAAAGAATAGTTTGAAGTTAATACTCCAATAGTATAAAAGTGTTTAAGTGGGAAGATAATGTTAACTCAGCAGTATCATTGCTTTGATTTTTGTTTAAAGTCTCATAAAACTAGATTGCTATTTGATTGACAACCATGTCAAAGAGTGAATGAAGACTGACACTGTAATATTGAAAATGCAGCATTTACAAAACTTGAAACCCAAGTTTTCTCATGACACTGCTTCTTTTGTGGAAGATTGCATTTTATATTGTTTTTAAATAAATATGTACATTGATAGATACAGCTAAACCTGATGGTTTTTGTATATTGGCTTCCTATATTCTATTCACCTATTTAAAGATATAGTTTAAGCATGTCCCTATTAGCAAACATGACTGAGAATCTTTGATATAAGGAAAACTCAAAAACCAAAGCACGATTGTCCCAGTAGCTGTCCTTTTACAGAATATAAATATATGGTTTTGTGAAATGTTGATATAACAGTGCAGTGTACAATGAGCTAAGCATTATATTTAGTAGTTAAGAGACAACTGTTAAAATATCAGACTCTAAAGCCAGAACTGAGTTTACTTCTGAGATTTGCTATGTGATTTGGGTAAGCAACTTTTAAATTCTCAAAACTGTTAACTCAACTAAAAAATGGAGAAATAAATAATATCAAACCTATGCTATTGTTATGAGCATTAAATGAGATAATGAATGTTAAATTATTAACAATATACTTAGCACTTACGTAATTATTACTATTACTAAACAGCCTAGTATGATATTGTGCTCACTAAAAAGAAAGAAAAAACGAATGCTTAAATATTAAATTAGTAGAGGAAACAACTATTTGTCTTAAGCCATTTAGTTTTCCTGCTAACAAGAAGCTAGAAGTCAGTATTACCACTTCTGTGTTTAAAAACCTAGTTTATTTTTTGTTTTTTTCTAACATCAACTTTAAATAAATATACAAACAGAGCCCAAAGTACCCATTTAACTTCATGATATATACTTTGCAAAATTGAGAAAACATGGAGATTGTTAAATCATTATAAAAATAAGGCATGGGGTGTTTTGTTTTCCCTATATCTGCAAATAATGGTGATATAATACTGTACAGTTGACCCTTAAACAACATTGGTTTGAACTCTGTGGGGTCCACTTATATATGTGCTTTTCATATTTATTTATATTTATTGTATTTTTTCTTCCTTATGATTTTCTTTTTTTTTATTGTCTAAAGTTTTACGTATGTCTCCTTTTCCCCCAAGTGACCCCACCCCCAGCCATCCCAACCCCAGGCAAGCTCCCATTGCTCCTGTCTGTGTCCATTGGTTATGCTAATATGCATGCATACAAGTTCTTTGGTTGCTCTCTAAACCCTTCCACATTGGAGGGCTAAACTGACCCCAACAGACGCAGATTTTGTGAGGCACAATCTTCTTCTGAGGCTCTAGTCCCCACTGTGCGCATCTCTCCCTCCAGCCTGGATCTGTAGGGCAGTGGTCGGCAAACTCATTAGTCAACAGAGTCAAATATCAACAGTAAGATTGAAATTTCTTTTGAGAGCCAAATTTTTTAAATGTAAACTTTTTCTAATGCCACTTCTTCAAAATAGACGCGCGCAGGGCGTGGTATTTTGTGGAAGAGCCACACTCAAGGGGCCAGAGTCGCATGTGGCTAGCAAGTCGAGGTTTGCTGACCACTGCTCTAGGCTATATCTGACCTTTCTATCCAAAGATTGCCTCACTAGCTGTGTTTAATTCACCAATTCTGGGTGGGTGTTGTTAGATGCAGCTGTTCCTTCTATCAGCTTTGTGAGAAGGAACAGGGCCCATCTGCATATTCGGCGCCACTTTGTCTCCAGGACAGATATTTTAGGTGTCTGCTGTTGGGGAGGCTAGAGTACCAGTGTTTGTGGGTTTGCAGCTGAGGCAGCTGGTCTCTGGGCATTGTGGTTGTAGGGTCCTGGGAGGTATTTGATGTCTCCCCATTTGAAGGTAAGGCTAGGCTTCCGATCACAGCCGGTCTCCCCTTCAAGATGGCACAGTCTTGCGGCAGAGCCAGCTGCTCCTGGAGAGATTTCAGCAGCAGTAGAAGAAGCTGCCTGGCCAAGTGAGCCTGCTCCGCCAATTCCCAACAGTCCAGTGGAATATGGCTGTCCTTCTCTCACAAATACCCTTATGATTTTCTTAATATTTTTTCTCTTCTCTAGTTTACTTTAGTGTAAAAATACAGTGTATAATACATCTAACATTATAAAATATGTGTTAATTGACTATATTACCAGTAAGACTTCAGGTCAACAGTAGGCTATTTGGAATTAAGTTTTGAAGGAGCAAAAAGTTATATGAGGCCCAGCCTACATGTCTCAGTGATGGAGCATTAGTCTATCAACTAGGAGGTCATGGTTAGTTTCTTGATCAGGGCACATGCCCGGGGTTGTGGGCTCAATCCCCAGTGTGGGGCATTCAGGAGGCATCTGATCAATCGATGATTCTCTCTTATAATTGATGTTTCTATCTCTCCCTCTCCCTCTACCTTCCTCTCTGAAATCACTAAAAAAATATATTTTTAAAAGTTATATGAGGGTTTTGGCAGCTCAGGGGGTTCTTGCTCTTTATCTTTGTTCTGTTCAAGGGTCAACTATATTTAGAAAGATGAAAGACATATAGGAAAAAAGAAATTGTCAAAGTTGTTATTTCTTTTTTTAATTGCCAGAAATACACCAGAATATATTTCTACTCTTATTGCACAAAATCAGTGTTCAGAAATGGCTTCACTAAATATGCAATGTGAGAAGAAATCCTAGTTCAAATTTCCTTAAAGGAATTACATCATCATCAGTAAAGTATATTAATAGAATTCCAAAGGATAGATTTTCTTGCCTACTATATGGGACAGATATATTTGTGTTACTGTTGTTTAAGGAAATCATCCTATAAGTCCACATACATTACATTTTTTATCTAATGTTTCTGTGAAGTATAAGAATGACACAAGTCTATCTCCTTCTTACCAGAAATGGAAAACTCTAAGATAAGTAAAATTTACTCGAGAAATCCAACCTTAAAGTATTTTTAACTATGGAAATTATTCTTCCTAATGCAAAGGACCAATCTATGTGGGTAAATAGCTCACATAATTTGTAATTAAAAAAAAATCCTCACCTAAGGACATGCTTAGAGAGAGGAAGAGACAGAGATAGAGATAGAGATAGAGATAGAGATAGAGATAGAGATAGAGATAGAAAGAGAGGGAGAGGGAGAGAGAGAGAGAGAGAGAGAGAGAGAGAGAGAGAGAGAGAGAAATTGGTTGCCTGCTCTGTAGGTTCCCTGACAGGGAATCGAACCCATAACCTGGGTATGTGCCCTGAACAGGAATTGAACCAGCTACAGTTGGTGCATGAGATGATACTCAAACAACTGAGCCATTCCAGCCAGGCTAATTTTTATTTTTTTAAAGCAACTAAAATTCATTTAATACTCTGAAAAATATTCCAGGTTTTACTCAAACTTAGTAGGACCTGAAAAAGTTTCTCATTGTTTTTAATAAAGAACTATGAATCTTGTCTAGAAATATGAATGCATAGGATGCAAGAACATGGTAATTGACTTAGTTTTCACCGTTTGAATTTCTATATAGAATTTTCAGAATAAAATTTAGTTTTTTTTTATTGTTTAAAGTATTGCAAATAGTAGTACATGTTTCCTTTATTTTCCCCCTTGACCTCCCTCCAGCTTCCCCTAACCCCCAGCATATGCCCTCACCTGCAATGGCCTCCAGTGTCTTGTATCCTCTGGTTATATTTTTATGCATGCATACGAGTCCTTCAGTTGATATCTTGCAGCATGCCACCCAACCTCCCCTGCCTTCCCACTGTAGTTTCACAGTCTATTCAACGCTTCTTTGCCTCTGTATCTATTTTTATTTCCCCTGTTTCATTTCTTTAAAAAAATCTTGCTTCTGAAGACTAGAAATAAACATGAGAACAAGGAATGTTTGAGTCCCAATTTCAATGACCAAGAGTTCTGAGTCCTAGTTTCAGTGTCAAAGTGTTCCTTATGTGTGCATGTCAGCAATTATATCTGGATGGTGGACAAATGTTGGCAATGCAGGTCCAATCCTCTCTTGTTTGGTCTTGGGTAATCTGCAGCAATGCACAGCTACTGATTGGTAGCATGGCAAGGTGTCGTCAGAATCTTCCATCTCTGTACTGTTTCTCTTCTTGTCTTTGTGGTTGGAGTAGACCTGTCAACTTCTCTCTGTTGCAGGCATCCACATGGTCTTAAAGTTGTTTTCTGAAAATATACAAACATATTCTTGACCAAAGTTAATAAAGGAATCTTTTCTGTAAATTTGACTTGGGATCCTTTTTATTTTTGTTCAGATGATTTTCTTGTGGCTTATTTTGACACCATGTATGTTTTACATAGTTGTCTTGCTGTTAGTATTACAAATAAAAAATAATTTTCTGAAGTAACAATTTTCTAGGAGTAATTTACTTACCGGATTTTTTCCTTACATGATATTACCCTACTATCCTTCTTTTATTATTAATGGAGGCTTTTGGAAATTTTATAATGCAGTCTTGATAACTTTAAGTTTTATTTTTTATATTTTGCACAAAAATATGACTGCTTTAGGTTCATTGCATGTTAAGCCATTTTACCATGAGATAAACTACCAATAGAAATTTTAGTTAATACTTTAGGAACAGCTTTTTTTCCCAGTACAATTAAATTTTCTTGAATATTCACTTATTTCAATTAGCATATTTAAATTAATATAAAATTTGATTACTATTTTACTGTCAAATTTAATAATCTAACAACCATCTTAATTTGCCCTGTAAATATTAGTGGAAAGGATTGTTTGCATTCTTGAATAGATGCTGAGCATTCCTAGTGCTAGGCTGGCTTTAGATATAGGGCAACTGCTGCTGGCCAAGTCTCTGTCTATTACCTGGGTCCCAATCTCTGCTGGGCATGGGAAGTGAAGCAGCCATGGGGGTAGTAGACCTCCCTCAAAAGGAGTGATAGATCAGGCCCCTGCAAGGTTGGGCAGCTGAGGTTCTGTGCCCCTCATCTGTGGACCCCAAGTTCACTCCTGATGACCCCTCTGCGACTGTGCCTGTCTTAGGTTGTTCCTTCCCTGAGGAATCTTACCTGTCTCTGGCTAACCAGGCATCTTCCGGGGCCAAGCAGGGTGGTGAGAGGTTCAGTTCTGTCTCCTTGGTAGCCTTTGCCCCCGTGGCCTCCATGCCCAGCACCTGCAATGGAATCCCCTCATCTGCTGGCAGGACCCCGACACTGGTAACATATCTCGGGGGACTCAGGTTTCTTCTCCAGAGCGGGCCCAGATCACACCATTGGGCGAGAGACAGATCCATGATATCAGCTACCATAAAGCTTCAACCTCAGCATGAACAGAAAGCTCAGCAAAAGCTGTGGGCTATTGGATTGTGAGAAGAGGGTCTCTCTTGGCAAAAAAGGCAAGAGGGGTCAATATAAAATGTTCAAGTGCCTTCCCCGGGCCTTAGTTCCTTCTGAAATGGATTAAATTCTTTCATGTCTTTTTTTAAATTTCTGCCACACATTTAAGGAATTATTTTGTATATTTGTTTGGGATAATTGTACAATAAGCGGTTTAGAATATAGAAAATTTTAATGGCATTGTGGAATACTATCATGTAAGAATATTCTTTGCTCTAGGCCATGTCAATTCAATTTCAAACGGCTGTCAATTTCTTTTTGTAATTTTGTATAAACTTTGTAAGAGAGGCAAAAACACAAATTACTTACCTTAGTTCAAGAGGCCAAATATATTGATTTTCCATAACCATCATTATGACATTTGAAGGAAAGCTATTTTTATTTCCCTGCAAAATAATTTTCAGGCCATGGAGAGTTTCATTAAAAAATCTTTGTCACATGAAACAATTTCTCTTAAGGTTATGGTGACAACTAGTATGAATTAGATTTTATATTTTATTTTTATTTTTCTTCTATTTTTCTTTTATTTTTATTTATTTTTTTACATGTGGGTCCTTATTCCCCCATTACCCCCCAACCCCCACTCATGCCCCACCCATCTGTTGTCTGTTTCCATTGATTACACTCATATGCATGCACACAAGTCCCTCTGTTGATCCCTCCCCCTTATTCCCACTGACCTCCAACTTCCCTGAGGTTTCGACATTTCTCAGTCTCTAGATATGTTCTTATTCATCAGTCTATGCCATTCATTATATTCAACAAATGAGTGAGATTATGTGATATTTATCTTTCTCTGCCTGGCTTATTTCACTTAACATAATGCTCTCCATCTCCATCCATGTTGTTGTAAATAGTCGGAACTCCTTTTTTACCGCAGTGTAGTATTCCATTGTGTAGATGTACTATCATTTTTTAATCCACTCATCTGCTGATGGTCACTTAGGCTATTTCCAAATCTTAGCTATGGTGAATTGTGCTGCTATGAACATAGGTGTGCATATATCCTTTCTGATTCGTCTTTCTAGTTTCTTGGGATACATACCTAGAAGTGTGATCACTGAGTCAAATGGGAATTTCATTTTTAGTTTTTTTAAGGAAACTCAATTCTGGTCTCAACAGTGGCTGCACCAGTTTGCATTCCCACCAGCAGTGCAAAAGAGTTCCTTTTTCTCCACATCCTCACCAACACTTGTCGTTTGTTGATTTGTTGATGTTAGCCATTCTGACAGGTGTGAGATGGTACCACATAGTTGTTTTGATTTGCATCTCTCTGAGGATTAGTGACTTTGAACATGTTTTCATATGTCTCTTGGCCTTCCTTCTGTCTTATTTCGAAAAATGTCTATTTAGATCCATTGCCCATTTTGTGATTGGGTTATCTTCTTTTAGTTAAGTTGTATGAGTTCTCTATAAATGTTGGAGATTAAACCCTTATTGTTGATATCATTGGCAAATATGTTCTTTCATGCAGTGGTGTTTCTTGTTGTTTTATTGATGGTTTCCTTTGCTATGCAAAAGTTTTTATTTTGATGAAGTCCCATTTGTTTATTTTCTTTTTAGTTTCCATTTCCCTAGGAGCAGTATCAGTAAAGAAGTTCCTTCAACATATGTCTGAGATTTTGCTGCCTATAGATTCCTCTAATATTTTTATGATTTGCCACCTTATGTTTAAGTCCTTTAACCACTTTGATTTTATTTTTATGTATGGTGAAAGTTGGTGATCTAGTTTCATTTTTTTTTCATGTATCTGTCCAGTTTTCCCAACACCATTTGTTGAAGAGACAGTCTTGACTCCATTGTATGTTCATGCCTCCTTTGTCAAATATTAATTGGGCATAGTGGTTTGGGTTGATTTCTGGGTTCTCTATTCTATTCCATTGATCTATATGTCTGTTCTTGTATCAGTACCAGACTGTTTTAAAAACAGTGGCTTTGTAATACAGTTTGATATCTGGTATTGAGATCCCACCTACTTTGTTCTTCTTTCTTAGGATTGCTGCAGCTACGTGGGGTTTTTTTTTTATTCCAGATGAATTTTTGGAAAGTTTGTTCTAAGTCTGTGAAATATGCCGTTGGTATTTTAATAGGAAATGCATTGAATTTATAGATTGCTTTAGGTAGTATGGACATTTTGATGATGTTGATTCTACCAATCCATGAACATGGTATGTTCCCCCATACGTTTATGTCTTCCTCTATCTCTTTTTTCAGTGTTGTGTAGTTTTCCTCATATAGATCTTTTACCTCCTTAGTTAAGTTTTTTCCTATGTATCTTAATTTTTTTTTTGGTGCAATGGTAAATGGGGTTGCTTTTTTAGTCTCTCTTTCTGTAAATTCACTATTGGTGAATAGAAATGCCATAGATTTCTTGGCATTAATTTTTTATCCTACTACATTGCCAAATTTATTTATTAGGTCTAATAATTTTTTGATGGAGTCTTTAGGGTTTTCTACATACAGCATCATTCCATCTGTGAATAAGGACAGTTTTACTTCTTCTTTTCCAATTTGAATCTCTTTTATTTCTTCTTCTTGTCTGATCACAATGGCTAGTATTTCTAGCAATATGCTGAACAGGAGTGCTAAGAATGGGCATCCCTGTCTTGTTCCTGTTCTTAGGGGAAATGGTTTTGGTTTTTGGCCATTGAGTATGATGTTGGCTGTAGGTTTGTCATATATGGCTTTTATTATGTTGAGGTAAGATCCTTCTATTCCTATCTTATAGGTATTGATTTTATTGCAACATAATTGCATTGTTTCTGAAGGAAAAAATCTGATAGAATGAAGTGTTAAAATTATTTTGTTTATATGTAATGCATAAGCTTTATACTTGGTTTACCACAAATATTATTTTAGCCTAAATATTTTATTGGCAAATAAGTCTTCAGTTTCTTTCAAACTATTTTTAATTTTTTTGTTATTTAAATTTACATCTTGAACTATCCATTTGTAAATATCAATATAGCAAACATGAGAACAATTCCAAGAAAGTGATATTTGTTAATATTTCAACACATTCTCATTCACCTATTTATGGTATTGGAAAGAGGCAGTAAAATTCATTAGACTTTTATGTCTCACTGTCAGCACCTCTACCTCCACATATCAGAGCTTTTTAGCATAATTTTTTTTAACTTTTCCCTTTATGATCCTGCTCATTTATTTCTTTGTGATTTATTCCTATTTCTCATCACTGTAGAAAGTGCCTAAATTAGGTATTTAAAATCTAAGTTCCACTTTGAAAAGAAATATTCCTATTGTGTTCCACTAAATAATTCAAATTTAGAGAAGCTATTAATTTTCCCCTGAAAATTGTATTTGCAAATGCAAGTTATTCATATGTAAATAACAGCTTAAATATCTCCATGGTGCTTTGACTTTAGGACATTTCCTTAAAAGGAGATGTTATTGCCACCCTTGTAAAACATGAGCCCCCATTTACTGTTTCCTTTCATCTGTTGAAATAATTACTTTTCTTTGATGCCTTCAATAGTTTGTTCTGGTCATTAACATTTCTGTAAAATTAAGGTTGAAAGATGCTTTTAATGTTCAGAAAGACTGCAGTATACATTTGGCTGTTAAAATCAACCTACTTAAGTCTGAACTAATGTTTAACACACAGCTATTTGAAATAGTTCACTGTTCATTTGAATGGTGTTGCCAAGGGCAATGATTATATTACTTTGTATTATGTTTTTTGGGGGTTATTATTTCAGTAATAAAGATAATCAGTGGCGTTTCTGAACACAGTGGTTCAAATCCTTTATATAGTACTTCCCCTCTAACAAGCTACAAACTATGATTTCAGTAGAAATGGTAAGTAGAAGGAATTAGCTTAGTTCATTTTGTGGAACTATTAGCTAAGTTCTATTTTTTTTCTTTGAGAAAAGAAAGTATATTCATGATACTATTATTTATAAGTGGGTATGTATGTGTCCGTACATATGTACATACAAATAACAGTACATTTTTGTGTATATGATGAGTATAAGCTCATGAAACAAAGATGTTTTGTATATGAAATTTAGAGAAGTCATTCTTATTATATTATTACCTTGTACAAAATAAAATGAAATAAAACATTGTCAAGAAGTAATCATTGTAGTGGACGGTGTGGCTAAGTGATTGAGCATCAGTCCATGAACCAAGAGGTCATCAGTTCAATTCCCAGTCAGAACACATGCTTGGGTTGCGGGTCTGATCCTCAGCAGGGGACATGCAGTCAACCAACTGAGCCATCCCAGCTGAGCAGGAGCAAACGCTTAAATGAAAGGTGTTCACAAAAGAATCAAAGATACCAAACATAGACAACTATTTCAATGATATTTGCTACAGAGGTTAAGAAAGGTAGTGGGATAATTGGGGGATATGGTTTAATGAAAGGTCCTTACAAAGACAAGAAAACTTTAGAAGCTCACTTCATAATAGGAAACAAGAGTTGAAATTGTGGAGAGCTAGAGTTTGAAGAATTGAGAATTCTAAAGGCATTTCTTTATTTATGCCACATGCACATTATGTGTGCTTCATGTATATTTCTCCAAATAATAATTCAGAGAATCTTCTCATAATTTTCAAGAAAAGTACAAACCAAGATAGCTAGGTCCATACATGGCTATGCACAAGAGCAATTATTTGTATCTCAGAATTTGATAGTCATATCATAAGAAGAAAGCTTTATAGGCATACACAGGAGACTTTATAGTAATATACAGGAGAAACCATGAAAAGAAATTGAAATTCCCCTCCTTCTTTCTATAATCCCCAAAACAAACCACTAACTACTTTCTAACATTATGCTACCATATAAAGCTTGGTCATGGGCTTTTGGGGAAGGGTAGAAGAGAGGCAAGCAGAATGGAAAAGAGGCAGATAAATTAACTACTTGTAAGTTAGATTACAGAATTGAAATAAATAAAATATGCATCTTGTCTCTCTTTCCTCTTCCACGAAACTGGAAAATAAAGAGCAATATCTGGAGTTCCTTGAATAGTAAGTAGGAGAGTAGAGATGCACATGCACATATGGACTTAAATAGCAAGCTGCTGCCCATTAGGTTGTGAGTGCTTGGTAATGATTATATCACAGCTGATACATATGCAACCTGCCGGGACCAACCCACGAGCAATCAGTGCTGGTGTCATGGTTATCATCGTGATAAAAAGGCAGCCAAACTAATTACTTTAAGTGATGGATGAGGATGTAGATGGAAACAGCATGTCCAAATTAGTCTGATGAAAATTACAAATGATTTTATGACAAAAGAAAAGCATCTAAACTGCTCACAGTAGTCTTGGTTAAGTGTTTACAATCCTCTTATAAATACTTGTAAGTAACATTTTTTTAGTATCTCATGTGCCAATTGTGATACACCATGGTGGCTATTGGATTGGGAAACCCTTTTTATTTAGTGAACAAGAGCTGAGGACAAATTTACTAGTAAAACTAATGCATTAAATATTTTCCTCCAGAAATAATTTTTTAAATATTTGTATTTTTAGAGCAAAAGGGAGAGGGAGAGATAGAGACATCAATGATGAAAGACAATCATTAATCAGCTGCCTCCTGCAGGCCCTGACCAGGAATTGAATCCCAACCTCCTGTTCTATATAGTTCGACATTCAACCACTGAGCCATGCCAGCCAGGCCAGAAATAATTTGTTTTCAGCATCCTTGCCATTAATGAGGTTTGAACAAATTTTTTTCAGACAATGTCACCAAAATCTAGTGCCAACATAGAAACATTTCTCTGGAGGTTTAAATGAAAAAATACTTGTGTGCTTTGACACTTTTACATGAAAATTAAAATAATCAAATAAACTAACAAAGTGGAGACACTTATGGATACAAAGAACAGATTGACAGCTGTCAGAGGATAGGGGACTGGAGGCTTGATGAGAAGGGTAAAGGGATTAAGAAAAGAAAGAAAAAGGAAGATCATGGATACAGGCAAGAGTATGGAGATTGCCAGAGGGAAAGGGAGTGGGGGGAGGTAGAAGTGAGTAAAGGGAGGATAAATGGTAATGGAAAGAGACTTAAGGTGGTGAACACACAGTACAATATACGGATAATGTATTGTAGAATTGTATATCTGAAACCTATATAATTTTTTAACCAATGTCACCCCAATAAATTAAAAAAGTTTCATTTAATTAATCAATTAATTAATAATTTATTTATTATTATTATTATTTTTGTTAATCCTCACCTCAGAATATTTTTCTGTTGATCTTTTAGAGAGAGAGTGGAAGAGAGAGGGACAGACAGAGAGAAACATCAGTGTGAGAAAACCACATCTATTGGTTGTCCCCTGCATGCCCCCTGACCAGGGCCCTGGCTGGGGAGGAGCTTGCAACCAAGGTACATGCCCTTGGCAGGAATTAAACCTGAGATCCTTCAGTCTACAGGCCCATGCTCTAACCACTGAGTCAAACTGGCTTGGGCAAAAGATTCATTTTACTCTGCTGGGGCTAGAAGAGGTGTTAAAGTTTATTTTACTAAATAAAATAAATGGAGATACACTGGCTAGATTGTGACATATAACAAATAATACTTTTTGTTCCTAAGCATCTAACTTTCATGGACCATAATACTTGAGACCCCACTCAATGCAGTTGAATCGGCTTTTATGTATATGCCTTGTCACATTTGTTAAACTACAATGATTCACAATTTTGTAATTATATTCTCCATGTTGATTTCTTTAAAAAAAATGTTTGTTGATGAACGTATTAAATATGTTCCCTTTAGCCCCATTGACTTCTTCTAGCCTGCCTCCACCACAGATTTCTTGGTTAGTTGATAATGCCCACACTTCAAATTAATGAGGATTTTTCTTTCTCTTACTTTTATTTAAAGGAAAGTTGAGGTGAGATGACAACTCAGAAACAAGTAAAGTAAAAGGAAACTTTTTATGTTTATGTAACACAGAAGGCACCTTTAGGTCACTGGAAACTCAAAAATTTACTTTTTTCCCCCTCTTGATAAAACATTAATTAAAGTTGAATGAAGTTCTAAGAATATGAGGAATAGGAGTTATTGATTTTTATTGAATTTATTGCGTTCAATTGTACAATTCAACAACATATCATCTGCACATTCAGCATGTGCCCAAAGCATTTTTCCATCCCCATTGATACCCACTTTGCCCACTTGCACCTCCTCCACCCCTCTTTTCCTCTGGCTATCACCCCACTATTGTCTATGTCTATGTGTCCATTTTTTGACACAGTCTGACTCTACTCCTAAACTATGTCTAATTTGCCTTTCTGATTTGTGCTTACATGTGGGGCTAGCTTTCCCACTTATGAGAATTTCAATATGTCTTTTAGAAAAGTAATTCCATATATTTACATTTGGGGATTTATATTTAAGATTTTAGGCCAAATCTTTATTCCAAATTTCTGTAACTCTAGATAATTTTTACCATGCAAGTAAAAATATCTGAAACCATGATTAATAATTCATGAAACAAGTTGTTATTGTTATTGAAAATGGTTACATTTAGAAGCATCTCTATGGTTTTAATAATGGAAAAGGACAGTAGTTCCTATGAGGTAATTTATTTATTTATTTATTTTTATTTTTTATTTTTATTTATTTATTTTGCAGTTTTATTATTTTTATTTTTTTAATTTTATTTACAATATAACTTATATTTAATAGTAGTACATATGTTTTCCTTCCCCCCAAAATCCTCCCCCCAGCCTCCCCTAGCCCCCCGCACATGTCCCCACCTGTCTCCCTCCCCACCCCAGAGTCTTTCATTCATTGGTTATGCTCATATGTATGCATACAAGTCTTTCGGTTGATCTCCCCCAGCATCTGCCTCCCCTCCACTCCAGCCTTCCCCCTGTAGCTTGACTGTCTGTTCGAGGCCACCCTGCCTCTATATCAATCACTCTCCCCTGTTTCTTTTCTTCAAAAATACCTTGCCTCTGCATATTGAAAACAAATGTATAAGAGCAAAAAAAGTTTGAGTGTCAGTTTCAATGTCCAACTGTTCTGGGTCCCAGTTTCAATGTCAAATAGTTCCTCATGTGTACATGTCAGCAATGGTATCCAGATGGTGGACACATCGTGGCAATGCAAGATCCATCCTCTCTGGTATGTTCCTGGGCCGCCTGCAGCCCCACACAGCTGCCGACTGCTAGCATGGCAAGGTGTCGTCAGCGTCCGCCATCTCTGGACCATCCTCGTGGATGGAACAGGCCCGTCAGTTCCTCATTGTCGCAGGAACCCACATGGTCTTGGAGTTGTTCTCTGCAAACACACAAATACATTCTTGACCAAAGGTTAACAAAGGGATCCTCGCTGCAAAATAGACTTGGGATTCTTTTTATTTTTGCCTAAATGATATTCCTTTGGCTTATTTTGACACCATGTGTGTTTTTTTGGGGGGTGTCCTGCAGCTGGTTTTACAAATGGAATTTTCTTTTCTGGAGTAAGAATTTTCTACATGTATTTTACTTTTAGGATATTTTTCCTTACATGATATTACCTCATTGTCCCCCTCCCCCCTTTTTTTGGTTAATAGGGGCTTTTGGAAATTTTATTTTGCAGTCTTGGTAATTTTAAATTTTAATTTTTGCATACAAATATTACTACTTTAGGTTCTTTGGATGTTAGGCAATTTTGCAGTGAGATGAACTACTAATAGATAATTTAGTTAATGTTTTAGGAAAAGCTTTTTGTCCAGTACAGTTAGATTTTCTTGAGTATTCACTTATTTCACTTGGCCAATTTAAATTAATCTGAAAACTTGATTACTATTTTACTGTCAATTTTAATACTCAAGCAGAAATCTTAGTTTACCCAGTAAATACTTGTGGGAAGGAATATTTGCATTTTTGAGTAGGCCTCAGAATTCCTTGTAATAAATTAAATTTAGATATAGGGCAGCTATTGCTGGCCGAGTCTCTGTCTACCACCTGGGTCCCGGTGTGAGTTGTGCGTGGGAGGTGTAGCAGCCGTGGGGGTAGGAGACCTTCCTCAGGAGGGGTGAGAATTCAAGCCCCTGCAAGGTTTGTGGATGAGGGTCTGTGCCCCACCTCTGTTGATCTTTTAGTTCTCACCTGTTGGCCCCTCTGCGACTGTGCCTGTCTTAGGTTGTTCCTTCCCTGAGGAATCTTACAGGTCTCTGGCTAACCAGCCATACTCCGGGGCCAAACAGGGTGATGTGAGGTTCCGTCCTGTCTCCTTTGTAGTCTATGCCCCCGTGGCCTCCACGCCTATGAGGTAATTTAATCTTCCCCATGAAAGGTGAGAATCACCCTTGACTCTAATGGATATTTCTGCACGGCTTTTCATCTTTATGTATTTAATACTTGGTTTGGTCTTAAAAGAGTAATTGACTATTTGGATTGTACTCCATTTGCATAGCTAACACAGATTAATTTCCTTTAACTTTTAGATTGTAACAACCCCTTGAAAACCATTGAAGCCCAAACAGTTACATCTGGTATCAATAATGCTTTTAATTGCAAAAATAATAGATTGAGCCAATTTAAAATGTTATGTACAATTTGGAAAACATATCTATCCCTGCCTTTTATCTTCAATATAATGTTAAAAATACCGTGTCAATTGAAAAGGTCTAAGAAATAGCCTAACTATTAAACCATAAAGGACAGCATACAAGTTGATCTATTCTGGTACTTATGAAGAATTTGAGCAAGCCTTAAGATATTGCTATAAACATAGCACTGAAAATAGATAAGAGACAAAAGGCAGGTAAATATATTTATATGTAAACTAGAGGCCCAGTGGGTGATTAAAATCTCCTGAATAGGTGCTCCGCCTCCCACTGTGCAAGGAGGCACCCCACCACTGCAGGAATCAGGCTGGACTGGCACCTCTGGCTGCCAGGACCAGTGTCTGACTTCCACCCCAGCGCCCTCCCCCCCCCCCCCGCCTGCCTATGTTTGCTCCAGGGCCGACTGAGCCAGTGCAACAGCTTGGCCAGACTCAGCCCTTTCCCCCCCCCCCCCCCGCCCCTCACCTGCCCAGTCCCCCTGCCTTTGTCCACTCAGGCCACCAGAGCCACCAAGCTAGCTCAGGCAGGCATGTCCCCCCCACCCATCCCCCATCTCTGTTTCCGTCACTGCTTTGGGCCACACCTGCATGTGCAACCTCCTCCTGTCTGGTCATGATCCCTTAAGTCATCCGGGCCTAATTTGCATATTACCTCTCTCTCTCCCTCTCTCTCTCTCTCTCTCTCTCTCTCTCTCTATATATATATATATATATACACACACACACACACACACACACACATACACACACACTAGAGGCCCAGTGCACGAAATTCGTGCAAGGGGGGCAGGGGTGTCTCTCAGCCCAGCCTATACCCTCTCCAATTTGGAAACCCTGGAGGGATATCTGACTGCCTGTTTAGGCCCGATCCAGGTGGGATTGCACCTAAATGGGCAGTCAGACATTCCTCTCACAATCCAGGACTGCTGAGTCACAACTGCATGCCTGTCTGCTTCCTAATTGCCCTTAACAGCTTCTGCCTGCCAGACTGATCAACCCTTAACCACTCCCTTGCCAGCCTGATTGATGTCTAACTGATCCCCTGCCAGCCTGTTTGCCCCCAACTTCCCTCCTCTGCTGGCCTGGTCACTCCTAACTGCCCTCTCATTCAGGCTTGATCACCCCAACTGCCCTCCCAACTGTTCTCCCCTACTGGCCATCTTGTGGTGGCCATCTTATGTCCAAATGGAGGCAGAATCTTTGACCACATGGGGGTAGCCATCTTGTGTGTTGGAATGATGGTCAATCTGCATATTACTCTTTTATTAGATAGGATAGAGGCCTGGTGCATGGTTGGGGGCCAGCTAGTTTGGCCTGAAGGGTGTCTCAGATCAGGGTGGGGGTTCCCTTGGGACATGGGTGGCCTGGGCGAAGGGCATGGGTGGTTTACAGGCTGGCCACATCCCCTGGCGACCCAAGTGGAGGCCCTGGTATCTGGGATTAATTTATGTTCTACAATTAAAACTTTGTAGCCTGGAGTGGAGCCAAGCCTTCTGAATGCTCTGTGGCTATAGCCATTTCTGTTGGGATATTCACCTTCTATAATTGAAACTTTGTAGCCTGGAGTGAAGGCCTAGGCCAACCAGAGTTGCAGAAGCTTGGCTTCCTCCATTGCTGGGGCAACCCTAGCCTCTGCTCTCTCCAGCTCTGTGGCTGCTGCCATTTCAATTGGAATTTATGTATCTTCTATATTTGAAACTTTGTAGCATTGCCTGGAGGCCTAGCCCAGCAAGGGCAGGTGGAAAGCTTGGCTTACTTCATTGCTGGGGAAACCCAAGCCTCCCTCCTGCTCTCAGTGGCTGCAGCCATCTTGCTTGGGGTTTATTTTTATATTTGCTCCTGATTGGCTTTTGATTGTGACTTGTGGGTGTAGCGGAAGTGGGGTCAATTTGCATATTACTCTTTTATTAGATAGGATATATATATTTACATATATATTTATACATAATGCCTTGTTTGTATAAGATATACTGCTGCATAGAATTACATTTTTTCTGCATATAAAGTACAATGTCTAAACGATTCATAATTTTCATAAGATACCAGGAATATATGTCATCTATTTTCCAAATGATGTACAATTTGACAAAGGCAGAAGAGTGGAATCAACAAAAATAAAACAATAATTGAATTTTCCAGTTGTAATTCAATTTACAATAATACTTTAGTGCTACAGGAATTCTTTCATTTTGCACAGGAAAATTATACCACATTTGTACTATACTTCTTGGTAGAGGTGATGAAGATGGCTTCAAGTTTTTCATGTACTTGACTCTCTCACTCATGCACATGTTGACAAAGAGGGTGGCTATTAAAATTAAATTGGACAATCAATTTAATCTGAAAACATGTCAACTTTGTAAGATAACTGTTTTGGTTTCTTTTTCTTTGAATTTATACCAAATTGGTTCAGCAAAAAGGATCAAAATAGTTTTATGTGTAGCCACCACTCAAGTTGTATATAACTATGGTTAGCCTCTTTTGAAAGTGTAGCATTCAAGATTAAATCATTCTTACTTGCATATAATAATAAAGAACAAGTACATAAAAGCTGGAAATCCACAAATTTAAATTTTACTTTTTTAAAATGTCAAAAGTTGAATTGAAGAATAACTCTAAATTGACAGTGGTATGTTGTTATAAAAAGGATGAAAAAAAATACTTTAGGAATCAACTGTCAAAGAACAGAACCTAGTTGCTACCAAGCATAGAATGCTGCTGTAAAGACATGTTCTCAAGTAATGCTAGAAAAATCATTTTTTTTCTTTCCCATGTATAAAAATCTATTTGGGCCCTAACCAGTTTGGCTCAGTGGATAGAGCATCGGCCTCTAGACTGAATGGTTCCAGGTTCGATTCCAGTCAAGGGCATGTACCTTGGTTGTGGGCACATCTCCAGTAGAGGGTGTGTAGAAGGCAGCTGACTGATGTTTCTCTTTCATTGATGTTCCTAACTCTCGATCCCTCTCCCTTCCTCTCTGTTAAAAACAAACAAACAAACAAACAAACAAAATCAATAAAACATATTTAAAAACAAACAAAAAACTATATTGTTTGGATTTAAGAAATTGGGATTTGTTCCAGGGTGAATCAATACCTCAAAATTATATTCTCATTTATGATTTTTGAACCACTAGACATATCCACAGTTTTTAATAATACCCATTCAACCACAAAATAGATGTTGAGTGCACTTTTTTTAAAGTTCAGGGGGTCATAGGGAATTTTCCAAGGATTTAGAATCTAAGAATGTATTTATCTTCATGTTAAGCTTTGTGCTCTTTAGATAGCCCTAATCCCAAAGATTCTTAGGGTTTCCAATTCTATGCAACTTAGAATTCTAACTATACACATGTGTTGAAAATAAGTAGTGTATATAGAAAAATGGTAGCCTCTGAAAGGGAACAAAGCACAATAAGTAGGAAATATCCCCCCTTAAATAATTTAATGTATAATTAGGGATTTAAGGCATTAACATGTGAATATTTAATTTCTGACAAAATATTTATTATATAACATTATGAGAGACATATTTTAGTACATAGTACAAGTTTCTGTACGCATGATACAAAAATTAAATCTGTATAAGAATTCAGAGAAGTAGAAAGATATTATGGTCTGAGATAGTCAGGAAAAGTTTTACTGGAGGACATTAATTAAAGATGAAGTATGTGTAGGGGATGGGAAAATATTCCAGACATGTGTGTTGAAGAAAAATTATAGAAATGAGAAAACTTTATAAATAGCAGGTCATTGGCAGTCAAACATGTTGATTACTTCTGAATTTTTGTAAGAAAGTATTTGTGAATGAAGCGCAAAAGGTGGGTTAGAACTATGGAGCTTTTTGAGGACCTATTAGTTTGTTCACAGGGAATTAAATTAATTTGGGACAATTTAATATAATATTTTCTCCAAAATGTAATAGTGTAGGGAAACACTAAAGTTATGGTTACTCTATCTTTTCTCATGCTGTTGAATATCATTATTCTGAACTCTGTATCAGATAAATATCTTCATTTCATTTATCTCTTATTCTGGAGAATTCTCTTGTTCTTTCATTTGGAGGTTTTTCTTTGCCTCCTCATTTTTGCTGCTTTTTGAATTTGTAACTATGTATTAAGTAGATCTGCTATCCCTCTCAATGTTTAGTGCAGGACAGTGTCAAACACTGTTTCTGACTTATTAAATCAGACAAAAATTCAAAACTTCCAAAGACTGCCTTTGTCTACAGACTGATAGGATTTTGTCTTGAATTGTCCGCAAACAATCGTCCATAGGTGTGGCAAGACGTGTTTGTTTGTTTGTTTGTTTGTTTGTTTTGTGTGTGTTTCCCCAATCAGGTAAGGCAGTTGCTTCTGCCTGAAGGCTAATTGTTAATCTCAGTCTCTTAATGGACCTGAGCAACTCTGCACTGCACTATGGGGCAAGGTGTTGTCAAATAGGATGGGTCAACTGACTTCCCCCAGGCAAAGGTTGCATGTATAGCAAATGTCTACATGAGAAAGATGACCTCCACAGCCTGAGGGAATAATTCTGCTCAGGAAACCAGAGTGTAAGCCTTTTGAGCTCTAACCTCAGAGCCTGTGATTCTGACTTCTGCTCACACAGATCCAGTCCAGTCTCTCCTCCCTCTGCTGGAGCACAAGGTGGGTGGATCCACACAAGGGATTTTGTATGTTGCCCCTATAAGAGGATGCCTGAATTTCCAGCCTTCTTGCCAATTCAACAGCAACTCTGCTGCTTTTCACAGCCAGATGTTATGTGGATACCCTTCTCAGTTCTGGTGCTCTCTGCTGGGGTCCCAGCAGCTCTCAGTGGCAACGCCCCACAGATGAGCGATTGCTCTGTAATTTCAGTTGCTGTGTGTGAGAGCCCAGCCAGCCCTTTCCCACCTCTACTCTCCCTACCAGTCTCTATGTGGTTTCCACTTCCTGTTCATGGTTATCAGGGTTCTCTTCAGTGAGTCTTTTGTTGATTATTTAGGAAGTTTTTCTGTATTTTAGTTGTAATTCCTATTTGGTTCTGGGAGCATATCCATGAAGCATCCACTTACTCCACTGCCATTTTTAACTTTTAACACTAAAGTTATGGACTCCAGCTAACTATCCAAGTGTCAAGTGGTTGGAACAGGAGATATTTTAAAGATAGTATTAAGAGGACTTGTCTACAAATTATATATGAGAGAAGAAAAAGGGAGGGAAAAGTCAAAGTGATTAGGAGGGTCAGCTTTGGTAAATGATGGTGA
This sequence comes from Antrozous pallidus, assembly GCA_027563665.1. Taxonomy (NCBI): domain Eukaryota; kingdom Metazoa; phylum Chordata; class Mammalia; order Chiroptera; family Vespertilionidae; genus Antrozous; species Antrozous pallidus. The sequence goes on from CM050509.1 coordinate 113,484,140, forward strand.
AAATTACAAAAATAAGAATCACGATATGAAGCCATATTTGGTTAGATTAAAAGTGACCTTAATAAAATGATAAACTTACTTACTCAATAGTTTCATGCAAAAATGGAATATTTCAGTGAAAGTATCCAGTAGGATGTGTAAAGTGAAAGAATGGAATTCAGAGTAAATGTAATTTCTAAAGTCACAGATTAGAGTAGACTTTACTTATTTTTTTTCTCTTTTAAAGAACATTTTGTTTCTTCAATATTGTGTACATTTTTAATGGGGAGAAATGATTAATATTTATGAGAATTTTAAGAAGTTCCAACATTTTGACAGACATTTAACATAACAGCAAAACCTCAATATAGTAGAATTAATTCAGGTGAAGGGTTGTCCATTATATAATAAAGTAGGTTTTCCTGCTGAAACCGGTTTGGCTCAGTGGATGGAGTGTCGGCCTGTGACTGAAGGGTCCCAGGTTCAAATCCAGGCAAGGGCATGTACCTTGGTTGTGGGCATTTCTTCAGTAGGGTGTGTGCAAGAGGCAGCTGATTGATGTTTCTCTCTCATCAATGTTTCTGAATTTCTATCCCTCTCCCTTCCTCTCTGTAAAAAATCAATAACATATATTTAAAAAAATAAAGTAGGTTTTCCGAATGCATATGCTAAAACATTGACAAATTATTTTACATATTTTTACTTATGTAGACACATTTATGCAATTAAAATTAAGTATGTATAAAAAGTTTAATTTCACAGAAATGTTTTCTGAATCTATTACTGTGGTTTTAAATTTATACTGAATAGGTCTAGTAAATGCATGTATTCACCACTCACTGCAAGCAAACAAATGCACAGGGCTGGGGTGTGGCTCAGCACAGGTGGGAACATTGACTGGCACATGTTAAAACTGCTGCAGATCCCTGGCCAGTTTTTCTCAGTGGTTAGAGGGTTGGCCCACAGACCAAAGTGTCCCAGAGTGCATATCTCAGTTGTAGGTTTGATCCCAGGCCTTGGTTGGGACAAGAGTAAGAGGCAGCCCATCCATGTGTCTCTCTCACATCAATGTTTCTCTCTCCTCTCTCTCTCTCTCTCCCTCTCTCTCTCTCTCTCTCTTTCTCTCTCTCTCTCTCTCTCTCTCTCTCTCTCTCTCTCTCTCTCTTCCTCTCTCTCCCTTTCTTTCTCCTCTCTCTTTCTCTCTCCTCTCTCTTTCTCTCTTTTGATCTTTATCTCCTCCTCCTTCTTTTCTTTCACTATGCTAAAAATCAATGGGAAAAAATATCCTAGGCAAGGATTGAAAAAAACAAATAAACTGCTGCAGAAAGTCATGCCCTGGGATAACAGGATCAATTACTGAGTGCCATCTGTTGTGATCACATGCTAATTATTGACTGAACATTGTATAGGAGTGATGACTCTTAGATTTAAATATGTAGACTGTAGTTTAGATATGTAATATTATTTATTTATGTTGAAGAAATTACTACAGTGTTTTTTCCAACATATGGTCAATTCGTTAAAACTTGTTAAAATAACAGTGAATTAATAATAAAAATTAATCCACTAATTTAATTATAATCAAATGTTGATTAAAAACATTTTAAAATTAACACAGTGTTAATTTTAACACATGACATATGGACCAGAAGCCATTAAATCTGAAGTCCTTTAAATCAAGGTTTGCAAAGTTGAGGGTTTACTGAATTGAAAAAAAATAAAGGCAGCTGGATAAGAATATGTTGTTAGAGGTTTTATATTTCATAATCATGACCTTTTACTTAAAAAATAACAATTGGCAACCTCCAGTAAATTTTGAGGAAAGGTGCGAGTTAGGGAGAAACCAAGATGGCGGCATAGGTAAACACATAAACTGCTGCCTTACACAACAAGTTAAAAATTGCAACTAAAAGACAAAATAGACATCATCCAGAACCAAGGAAGGCAGGCTGAATGGAAATTCTACAACTAGAAGGAAAGAGAACAGCACTCTGAGACTCACAGGAGCTGAAGAGGGCAGAAGTATGGAGGCACACACACAGAGAGGGCTGGCAACTGAGTATGTGGCTGGCTTTCCCAATCGGGAGGGAGACAAAAGCTCCTGACTACTCTGAACTCCAGTTCCGGGCAAGACTCTGGGGACCCAGACTCATTTGGGGAGAAACTGGACTGTCTGGCAGCAGGTAAAACTCAAGGGAAAGCTTTCTCTCAGAGGTGCATGCAGCGATTACTGCAGGGCAATGAGAACTAGGTGCCTCTTAGGAAAAGGCTAATGGGAAACCATAGCTGTTGGATCTGCCCTGAGACTCCGCCCCATCCAAGCTGACCACAGTGGCTTTTTCAAGTCTTGTCTCATAAGGGTGTCTCCAGCACAGAAGTTCTCCCAGTGTAGACACAGCTAATCCTCACAGCCAATTGGCCTGGAGGTCAATTCCTCCCAGTGATACCAACAACAATCAAAGCTTAACTATAACAAGACTGACACACCCCACAAAGGGCTGCAACAAGAGTGTCTACCTCAGATAACTGGGGAGGCTGAACCACTGGGCCCTCTAGGACACCTAGCACACAAAGCCACTCTATCAACTCAGGGAAGTAGCCAAAATGCAGAGACAAAGAAATAAGTCACACATGAAAGAAATGGAGGAAAACAAATGACTGGATATAGAATTCAAAAGTATGGTTATAAGGTTTTTCTAGAATTGTCTAGAAAAGGACAATAAATTTAGTGAGACCCTCGAGGATATGAAAAAGGACCAACTAGAAATTAGGCATACACTGACTGAAATAAAAAATACCATACAGAGATCCAACATCAGACTAGAGGATTGCAAAAATTAAGTCAAAGATTTGGAATACAAAGAAGCAAAAAACACTCAACCGGAAAAGCAAAACAAAACAAAAAAAGAATCCAAAAATTTGAAGATAGTGTAAGGAGCCTCTGGGACAACTTCAAGCATATCAACATCTGAATTATGAGGATGTCAGAAGAAGAGAAAGAACAAGATACTTAAATCTATTTGAAGAAATAATGACAGAAAACTTCCCTCACCTGGTGAAAGAAATAGATGTACAAGTCCAGGAAATGCAGAGAACCCCAAACAAACTGAATCCAAAGACACCAAGACACTTCATAATTAAAATGCCAAGAGCAAAAGACAAAGAGAAAATATTAAAAGCAGCAAGAGAAAAATAGTTAGTTACCTACAAGAAGCACCATAAAACTGTCAGCTGATTTCTCAACAGAAACTATGCAGGCCAGGCAGGAGTAGCAATAAATTTTCAAAGTGATGAATAACAGGAACCTACAACCAAGATTGCTCTACCCAACAAAGCTATCATTCAGAATTGATGGTAATATAAATAGCTTCACAGATAAGAAAAGGCTAAAGGAGTTCATTACTGCCAAACCAGTATTATATGAAATGCTTAAAGGTATTCTTTAAGAAGAGGAAGAAGAAGAAAAAGGTAAATATAAACATTATGAACAACAAATATATATCTATCAACAAGTGAATCTAAAATAAAGTGAATAAAAAAATCCTATGGACAGAATAAATTGATGAATATAATAGAATCAGGGGCATAGAAAGGGAGTGGACTGACAATTCTTGGGGGGAAAGGGGTGTGGGAAGAGACTGGACAAAAATGGATGAGGACAGTAGGGACAGATTAAGGGCAGAGGGTGGGGCGGAAATCAGGTGAAGGGGAGTTATGGGGGGAAAAGATGAATAATTGTAATAATCTGAACAATAAAGATTTATTAAAAATGAATGAATAAATAAATAAAAAGAAAGGTGCCAGTTAATAAAATTGATTGTTGAAATGCATTTAAGAGAATAAACTCTGGGTTAAAGCAAGGATAAAGAAGGTACCGTTTAACTTTATCTTAAACTAGTGGCCCAGTGCATGGTATTCATGCCTTTGATGGTTGAGGGGAGCTCAGCCCAGACTATGCCCTTTCTCAGTACCGGAGCCATCAGGGAGTAGGCCTAAGATGGCAGTTAGACAGTTTTAGTGCTGCCATGGAAGTGGGAGAAGCTCCTGCTACCACTGCTGTACTTGCCAGCCTTGTCAGCTGTCAGCTGTCATCCTGGCTTTTGGCTGAGCAGTGCTTCCCTGTGGGATTGCACTGATCACCATGGGACAGCTCTTTCTTTTTCTTTTTCTTTTTCTTTTTCTTTTTCTCTTTTCTTTTTCTTTTTAATGTTTAAAGTATTACCAATAGTACTACATATGTTTCCTTCCCCCTGCCTTGACCTCCCACTGGCTTTTCCAATCCCCCAGCACATGCCCTCCTTTGTCCCCCTCCTCCCCAGTGTCCTGTGTCCTATGGTTTTTGCTTTTATGCATGCATACAAGTCCTTAGGTTGATCTCCCGCAGGACCCCTCCTTCCCATAATAGTCCGACAATCCATTCCATGCTTCTTTGCTTCTGTATCTATTTTTATTTTCCCCATTTTCTTTCTTTAAAAAAACCTTGCCTCTGCAGACTGGAAATAAACATATGAGCACAAGAAATGTTTGAGACCCAATTTCAATGACCAACAGTTCTGAAATCCCATTTCAATGTCAAATAGTTCCTTATGTGTACATGTCAGCAATGATATCTGAATGGTGGACAAACGTTGACAATGTAGGTCCGACCCTTTATTGTTTGGTCCTGGGTCACTTGCAGCAATGCACAACTGCTGATTGGTAGCATGGCATGGAGTCATCAGCATCTCCCATATCTCGACATTTTCTTCTCTTGTCTTCGTGGTTTGAGCAGACCTATCAACTCCTCTTTGTTGCAAGACTCCACATGGTCTTGGAGTTGTTTTCTGAAAATATACAAGCATATTCTTGACCAAAAGTTAATAAAGGCATCTTTTCTATAAATTTGACTTGGGATCCTTTTTTATTTTTGCCCAGACAATTTTTCTATGGCTTATTTTGACATCATGTGTGTTTTTCATGGGTGTCTTGCTATTAGTATTGCAAATAAAAATCAGTTTTCTGAAGTAAAAATTTTCTAGGTGTACTTTACTTACAAGAGTTTTTCCTTACATGATATCACCCTACCATCCTCCTTTTTTTTTCTTGTAATGGGGGTTTTTGAAAATTTTATAATGCAATCTTAATAACTTTACGTTTTAATTTTTTGCACAAAAATATGACTGCTTTAGGTTCATTGCATGTTAAGCCATTTTACCGTGAGATGAACTACCAGTAGAAATTTTAGTTAGTACTTTAGGAACAGCTTTTTGTCCAATACAATTAAATTTTCTTAAATATTCACTTATTTCAATTAGAGAATTTAAATTAATCTGAAAACTTGATTACTATTTTACTGTCAAATTTAACACTCTAACCACCATTTTAGTTTACCCTGTAAATATTAATGGGAAGTCTTGTTTGCATTCTTGAGTAGGCCCTGAGCATTCCTGGTGCTAGGCAACTGTTGTCAGCCAAGTCACTGTCTGTTACCCAGGTCCCGATCTGAGCTGGGCCAAATATCTGTTTGTTACCTGGGTCCTGATCTGTGCTGGGCATGGTATCAGGGGGCAGCTCTTATGTTAGGCGTCTGCCCTCTGATAGTCAGTGCACATCATAATGATTGATTATTTCACTGTTTGGTCTATTTGCATAGTACTCTTTTATTATATAGGATGGTAAAAGACAAAACACACATGCATACACACATTTCCTGTAAACAAATATGGAAATAAAATTTATCAGGACTGAATAGAATGCACCAGATAACAGTGAAAATTTTAATTTGTATTTATTTGTAAGATTTTTCAAAATATTAAAGAAGCCTAAAAACAAAAGCATATGTTCCCAAATTTCAACTCAAAAATACTGAATTTAGGGTCCAACTGTCTTGGATTCTAATTTAAACCGCAATTTACTCTACCATGAGAAATGCATAGGACATTTTTTCTTATTTTGGCTCATTAGAACCTTGCATAAACCTATATAGAACATTCAGTATGTAAAATGTTATTTTTCTTAGCTAAGTCATCATCATCATCAAACAGTACCCTATATAAAAAGAGTTAAACCAATGTTGAAGAGAAAATGCATTCACTGGCCTCATTTTGGTAAACATAATAATATTGCCAATTGGTAGCCAAATTATTCATAATCACACTAGCATATACATTACATTGCACATAAAATCTTTTTTTATAAAAAAATAAAATTACTGTATTTTTATTTTTCCATTTTTATTGAAATTTTTGGGGTGACATTGCTTAATATAATTATCCTATCTAATAAAAAAGTAACATGCAAATTGACTGTACCTCTGATGAAGCCATGCCCATAGCCACGCCTACCAGCTAATCAGGAGCAAATTTTGCAAATAAATCCCAACAGAGATGGCTGCCACCACTGAGAGCAGCAGGGAGGTTTGGGTCTCCCCAGCAATGAAGGAAGCCAAGCTTTCCGCCTGACATTGCCGGCCTAGGCCTCCACTCAATGCTACAAAGTTTCAATTATAGAAGATACATAATCCCAACAGAAATGGCGGCCATTACAGAACTGGAGAGAGAACAGGCTTAAGGTTGCTGGGGTGAGGAAGCCAAATTTCTGTAGCCATAGCCTAGGCCTCCACTCTAGGCTACAAAGTTTCAAACAGAAATGGCTGTCGCCACGGAGTGACCAGAAGGCTTGGCTCTGCTCTAGGCTACAAAGTTTCAATTATAGAGCATAAATTAATCCCAGATCCCAGAGCCTCCACTTAGGTCCCTGGGGGTTGTGGCCAGCCTGAAAACCACCATAGGCCCCTCGCCCAGGCCACCCCACACCCCAAGAGAAACCCACCCTGATCCAGGACATGCTTCAGGGCAAACCAGCTGGTCCCTACACATGCACCAGGCTATCTTATCTAACAAAAGAGTAATACACAGATTGACCATCACTCCAACACACAAGAGGACTGCTCCCATGTGGTCAAAGATCCTGCCCCCACATGGACACATGATGGCCACCACAAGATGGCCAGCAGGGGAGGACAGTGGGATGTTCCAGGCCTGCAAGGGAAGGCAGTTGTTGGCCATCAGGCCAGCAGTGGAAGGCAGTTGGGAGGGACCTGTTCTGCAGGGGAGGGCAGTTGGGGGTGATCAAGTCTGCAAGGGAGGGCAGTTAGGGTTGACCAGGCTGGCAGAGGAGGGAATTTGCGGGCAAACAGGCTGGAAGGGGAGTAGTTAGACATCAATTAGGCTGGCATGGTAGTGGTTAGGAGGTGATCAGGCTGGCAGGCACAAGCAGTTAGGGGCAATCAGGGAGACAGGCAGGCGAGCAGTTTGGAGCCAGCAGTCCTGGATTGTGAGAAGGATGTTTGACTGCCCGTTCAGGCATACCGGGATTGGGACTAAATGTGTAGTCAGACATCCCTCGAGATGTCCTAGATTTTAGAGGGTGCAGGCTGGGTTGAGGGACACCCCCCTGCTCCACCCCCCATGCACAATTTTGTGTACCGGGCCTCTAGTATAATTATATTACAAAAAGAATTCCTGTGAAAAATCAAGGAAATAAAAAAATGAGCTTTGATATACAAGAACTATTCTGATTCTAGCTCTTAAAGTTATTTAAATAATTGCTGTGGGAAGCCATTGCCTTTATAAGGCTTTTAAGATGTTTACAGCAAACCTTTTCCCCTGTGATTGAATTTTTTAAAGTACTAAAATATCATGGAGAAATATTTTTCCACCAATATTATGGCTCCATAGATGCATCTTCTACAAACCTTGTATCTGCTTGTACACAAAAAGTATTGCAAAAAGATAAACCATGCATTTCAAACAGTATATACAGCTTTGACAATGTATACAGAATGTGCCAATGGGAATGTAATTATCATATGTGTAATGCAGTCTTAAGGCCACTCTTTTATTAAAGTGAACTTCAGCAATTTGTTTTTGTTTTATATTTCTATTTTATTGAGGGTTGTTGTTGTTGTTGTGTGTTTTTTTTACATCTATGTAAAAATACCACTCTTGTGTCTATAATTTTTTCACTTTAGTGGGTGACCTGGAACATATTTATGCAGTCAAAACAGGGGAAGACATAATTGCATAAATGTTCTTTAGAACACATTTTATTCCATTGAAAAGTAAATAAGAAATTATTATGTGGGAACTTGAAAATGCAGCCTCTATATACATTAGGTTTTGGAAGGACTTACAAAGTTTACAAAGCTGTGATTTGTCATTAATAAAATTTTACTAACCATGGAGTCCATATTTAGGTACATGGGAGAAGATATAACACATGCAATAAGTATACAGATAAGAAAGTATCTTCTGGGAAATTTTATCTGAGGCAATAAAAGCAACATACAACCCTGTCTGATATTGTCTACTGTCCACTATCTTTTAACTAAAGATAAGATGGAATCTATTGTCAATAATCAGCAACAGGATGTAATTTCAATGTTGTATAAAAAGATTATGATACTTTCACATGGCAACTGAATAATGGCTGGAGGTGACAATGGACAGAGAGGCAGTGAGCAAATAATTTTCCCTAATGATCAATTCACATTAGGAAAATGACAATCTCTAAGGGAAGTGCCATATATATATATATATATATATATATATATATATATATATACACACACATACAGTTGCTAAAAGGATCGAGACATATTATTTCAGTCATCTAAAGCAAACATAAAGACAGTTACAGACAAATGCAGAAATAGCTAATGTATTCTACTAAACTGAATATAACTTAATTGGAATCAAATGTTATAATGTTGATCCTTAAAACACTCTATCCAAGTAAGTGAATCATAAAAATAGAACAGATTCATTGAATTAGACAACAAGTTTGAGGGATTTTGGTAAAATCCAATTACAAGATTTCAGTATTTAAAGGTATTAGATAATACTACTTAATTTTCTCATTATTTCCATTTTTCCCAATACAATGTTTCTCTGACTTGCCTCATAATATTTAATTATTCATAGAAAACATTAGACAACTGAATTTAGTATTAGTTGTTGATTTTTGTTGGGTTTTATGCAAAGTAAATCTGAAAAATTTTTTCCCTGAAGAAATATCATTGACTATGTATATGTATAAAGATAGGATCAGGTATGGAAAGAAAAGGAGAGAAAATCAGAAACAACTAATCACTGAAAGTTAAAAACTGAGAAGTTACCTGTGCAGTTCTGATAGGTTTGGACAGTTAGAGTAATTTAGATAACCCAAGTAATATTTTCTTTCTTATTTCAAGCTTTGAAATTATATAGATAGATAGATATAGGTATAGATATATAGATAAATATAGATATAGATACAGATAGATAGATATATAGAAATAGATACATATATAGATACATATAGATACAAGATACAGACAAATAGGTAATAATTCTTACTTTTATATTCAGTAAATATATTAGATTCTTCATTCCAACTAAAGCTCTTAGGATATAGAAAATGAAAAAAAAATATTCTCAAGAACTAGTTATTAGTAAAAGTGAAAAATATCTGCAGTGCCTTGGCTTCAACATTTGCCATTCCATATGGATCCATAAATATTGGTAACAAATAGTAGGTGAACAAATTTCAACATTAATAAAATAAGCAAATTTGAGATAGCTTTTTCCCTGTGGTTTCTTTTTTAAATCTCAGTAGAAAACAGACTTATCTTGAATGTGCAGTTTCAACAGGAATAAAAATGTAACCTAAATTAAATTTAATGAGAAAAATGTGACTGAAATAACATAAGCCTAAATACTTCTAACTTCCTTGAAACTAAACTGAGAAATTTCAGGTACAAAATTGCAGGTTTGTGGGTTTTTTTTAATCTGATTATCAGGAAAACAAAACACAATACTATAAAAACCTTATGTAATATCTGGTACATTAACTAAATCCTTTCCAACAATTTAACATAACATATTAAAAGAAGAAAAAAATAAATTTTCCCAGGCCAATTTGCCCAGTGGTTAGTGTCAGCCAAAGGACTGAAGGGTCTTGGGTTCAATTACCAGTCAAGGATACATACCTCAGTTGTAGGTTCCCTAGCCACAGGGGGGAGAAGAGGAAGGGGACCATGCAGGAGACAGACAGTTAATGTGTCTTTCTCACATTGATGTTTGTCTCTCTCACTCTTTCTCTCTCCCTTCTTCCTCCCTTCCACTCTTTCTTTTTTCTTTTTTTTAATCTTTATTGTTCAGTTTATTAATTACATTGTTTCCCCTTTTTATCCCCCTATAGCTCCCCTCCACCCTGTACCCATCCCACCCTCCACCCTCACCTCCCCCTCCCCACTGTCCTCTCCCATTGTTGCTAGATTTTTGTCCAGTCTCTTGCTGCACTTCTCACAACCCTTTTCTCCCCAAGAATTGTCAGTCCATTCCCTCTCTATGTCCATGTCTCTGTTATATTCACCAGTCTATCCTGTTGAACAGCCTATCAATTCACTTGATTTTTATGTTCATTTGTTGATAGATGTGTATTTGTTGTTCATAATTTTCATCTTTACCTTTTTCTTCTTCCTCTCCTTAAAGAATATCTTTCAGCATTTCATATAATGTTGGTTTGGTGGTGATGAACTCCTTTAGCTTTTTCTTATCTGCGAAGCACTTCATCTGACCTTCAATTCTGAATGATATCTTTGCTGGATAGAGTAATCTTGGTTGTAGATTCTTGCTGTTCATCACTTTGAATATTTCTTGCCACTCTCGTCTGGCCTGCATCATTTCTGTTGAGAAATCCGCTGACAGTCATATGGGTGCTCCCTTATAGGTAACCAACTGTTTCTCTCTTGCTGCTTTTAATATTCTCTCTTTGTTTTTTGCTCTTGGCATTTTAATTATGATGTGCCTCGGTGTGGTCCTCTTAGGGTTCCTATATATTGGGGTTCGGTGCACTTCTTGGACTCCTAAGTCAATTTCTTTCACCAGGTGTGGGAAGTTTTCAGTCACTATTTCTTCAAATAGGTTTTCATTGTCTTGGCCTCTCGCTTTTTCTGGCACCCCTATAATTCGGATGTTGGTATGCTTGAGGTTGTCCCAGAGGCCCCTTACACTATCTTCAATTTTTTGGATTCTTTTGGTTTCTTGCTTTTTCAGCTGAGTGGATTTTACCTCTTTATATTTCAAATCTTTAACTTGGTTCTTGGGGTGCTCCAGGGCACTTTCAGGTCTTTGTACAATATTTTTTGTTTCAGTCAGTGTATGCTTAATTTCTGGTTGGTCCTTTTTCATATCCTTGAGAGTCTGCTTTATATCCTTGAGGGTTTCTTTCATTTCCATGTTGGTCTTGATCATTTCTTTGCAGGTCTCGTTTATATCCTTGAGGGTGTTGTTCATTTTCTTGTAGGACTCATTCATTTCCTTTGTGGTCTTGCTTATTTCCTTATAGGCCTCGATCTTTTGTTGGAGCCTCTTAAAAAACCCTATAACCGTGGTTCTGAATTCCATGTCCAGTCGTTTTTTTCCCTCCATTTCTTTCACATCTGATTTCTTTCCATGTTGCTGCATGGTGGCTGCTTCCCTGAGTTGGTCAATTAACTTTGTGTGGTAGACTTCCTACTAGGGATAGTGGCTCAGCCTCCCCGGTTACCTGAGGTGGATATGGGCTGCACAATCTTGCTGAAGTTAAGCTCAGTTAATCGTTGTTAGCACTTGGAGGGTTGACCTCCAAGCCAATTGTCTGTGAAGCTCAGCTATGCTCAGGTTGGGTGGGCAGAGTCTCCGGGCCAAGCAGACAACGTTAGCTCCGCCCTATGCTGCCCCAGGGACTCTGTGCCAGGGGCAATGGCCGCCAGCACCTCTGAGAGAGAGCTGCTGGGGAGCTCCACCCTCTGCCGGTTGCCGGGGAATTCAGACTTTCCCAAAATGAGTCTGCATGCGCAATGTCTCACCCAGGGTCGTAAAACAAAGCAGTCTGACGGTTTTCCGAATGAGAGGCAAGTCGCGGTGCTCCCTCTGCGCCGTCACGCAGCCAAGCTGTTCGCGCAAGCTGCCTTCTCCACAAGCTGGGAGACCCGGCAGCACCCGAGCTTTGGCGTGCCCTCCCACTTTCCAGTTTTCACCCCGTGTGATAGTGGGTTCCCTGGACTTCGCCCAGAGCTGGAGAATCAGTCCAGTGGGACGCCTTTGTCTCCCCGTTCGAGAAAACTGGCCGGTTTTCAGCCCCCCGCCCTCTCCGCAGCGCGCACTCCAAACCTCTCTCCGTGTGAATCTTTCAACGCTGTTCATCGCCGCTCCTCCGAGTCACAGTGTCTTATGTTCACTTTTATTTGTGGAATTTTCACTCGGCGAGCTTTCTGGTGATTCTGGAAGGTGTTTGTTCTTTCGTTAAGTTGTAGTATTAAAATTGCTGATTATGATGGCAAGATAGGTGTTCTACCTTTGCCGCCATCTTAGTTCTCTCTTCCACTCTTTCTAAAAATCAATGGAAAAAAATATCCTTAGGTGAGGTTTTAAAATTTAAAAATAAAGAAATTTCATAGGCAAACCTTCAAATTAGTTTACATTCATTGAAATACTCTGTCTAAAACACTGGGTTCCTAGAAAGCTAACATAACTTCAGATTCAATTTTTATTGAGGGTCTACTAAAGAAAGTGATAGGAACTGCAACTTTATTTTCCTCATTTAAACTTGCCACAAACACTTTGAGGTAATTTTTTCTATTCTTCAAATAGGGACATTGAAGTTTAGAGATATAATATCCCAAAACACAGGGATAGTCAGTCCTGCTCAGACTCATCTTTTCATATAATAAAAGCCTACATAGAGTCATGCCCTCGCCTGATGCCCTGGTACGATGCCGTTACAAGATGGCTGTCATAAGATGGCTACCATAAGATAGCAGCCACAAGATGGCTGCATGCACAGCAGAGACAGGGTCTGGTGGCCGCTCTATGTGGTGAGACCTGGGGGTCCCGCATCTCCATGTGGCACGAAGAAGGCCAGTCCCAGCATCTCCACCTCCTCACGTGGAGGGGTGGGTTGTGGCAGGGTAGGGCAGTTGGGGTTGATAAGGTTGGCTGGATAGGGCACATGGGGGTGATAGGGCCAACAGGGGAGGGAATTTGGGGGTGATCAGGCCAGCAGGATAGCGGTTACCGGGTGATCAGGCTGGCAGGCAGGTGAGTGGTTAGGAGCCAGCGGTCCTGGATTGTGAGAGGGATGTCCCAGATTGGAGAGGGTGTAGGCTGGGCTGAGGGACACCGCCCCCATGCACTAATTTTTTGCACTGGACTTCTAGTATTGTATTTGGTGATTAACTCTTGAATAATTATTGAAGTTAAACTGAATGATACATTCAGGAGAACTTTATAATTGGCAGACTTTTTGAAATTATTTCTTTTTGTCATATAGACAAACTATTTGTCTAATCTAATCATTAGAGGAAATCACTACCTGTATAATCTCATGTGTGTTAATATTTTTTTTCTAATTCTGTTTTACAAATAGGTTCCATTACACATTTTTTCCTGATGCAATGTAAATTGATTTTCAGAATTTCTAGATATGTAGAACAGGTTAGTTGATGTGTCTCTTTAATGTTATGCACTTTATTAAAGTGGTAAAGATATATACTTAAAATTAGATATAATTTTAATTTATTTTGAATTTATAAAGACAACTAGTTAATAATATATTGTTATAAGAATGAATATTAAAATTTGACTTTTATGGAATAGCTCAGTGGTTTCTCAAACTGTGGTCTTCACACCAGCAACATCAACCATCAATTTAGCACTTAAAAATTCCAGTTGCCAAGTCCTACCCTAGTTCTATTGAATCACACAAACTTTGGAAGTTGAGAACATTCTATATAATAAAACCATAATATGCAAATTGACCAAACTGTGAAACAAAACTGGTCACTATGACATGCACTGACCACCAGGGGGCAAACACTCAATGTAGGCGCTGCCCCCTGCTGGTCAGTACACTCCCACAGGGTGAGCCCTGCTCAGCCAGAAGCCGGGCTCAAGGCTGGCAAGTGCAGTAGTGGTGGCAGGAGCCTCTCCCACCTCCCCAGTAGTGCTAAGGACCCTTCAGGAGATGTCCTGGACTGCAAGAGGACAGAGGCTGGGCTGAGGGACTTCCCCTGCCCCGTACACATATGCACTTGGTCTCTAGTGTTTTTGTTTGTTTGTCTGTTTGTTTGTTTTTATAAAAGACCTACATCACATTCTGATGCATAACAAAATTAAGAACCTTTGCTGTTAAAGTGATGAATTTAACAATTTGTTCCTTTGTACCTTACATTGATCTTCTCTATTAAGATATGTTAATTAAGCGAAGAAGCAGTTATTTTAAAGTTAGCTCCTGAATTTCCCAGTCAGAGCAGTAATTTTTTCATCCTGATTTGGGCCAGATTAAGAAGAAAGGTTTCTTCCCTGGTTGATGGAATGGATTGAGTATTTCCTGGCAGGGAAGCAAAATGAAAAATCTGCTTTACAGCCTCTGCAGTCAACCAAATGACTAAACCCCTAAGAAATTTAAAAGCAGGGTTATATTGATACCCTGAGGACATTTTACAGATAAATCAGGGTAACAAAACATTATCACCTGGAAGGGTCAGGTAATTGATGTAAATGTGTGCCCTCCCCTCCCATCATTCCTAGACACATCTCTTTAAAGATCAGCATCTTTCCCACTTTTATTTCTGTGCCTCTTGTTTCCCAATTTCTGAAGAGAGTTACATTATTACTCTCCACTCATATAAGGTTCTCTTCTCTACTACCTTTTTCAAAGGTAGGCAGGCTGGTGTTGTGGAGAAGAGACTTCAGTATTATTTGGCTTTTTATATTAGAAATTCTTGTCTGTCTTGCAGTTTTAAGATCAAATTTTGCTCTCTGTAGGAAACATTTATATTCTAGAATCCTCAGCTTTTTTCTACTTCAATTCTCTGGAAAATAGAGTGTACTTTAAAAATAATTAGTCAAGTTTGCTTTATCTTCAATACACATGATCTCAAAGATGTTGAAAAAGTATGTGCGCAGGCCAGAAAGATTTATAGCTTACAATTTTTTTTAATCAAAGTACTATTGATACCATTATAATTTAACCCAGTTATTAATTTACTGGAAAGAGAAAAGGGAAGGCCAAAATTTCTAGTTATTTGTACAGCTTTGCCAGGAAGCTGCTGTATAGATGCATGCCCAGTAAAATCTGGGTGAAATAGGGGAGGTGTTTGTCAGTCACACCAGGGAACAGATCATTGGCTAAAAAGTAGGTGTGGCCACTGTGGCAAGATTTGAGGTACTTAACCCCTTAAACCAAGGAGTTTGCTCTCTCTGCTCTTGGCTCTCTTGCCTCTTGATTGCTCCTGGTTTCTGGCTTGTTGGGCTCTCAGACTCCTGCATTCACCCACATGGCCCACAGCCATGTGGACCCCACACAATAGACTGATGGAATGCAACTAGCATAATACTAAAGGGGACCCAGGTCCACCATGGAATGGAAAATTTGGATGCTGTCTTTGCTTCTAGCTCCACTAAATCCCCAGCTGCACCTCTTCCAGGACTGAATTAAGGGAAATGGGACTTTGGAAACTGAAGAATATAATTCCACGCAAGTAAAAATCACTCATCTTCCCATGCAAGTCTCAGATAATTCTCTTTCTCGAGACACTGTAACGACACCACTGCTAACAGAAACAGAGAAAGACAATCCACATATTTCTCTGATAACACTATGATATGTAGACAAGTTCAATAAATATACAGTAGGCATGCTCTGACAATGATATCAACTATGTTTCCAATTTTAAAATTTTAGTATGTCACAATATCTGTAGACAATCGTAATAACTGATATTATTGAAGAGGCTGAGTTAACCAGAAACTCTTTACCTCCATCCCCTCTTTCTTCCTTCTTCTCACCACATAATTGTAAACACTTTTAAAATGTTATATTCACGTGCAATCTTTTCATTTTTAATACAGTGAAATAGTGGAATCAATATGATTATCAGAAATCTTACCTCAAGCCCTAAGAATAGCAATATACCTATTTAAAGTTATTATAATTTTTGTGGTCCCAAGATAGTTAGTATTCTTGATACCAAGGAGATAGCAGTAGTAAAATAAAAAGCAGACAAATGTTCCTGCTCTCATATATAGTATATAGTAGTGAAATGAAATATGTAATTAAATTACATTGTATGTTAAATGGTGATACATTTTTATATATTTTTTTAATTTCAGAGAGGAAGGGAGAGGGAGAGAGAGAGAAATATCAATGATGAGAGAGAACCATCTATCGGCTGCCTCCTGCATGCCTCCCCTCATTGAGGATCAAGCCCACAACTCGGGCCTATGCCCTGCCTGGAAATCGAACTGTAATCTTGGTTCAATAGGTTGATGCTCAACCACTGAGCCACACAGGTTGGGCTGGTGATACATTTTATAAGAAAACTAATTTTTTTAGATAAGGGGGTGGGAATATGGGTGCAGATTTCAATCGTATCTAATAAAGAGATAATATGCTAATTGACTGTCATGCCCTCAAAGTTGGTGGCACCCACAGCCACAAGATGGTGGCGGCCAGGCCCCTCAGCCCTGCCGGGGTGGCAGACATGTGGCAGGGCCGGGCCCACCTGCAGGTGGATCTGGCCACTCCATGTGCCGGGCCCACCTCCAGGTGGCTCTGGCCTGCTTTCAGAGACCCTCAGTCCTCTCAGCCCCCCAGCCACCCCAGGCTGGCCTGAGGTGCAGGCAAGCCTCGGATGGTGGCTGCCCAGCCACCCATAGCCACCCAAGGCTCAGATAACCAGGGTCGGCCTAGGCTTGCACTCCCAGCAGTGGCAGCAGCAGAGGTGTGATGGGGGCATTTCCTTCCCCTGATAGCTGGGGTGCCTCCCAACCCTGAGGGCTCCTGGACTGTGAGTTGGGGGCAGGCCGGGCTGAGGGTCCCTCCATCCAGTGAATGAATTTTCATGCACCAGGCCTCTAGTTTTATATAGGATGCTCAGTATAAGTTTTACTAATAAGGTTGACATTTGAGCAAAAAAAAAAAAAAAAAAAAAAAAAAAAAAAAAAAAAAAAAAAGAAAAAGAAATTGGGAAGCCAGAATCAAACGCATCAAAACTCTAAAACATACCTTGCAAAGTACAGTGTTAGTTCTAAATTATTGATTTGAACTTATTACCTCTTTAAGTTAAGCTTATTAAAGTATCTAGAAGAAGTTCAGTGTAGAAAGGGAGATCCAATTAACTGTGCATTTGTTGAAATTCGTCCTGTTAACTCTGGAACAATGTTTTTCAACCACTGTTGACATTTGGACTAGATAGTTCTTTGTTGGAGATGAAAGAGGTAGGAGGGGTGTGAGGGAAATCCCTATCCTCTATTACTATATGCCAGTGACACACACCCTCATCTCCTCAGTTTCAACAGTGTTATCAGCCATTGCCAAATGTACTCTAGGCTGCAAAATTACCCAGTTGAGAATCACTGATGTTGACTTAAGAAGTCTTCTCAGACCTTTGATAATTTAGGGTGAAACCAGGCTCATTCATTTATCACCTAGAAAAGGATCTTTCCAAATATGTTGGTAAAAATATTGTTCTCTCCCATTCCTGGGAGTTTTCAATTGCCATTTAATTTATTTAGGAAACACTTATATTACATATACTTTTGGCCAGACATTGTTCCATGAAATATTCAAATAGTAGCTCATTAATCTTTATAACAACTCTATGAGATTAGGCATTTATTATTATTATCCTCACTTTACAGGTATGGAAATTGAGGCACAGAAAGGTTAATTTACCTAGGGACTTGCAAATCATAGAATAGAGTTTCAAACCTAAACAGTGAGGCTCCATCATCTTTTGCTCTTCATCACTATGCTCTCAGCTGCCTAAATTAATATGTAGCTTATGTTACTATTTAGCATTAGCATTTTAAAGTCCCTGAGATGTTCTGCTTGAATAGATTACAATTTTTTTTAAAGAATAGAAAACAGTATACCCAGTGAAATTTCAATTTCAGATAAACCAATAATTATTTTTTTAGTATAAGGCTGTCTGGTGGAATATGTTGGACATAGTTATGTTAAAAATCATTTGCTTTTTATCTGAAATTCAAACTTCACTGAGCACCCTATAATGAACCCACCACTTTGCTTTAAGAAAAACTGTTTAAATGTGTTTAACCCGTTTTTGTTTTTTAACACTATTTTGAACAAGGAATATTTTCTTCTTGGCATACCTAATATCTTATGGAAGTTTCATGGAATTTTCTTCTAATGTTAGTGTGAATACTTTTCAGCTAGGTTAGTTAGTTTGAATGCTTACTGCAGACAACAGTGATCTCTCATTCTTTTAACTTTTAAAAACACTTAACATTATCTATGCCGCATGATTTCATACCTAATTTTCCACTTCTGTAACTTGTTGACTTTTTTTCCAAAATAATGTGTCATATCCTTAATGAAAGGGTCTGGGTATCATACATCCTCCAGATTTTCATGGATATAATATTTGTTATCAGCATGACATTTTTTATCTGAAAGAAGATTTATTTTAACTCATAATTTATAAGGAACTTGTTTTGCCAAAAACGCTAACATAAGGATCTAGAGTAAAACAGGGCCATAATTGGTTTTTGAAGGGTTCTGTCTCACATTCTCACACTGGTGACCCTTCATTTCTTAGCTATTAACTTTCTATTTTAATTTATCAGCATCATTTATTGTTTTGTCTCCCTAAATATAGGTAAGAATTTTTGAGTAAAATGTTTGTTTTCCACATTTGATGATGGCAACATGATTCATTGTTCCACTCAGACCATGTACATTTCCTTATATTCATGCAGGTCAGTTCATTACACAGCCCTTGGTTATTTTGTCTTTGTTGTTCCTCAGTTTGGAAGAGGGAAGCAGGAGTCTTGCTTGTGCTGAATTTAATCTTAATGACACCAACAAAGGAGGGTCCCTTGAGCCAGCTGTATTTAGGACAAAACTCTCAAATCAAATGATAAAGTATAAATTGTTTGTTAAAGAATAAAGCTTATGAACTGGTAGGTGGCTGCATTTTTCCACTACTGAGTGAGTCAGTTGGGTTCAGTTTCTGCTTCATCATAATCAAAGCCCAGTGGAAAGGGGAAATTCTTAACCCAGGAAAAAGTGGAAAAGTAGTCACTGGCGTCATATAGAAAGTCTCTAGCAGCCTTGACTTTAATTTTTAGGAGGATTTTTTTCATTCTGAGCATTTACCTTATGTTTATCGCATTTTTTCTACCAATAAAGTGCTTGTCAATTTTTATATGTAGTCATATAGGATCTAAGAAAGAAGTTAAAATTAAGAGCTTGTTTTCTAAATGGATTCCCAAATGCTTTTACAAAGTATGGTAGGTTTAACAAATTTAATAAAAGCAGTCTCCACTTTGCTTAAATAAATGACGAAGTTGTTCATCTCTTCAGTTAAATAGAAGTTATTCTATCTTTAGTGTTTAGTTTATATTATTGCATCATATGTGTTGATTGTTTTGAAATATACATTGCAAAAACAGCCTTTAAGATAAAATAAAATAAAATAAAAACACTCAAAACCCTTTCTCTGAAGATTATAAATGGGTGCTCTTATTTAACTGACAATCTATGTTTCTAGTACTTGTCCATATTCAATTCCATTACCACTTAGAACTTTGTAAGCCTATGTAATAAATTCCCACCAACTCTGAGCAAAATCTAGGTGTCATTCAGATGTGAAGACCTATTTCAGGATTGAAACAGATTTCTAATGCATTTATCATTCATTTTGTAGCATGTGATTTTTAAAAAATATGAATGATTTGACAGTTCCCACTCATATACAATGAAACATAATACACTTGTACTAGTTTAAAGCTATTATGAACCTTAACATGCAATGTGACCTTGGTCTGAAAAAAAACATGTTTGGTTAGCACAGAAACTTAATCATAAGAAGTCATTAGTAGAATCCTTCTTCTTTACTGCCCTTTTCTAGGACTAGGAAATTTATTGCTTGTGGGACAGGTAGGATATGAACAATGGGCCAAATAGAGTCCAGGGTTATCTCATCTGTGTGAAAACTGCTGCTGAAAATCAATGTGACCTCTGCTACACTGTCATCGCAATTCCCACCCTCTGTGTCCTATTTGTCTTTTGGTAGAAGCTTAGATCTGTGTGCCTGTCTCTATGTGTCTCTCTTGGGCCAGATTATCAAAATGAATCATTGCCTGCATACCTCTTATATTTCTATTTATTTTCCTGGTGTTGACTAGGTCTGATGAAATATGATTCTTTCTGCATTTGATCCTCACTACAGCCAGTAACACCTAATTCAACCATGTCTATATCTTTAAAGAAGAGTAATACTATTTTGAAACTTCAATCTACTGTACAGCAACACAAACCACAGACCATGCAACCTGTCTTCATTGACAATAGTAATTTTCCTTTTAGCCAATTTAGTGGCATTTCTTTCATCTCCAAATAGAAGACTTTGTGCAATTTTAAGGTGGTTATAATTTTGTTTTATACATATTGAATATATTGCTTCTTTTTCAGGTATCTTGTTTGTAAAATACTCCTCAGATTGTTACCACTGAGTTAAATGTGTGTATGTAGAGTAATACATAACAAGAAATCCATTAATTTTAAGAATTCTGCCACTAATAAAAATATGTATTCAGGGGAAATATTAAAATCTCTAAATTAGCTGCAAGTGAATATTCTAAGTTTGTAGCACTTCATTTTTTATTGTTTAAAATATTACAAATAATAGTACATGTGTTTCCTTTTTTCCCCCCATTGACCTCCTCATGGCCTCCTCTACCTCCCAGCATATGCCCTCACCACCCCCCCCCCAGTGTCTTGTATCCATTGGTTATGCTTATATGCATGCATACAAGTCTTTCAGTTGATCTCTTACAGCCCCGGCCCCCCAACCTCCCCTGCTTTCCCACTGTAGTCTGACAGTCTGTTCAATGCTTCTTTGCCTCTGTATCTATTCCCCCCATTTCTTTTCTTTAAAAAAAATCTTTCATCTGCATACTAGACATAAACATATAAGAACAAAAAATGTTTGAGTCTCAATCTCAATGTCCAACAGTTCTGAGTCCCAGTTTCAATGTCAAATAGTTCCTTATGTGTACATGTCAGCAATGATATCTGGATGGTGGACAAATGGTGGCAATGCAGGTCCCACCCTCACTGGTTTGGTCCTGGGCAATCTATGTGCAGCAACGCACAGCTGCTGACTGCTAACAAGGCAAGGCGTCATCAGCGTCTTCCATCTCTAGACTGTCTTCGTGGTTGGAACAAACCTGTCAGTTCCTCTCTGTTGCAGGAGTCCATATGGTCTTGGAGTTGTTTTCTGAATATATACAAACATATTCTCAACCAAAAGTTAATAAAGGAAACTTTTCTGTAAATTAGACTTGGGATTTGTTTTATTTTTGCCCAAATGATTTTCATTTGGCTTATTTTGACACCATGTGTGTTTTACATGGTTGTCTTGCTGTTTGTATTACAAATAAAAATTAATTTTCTGAAGTAAAATTTTTCTAAGAGTAATTTACTTGCAGGATTTTTTCCTTACATAATATTACCATACTATCCTCCTTTTTTTATTATTAATGGAAGCTTTTGGAAATTTTATAATGCAGTCTTGATAACTTTAAGTTTTAATTTTTTTGCACAAAAATATGACTGCTTTAGGTTCATTGCATGTTAAGCAATTTTATGATGAGATGAACTACCAATAGAAATTTTAGTTAATATTTTAGGAACAGCTTTTTTGCAGTTCAATTAAATTTTCTTGAGTATTCACTTATTTCAATTAGCCAATTTAAATTAATCTGGAAACTTGATTACCATTTTACTGTCAAATTTAATAGTCAAACAATAATCTTAGTTTACCCTGTAAATATTTGTGGAAAGGATTATTTGCATTCTTGAGTAGGCCCTGAGCATTTCTGGTGCCAGGCTGGATTTATTATAGGGCAGCTGCTGCCGGTCAAGTCTCCTGGGTCCCAATCTGAAGTAGGCATGGAAAGGGAAGCAGCCATGGGGGCAGGATACCTCCCTCAGAAGGGATGAGAGTTCAGGCCCCTGCAAGGTTAGGGGGATGAGGGTCTGTGCCCCACCTCTGTTGACCCCCAAGTTCTCTCCTGATGGCCCCTCTGTGACTGTGCCTGTCTTAGGTTGTTCCATCCCTGAGGAATCTTACCCATCTCTGGCTAATCAGCCATCCTCCGGGGCCAAGCAGGGTGATGTGAGATTCAGTTCTGTCTCCTTCATAGCCTATGCCCCCATGGCCTCCATGCCCAGCACCTGCCTTGGTATCTCCTTGTCTGCTGATGGGGCCTTGGTGCTGATCACATATCTCGGGGGACTCAGATTTCTTCTCCAGGGAGGGCCCAGCTCACACCACTGGGCAAGAGACAGTCCCATGGTGCCAGCCACCACGAGGCATCAACCTCAGCTTGAACAGAAAGCTCAGGCAACAAGCTGTATGCAATTGGATTGTGAGAAGAGGGTCTGTATTGGCAAAAAGGGCAAGAAAGGTCAATATAGAATGCTCAAGTGCCTTCCCAATGTCTTAATTCCTTCTGAAATGGATTAAATATTTTCATGTTCTTTTTTAAATTGCTGCCAAACATTCAAAGAATTAGCTTGTAAATTTCTTTTGGATAATTGTACAATATGCTGTTGTAAAATATCAATGGCAATGTAGAATTATAATGGCAATGTAGAATAATATCATGTATGGATATTCTTTGCTCTAGGTCATGTAAATTCAATTTCAAACTGGTTGTCAATTTTTTTTGTAACTTTATATAAACTTTGTCAGGGAGGTAAAAACACAAATTACTTACCTTAGTTCAAGAGGTCAAATATATTGACTTTTAGTTACAATTCTTTCTCTTAAGGTTATGGTGACTACTAGTATGGATTAGATTTAATATTTTGTATTATTTTTTAATTTATTTTATTTTTTACGTATGTGTCCTTATTCCCCCATTACCCCTTACTCCCCACTCATACCCCACCCCCCCTATTGTCCATTGATTAGGCTCATATGCTTGTTCATTTTTCAAAAAATAAATCTTTCAACCTACATAAAATTTTACTTTAAGAAATATAAATCTCAATAAAAAGCTATAGAACCTCTTCAGTTATTAATTTTGGGATAGCACTATGAAGTCACTCTACCGTTTAATGCACTCATGTGTAAAAGACAAAATACTAGATAATACAGAATTCAAACAATACAAATAAAGCATAATATCTATTGGTTAGCTATTGAGAAGTGTACTTTGAAAACATTAGATCTGTTGCCTAAGACATATTTTAAGATTTAGGGTGTGTGTTTTTGTTTTTGTTTTTTTTGAGATACTTCAAGTGTTCAAATCTCGTAGCTGAAATACATAACAAAATTTTTGATAATGTGCTCATTTCCTTTGAATTTCTTCACTTCTTACAAAACTGCCATGGGCAGAAAGGAAATAAGAGAAGAAAGAAGGGAGCAAGAAAGAAAATAAGGAAGGAAAAGAAAGTCAGAAACTAAGACAGAGAGGGAGGGTGAGAGAGAAAGAGAAAGAGGAAAGAAAAGAAAGGGGGAAGGAGAAGGAAGAACAGAGAGGAAAGGAAGAAGACACATTATATAAAATGTTAGAGTTAAAATATTACAAGACAGTTATAAAAAATACTTTCATCATATGTTTATGATTAAAATTTATTATTATTTTAAACATCAGCTTTTAAAAAAATTGAATGTATTGGCATGATATTGGTTAATAAACTTATATAGGTTTTAGGTATACAATTATATAATACATCAGAATTTTATTTTTAAGATTTACTAGAAAAGCATTCCAAAAATATATTCATTGTAGCTTCCTGTGTTAAAAGAAAACTAATAGGTTAATTTATGCATTTAATAGAATTAAGATAGATAAACAAATATGCTTTGTAATATCTTGGATATAAATAATATGAAGCTTTAGTGAAAATAATTTTGATGCTCTAAAAATAGTTGATGAGCATTTTTATCCTTATAGGGTTTAAAACATTGAAAGTTGTAAAGGTTATCTACATTAAAAGCATTTTATTCAGAGACAATGCTATCCCATCTGACAGAGGTTTCCACAGCTTCCCACACAAGAACTCCCACACACACACACACAAAAAAAAACCCCCAAACATGTTGACTGTGAAGTAAATGTGGTTTAAGATTCTGCACACTACATATATAGAATGCTTACAATTGAAAGATGAGGTCTAACTGTATGTCAAATCCGTATTCCTTACAGGAACCAGAACTAATAGCTAGGTTTGTGTTTTCAAACCTTGTGAAAATTGATTAGTCTGGATACAAGCCTAGTTTTTGGTGTGTGTTTTTTTCTTGTATTAGTCTCATAACATATGGAGTTACTGAAAATTCTTTTGACTAGAGACAAGCATTTTTTCCAAACTTTGCTTATGCCTAGTTACTGAAATAAAGAAACTAGTGAGTAGAGTAATTTTGTTTGAGCTGCTATGATTCACACCATCATGCAGTGTTGTTTAAACAATTTAAGAATACCAGAGTTATTTTGGTTACATTCCAAAAATGCCTTTTTGAATCAGTTTCCTTTTATATATGTTGAAAAATTCCAATTCCTAATTGCAGAAGAAATTTTGCTATGTGGTTCATACCTCTTACATAAAGTATTTTCAACCAGAATTCGAGTGGATAGACAAATAGTTGGCTTCTCAAAATAAAAGGAAATTCCTTTCATAATTTGATATATCTATCCAAAATCATTTTGAAACATCTTATTTTATCTCTTTATCTGATACTAAGATAAAAATCTTATTAAAATAAAGAGAATATGGGAAAAGAAAAAAATAAAAGGGGAAAGTTATACAACATCTCATTTTACAAGACAAATGATTTTTTTCATGAGAAATATTATTGGAAATGAAAGGTAACACTAAAAGCAATATAGCCATGCAATGGAATAATTTTCAATAATAAAGAAGAAATCAATGACTCATGCTATGACATGGATAAACTCAAGACATTATGCTGTACTTTATATCTCTTTGACTTTTGTAACTACCAATCTGTACTTCTCAATCTCTTCCCTTTTTTCACTGTTAAAAACACACACACACAAAACATGCTAAGTGTAAGAAGCCATTCACAAAAGAGAATGCATTATATGATTCTATTTATGGAGAATATCCAGATAAGGCTAACCTCTAGAGACAGAAAGTAGATTAGTGGTTGCTAGGAGCCAGATGTGGGAAAAGAGATGAACTACAAATGAGCATGAAGGGTACTTTTGGTTGATTGGGATGTTCTAAAATAGATTGGTGGTAATGTTTTCACAACTCTGTAAATTTACTAAAAATCATTGAAGCATACATTTAAAATAGGTGAATTTTACTGTATATGCAGTATCTCTCAATAAAGTTGTTAAAATGGATAGATGATGATATAGATCGATAGATGATAAATAGATGATACATAAATAGATAGCTAGGTGATGATAGATAGGTAGATAGATAGATAGATAGATAGATAGATAGATAGATGAAAGATAGATTTGAAGAGAAATAATTAAAAAGCAGTTCAAAGTCTACCAGGAAATTATCTGATTATTTAATTTATAGGTATTAATAAATATATCTTCAATGTGTTTCTCCAAATTTCATTACTCTTTAGCAGTAAATGTTTTATTTGCAATGATTATTTTTCTGAAACATTTATTTTGAGAAATCAGAGTGAGCTGGGGATTGATTATATGTGCACAACTTCCAATTAGGAGTTTTTATCATTTAGTTTTGAAACAAAATATTTATAGATGCTATTAGAAGTGAATGAAACTGAACATTTTGAGTTATTAATTTGTGAATCTTCTGATTTTAATTTTGTATTTTACAGAAGATGTACCAGTTCAAATCCCAATGATGAAGTCAACATTGGACAAGATCCATCTTACTCCTGGGCAGGCATTGCCTCCTGGATTCCCTGGACCATTTATTTTTGCTGATAGTTTGTCCTCCGTGGAAACTCTGTTGACCAACATTCAGGTCAACAATATTTCTATAAACACAATAAATGTAATACAAGACATTAGCACCTACATATATTATGTCATATTTGAGAACTAAAACTTATAAGATGAACCGCATTCCATTTGCTGTATTTTGACAGGGTCTACTGAAAGTGGCTTTGGATAATGCTCGCATCCAGGAGAAGCAGATTCAACAAGAAAAAAAGGAACTGCGAATGGAGCTCTATAGAGAAAGAGAAATTAGAGAAAACATTGAAAGACAACTTGCAGTTGAGCTTCAAAGCAGAAGTAAGTTTAACAAGATCAATTATGGAGTGAATATTGTGTTGGTGATATTTTCAATAGTAATAGAAATATTTTTAAGGATAGCGTAGAAATGCTGAAAACAAATGACAAGCTAGGAATCAAATTCTGTTTGTAATCCACAAGGTAAGATATTTAGTCTATTTTTCATAATAAAAATGAATTAGATAAGCATTTCATTCCAGTTGTAGATTTGGAAATATGAATATTCCTAGTTTTCTCTGTAATTTTATAAAATACACCTACCTTTATGTAGATAATTGAACAAATCTAGATTCTGGGGTTATAAGTTCAATAAAATTCAGTTCCTGTCCTTGAGAGATTTACATTTTAGAGGGCTAGCTCAACCAACCAGTTAATTTCAAGAAAAAGTGGCAAGAGCAATGAAGTACAGTATATATGGTTATATAGAGAGAGGCTGGTTAGTACAGCTTCATAGTGGTGAGTGGGTAGATAGTTGAGGAAGACTTCCTCATGCTCACACCTGAACCTGTATCATGAAGACTTAGTAAGCAGTGAAAGGGCATGAGAGTTTCTGAGTTATTTTAAGACCCTAGACCAGGGGTGGGGAATACTTTTTCTGCCAAGGGCCATTTGCATATTTTTAAAAATATATTTTATTGATTTCAGAGAGGAAGGGAGAAGAAGAGAGAGAGAAAAAAATCAATGATGACAGAGAATCATTGATTGCCTCCTGCATGCCCCCCAATATGGATCAAGCCCACAATCTGGTCATGTGCCCTGACTGGGAATCAAAACTGGACCTTCTGGTTCAGCTCAACCACTGAACCATGCCAGCTGGGATGTTTCTAACTAACTTCATATTTCTTCTTTGCTCTCTTTGTTAACCCACCCAATGTTTAGAAACATGTTATTTAGTCTCCCTGTGTTTGAATGATTTTTAGTTCTTTTATTATAATTTATTACTATTTTCATATCATATATTTTCAATCATCTTGAATTTATTAAGACTTATTTGTGTCCTAACATGTGCTCTATCTTTGAGAATATTCAATGTGCACTTGAGAAGATTTTATATTCTATTACTTTTGGATGAATTGTTCTGTAAATATCAAATAAATCCATCTGAACCAATGTGTTGTTTAAGGTGGCTGTTGCCTTGTTGACTTTTTTGTCTGGAATGCTTATCCAATGATGGCGTTGGGGTGTTGAATCCTGTATTATAGCTGTATTTCTGTCAATCACTTCCTTAATGTCCAATAAAAATTTCTTTATATACTTAGGGTGCACATGTATTTATAAGGGTTACATTCTCTTGTAGGACACATTCCTTTAGTATTATGTAGTGACCTTCCTTATCTCTTGTTATGGCCTTTGTTTTGAAGTCTATATTGTTTGATATGAGTATTATTATTGCAGGTGTTATTTTGTTTGTTTCCATTTGCATGGAATTTTTTTCCATCACTTCACATTCATTCTTTGTGTATCATTTGCTCTGATATAGGTCTCTTGGATATAGCATATAAATGGGTTATCTCTTCTTATCAATTTAGCTAACCTGTGTCTTTTGATCAGAACATTTAAACCATTTACATTCAATTTTCTTATTTATAGGTACTTATTTATTTTTTATACCTATATTCTTCTCTGTATATATTCTTTTTCTTCTTAAAGCAGGATCATTAACATTTCTTGAAATACTGGTTTGGTGATAATGAACTCTTTTTTTTTTTTTGTCTGGGAAGATCTTTATTTTGCCTTCAAATTTTAAATGAGAACCTTACTGGGTAGATTAGTATTGGTTGTAACTCCTATCTTTTCATTACTTTGAATATTTCATGCTAATCCCTTCTGGCTTACAAAGCTTCTGTTAAGAAATCAGCTGGCAGTCTTTTGGGAGCTCCCTTGTAGATAACTAACTGCTTTTCTATTGTTGCTTTTAAGATTCTCTCTTTGTCTTTAATATTTACCATTTGATTTATGATGTGTCTTAGTGTGGGCCTCTTTGGGTTCACCTTTTTTATTGTTTAAAGTATTATACATAGTAGTACATATGTCTATTTTTCCCCCCATTGACCTCCCTCAGGCTTCCCCCACATCCTGGCACATGCCCTCACCCTCCTAGTGTCTGTGTCCATTGGTTTTGCTTATATGCATGCATACAAGCCCTTTGGTTGACCTCTTGATTGGGACTCTCTGTGCTTCCTGAACTTGTGTGACTTTTTCCTTCACCAAGTGAGGGAATTTTGCAGCCATTATTTTTCTAAAAGGTTCCCTATCCTTCACTCACTCTCTTTTCCTTCTTGTACTCTTATTATGCAGTTGTTGTTATGCTTGATGTTGTCCCATAAGTTTCTTAGACTTTTCTCATTTTTTAAAAAAATTATCTTTTCCTTTTTGATGCTCTGTGTACCTGCTTACTGTTATCTTGTCCTCTAAATTGCTGATTCTATCCTCTGCTTCATCTAACCTGATGTTGATTCCTTCTAGTATATTCATTTCAGATATTGTACTCTCCATTTCTGGTTATTCTTTTTATAGTTTCTATGTCCTTTTTGATGCTTACTATCTCTATGTTTAAGTCCTCACTGAGATTATCCGTTCTGCCCCTATGGTCCTTGAGCATTCTTATAAACATTATTTTAAACTCTATGTCTGGTATTTTTGTTGCTTTCATTTCATTTAATTTTTTCCTAGGGAATTTTCTTGTTATTTCTTTCAGGACATATTTTTTGTCTCTAATTCTGTCTCTGTGTATTAGGTATATCTGTATGACTCCTAAACTTTCTATAATCGGTTCATGATGAAGGTATCTTGTTGGGCTCAATGGCACTATCTTCCAGATCTCCTGAGCCTAATGCTCCAGGAGTGTTTTTTGTGGGTTATGGGTACCCTCCTGTAGTAATCATGACTTGAGTGTTGTTGGCCTTTTGTGGGTGGAGTTAACCTTTCAGGCTGGCTGACTATGAGCATAAGTCTAGATCATCATATAGGAGACACTATAAAGTGGCTGTGCCCCAAGGCAGAATTGTTCCCAGCAGGGTCTGGTGCCTGCTGGGATCCCTCTTTGGGTGTGCTGCTTGTGTGGCTGGTTGGATGCAGCTCTGGTATGTTCTGAAGTCCACCACAGGTTTTATTGGTACTGGGTCCACTTGGGTGGGGTTCAGGTACAGGTTGATATAAAATATTGTATGTAATCACCCATGAGCTACCTGTCTGGAACTACCATGTTATTCACTATGGCTGCATTTACTGGGACTGGGTTTGTGTGGGAGGGGCCAATTTGTGTAAAAATGTTGACTTTCACCAACTTAGTGCTGGGAGCAGATCTATAAATTGTCTGAAGCTCCCTGAGGTTCACCTCCATTTGTTAGCTATTCCACCTTACCCTGAGGTTACATGATCCTCTCCAGAGCCTTCCAAAGAAAGAATGTAGAGTGGATCCAGTCGGACCACAACATACTGACCCTTCAATAAGTTGCAGGCTTGGTAGTGTAGTATGACTGAAGTCAGAGGATGTGGCTATTGTGTCCCATACATGGGGGCCACATGATCAGATACTCAATGAGGAGAATGTGACCCTTATCCCAGAGCCATATTTCTCAGTCTCTGTCAGTGTTTTCAACGATAGTTCAAACAGGAGGAGCGAGCTGCAGGTTCAGGTTGGATGCAGCCATCTGTCTTCTCTATAGAATCAAGCTCAGCAAATGGCTGCTGGGCTCTTATTATCCGTAAAATAGGATAATTGGTTGATTATGGGTAGTCCATCTCAGCATATAAATTCCTTCTTGGGATTCACAGAAAATGGTTCTTTCTTCTTGAGTTCCAAAATATAAAACATTGCAAGTTAAGGTAGAATTTTTCTTTCACTTTCATTACCCTTTCTGCTTACAAAAAAAGCTGTTGTGTTTTTACAGGTTGCCAAAAGTTGTTCTCTTTAAAATGGATGGATAGATAGATAGGTAGATAGATAGCTGATAGATAAAAAATATACTTGAAACTTTAAATTAAAAAAAACATACAAGTTTTACATTTTAAAATATGAGTAGCAATATAATGATAAATAATAAGAATGTCTTTCTTAAGAGATTTCTAAAATATTTAATGCTATTATTAAATGCATGTTGTTAATCAAAATAGAAAACAAGTTTCTAGCACTACTACTACCACCATACAAAAGTGTGTATATTAAAGACCATACACATTAGAAAGACAAAAGCAAAAAGAAGTCAGTGTTATGATTCAGCACTACTTGGTTGATCTAATGAGAAGTAGAATCAAATGAAGCTAATCATATTTTGACTGATACATTTATATATCTCTCTGTATCAATAGTTTATAATCCATCAAAATTGACAACTCTCTTTCATTGACCAATGCTTTTGTAAGTTGTTTAGCTTTTCACATTTTAGCTACCATGCAAAAGCGTCTGAAGAAGGAGAAAAAATCCAAGAGGAAACTGCAGGAAGCTTTGGAATTTGAATCAAAGCGTCGGGAGCAAGTGGAGCAAGCCCTTAAACAAACCACCACTAATGACAGTGGCCTGAGAATGTTGAAAGGTAATGTCTGATTTGGACTTAAACACATTCAAGTTACACAAAACAAAACCCCACTTAAAAATAGGAAAGGAAGAAGGATGGAAGGAAAGAAGGAAAATACTTTGTACATGAATTATTAAAAATAAATGTGAGGCCAAGTGGTTTAGGTTATTAATTAAATCTGTCAAAATAATCTGTATTCTGGGAGATAGTTTAGGAATAACAAGAAATCCTATTGACTTTTGCAGTAGAAAAAAAGTATTACTAATAACTTCCCTGCACCTAAAATATAAGTGTTATAGGTCCATTAATGTTAAAATATGCTAATGTTTAGTGTACTCTATTTTAATGAGCTAAACAATGCTGGTACCTTTAAGGCAGATTGCATCAGTGTTGAGGATTTAAGGAGCATCTGGTTGAAAAAGGATGTTCTAAGTAAATCCCAGGAGATCCTTTAAGAAGAGGTGCTTTTGTCATGAAATCTCTTAATTCCACACTTTTCTGTTTCCATTTTTAAAATCCTAGGATATTTTTTCCATTGATCTTTTAGACAGAGTGGAAGACATAGAGGTAGGAAGGGAGGGAAGGAGGGAGGGAGGGAGGGAGGCAGGGAGGGAGGGAGGGAGGGAGGGAGAGAGAGAGAGAGAGAGAGAGAGAGAGAGAGAGAGATATTAATATGAGAGACACAACTATTGCTTGCCTCAAACAAGGCCCCCCAACCAGGGCCAAGGATCAAATCTACAACCCACGTACATGCCCTTGAGTGGGAATCAAACCGCAACCCTTTGGTACATGGGGTGATGCTCTAACAACCTAGCAACACTGGCTAGTGCTTTGTTTCTAGTTTTTAATATATTGCTATTGATTTCAGAAAGGAAGAGAGAGAGAAACATCAATGATGAGAGAAAATACTTGATTGGCTGCCTCCTGCATGCCCTACATTGGAGATCAAGCCTGCAACCCAGGCATGTTTCCTTACTGGGAATCAAACCATGACCTCCTGGTTCATAGGTCAATGTTCAACAACTGAGCCACAGTGGCCGAGCTTGTTTCAATTATTAGTTATGAAACTCAACAACATCATTTCATCTCATAGAATAGTCAGGTTCACCTCTCATAGCACATTGGCCACTCCTATATTTAACTAATATGTATATATAACAAGGATGAGCTTAAGGATTTTACATACATATTTATACATACCATGTTATGTATGTATAAATACAGACATATTACATACACATTAACTGAAAGGGGGGTACTTCAGTGTCCTATACTAAGAATGAATGAAGGATTTTTAAAACTGTTCAATAGTATCATTTTTTTCCAAAAGTTCAATTTGTTCTTTTACTATGACTCTCTTGGACCATTTTGTTCACAATCAATAGATATATGGTGCTAGATTATTAACTCATATCAACCATGCCTCATTGAGACAAAAAAGAGAGAAAGTAAATAATATTTCTATATTAATATTTCAAACAATGGATATTTCAGGCAGTTGGAACCAGCATCCTTGCTTACTCAAGCTCTTAAAAATAATTTCTGACCAGCAATAAAAGAAATGTTCTAGGCAGTCTTATTATTTGAGGTCCTAAGCTTGTAATTCTGAGGGAGTTTATTTTTTAAATTTAAAAATCCACACATAAGTGATGTCCACTCTAGCTCCAGTGTTCTATAATGTAAGGAAAAGAAGCTGTTTATAAGTATGACTAGAGGCTGGGTGCAAATTCATGCATGGGGGGCAGAGAGAGGGGCTGTTCCTCAGCCCAGCCTGCACCCTCTACAATCTGGGACCCCTTGAGGGATGTCTGACTGCCCTTTCAAAATACAGGACTGCTGCCTCCCAACCACTCACCTACCTGCCTGCCTAATTGCCCCTAACTGCTCCCCTGCCAGGCTGGTCACCCCTAACTGCCCTTCCCTGCCAGCCTGGTCTCCCGTAACTGTCTTCCCCTGCAGGTGTGGTGCCCCACTGCTGCCTTCCCTTGCCAGCCTGTAACCCTTAACTGCCCTCCCTTGCTGGCTGGGTTACCCTAACTGTCCTCTCCTGTAGACATGGTCACCCTCAACTGTCCTCCCCTGCAGGCCTGGTTGCTCCCCAACTGCCATCCCTTGCAGGCTTAGTTCCTCGCAACTCCCCTCTCCTGCTTGCCTGATCACCGATAACTGCCCTCCTCTGCCAGCCATCTTGTGGCAGCCTTCTTGTGTTCATATGGGGGCAACCATCTTTGATCACATGGGGGTGGCCATCTTGTGTGTTGGAGTGATGGTCAATTTGCATATTACTCTTTTATTAAATAGTACCTTGTATTCAGGTAATTTCCTTGTCAAGATTATCCCTTATGGCAATGGGTGATGCACTGGCATCTGTTATCACATTACCAAAATATGTCTGAGCATATGTCTATATGCAGAAATGCCCATATTGAGCTCTCCTTGATATATATGAATAATTTTAGATAATTACTTTTTATATTTAAAATTGAAAATTAAAATCCACTTCTTGTTTCTTTTCTTCAGGTTATTTTTAAACAATTAATGTGTTCCTTTACCATTAGAACCTATACTAAATCAAGACCACAAGCTATAAACTATGTTGTGGTGTTCATGAGTGCTTAGCATAGAGATAATCTCATCATTTTCCACACTTTACAAAAGAAAAATATACTAACAGGATGAAGGACTTCCACTTATGCAATTGTATCCACCTTTTATATATTCCACACTCAAGGCATGTTACCTGATAGTCTGAGAAGATTTTTTGGATAGATTAATTTTCTGAGATTTATCTCTAGAGAATGAATGCATAAAGAAGTATTTACTATAGAGCTGAAAATATATGCCCAATTGTAGAATTCATCTACAGTTTATAACCCTCCTTCCTAACATAAAACAAATATACATCTAGACAAGCAAAAACAAAAATGCCATCCAAGTTTTTTGTATTATGTATAGGACCAAAATACTGACTTACTGATAGTTTTCACTTTAAAGGGAATCAGAAGAAAACAGAATTGTACCTTAATTTTGAATGTTTCTTTTTTCAGATGCTGGGATTGCAGATATTGAAATAGAAAATAATGGGACTCCTCACGACAGTACTGCTATGCAAGGTACAGAAAATGACACATTTCTCTCTATAACTGCTTAATACATGATCCCTAGAAGTGGGGCAGGGATGAGTTCCTAATGTTCATACTCTTCATATAAGTAAAATGAATAAGCTTAACTCTTCTTACTTTATGACAGAGGAAGATTATTTACATATAATCATACATGTGCATATATAAATCAATATTTTATATATATATATAATGCATGAGCAAATTTGTTTCATGTTTAGCTATTAAAATTATGTACATTTATATGTTAGGCATATTCTAAAAATGCAAAAATCTTAATCAATTTACCTTTTAGTAGTATACACTAGAGGCTCAGTGCACGAAATTCATGCACTGGGGTGTGTGTGTGTCCCTCAGCCCAGCCTTCACCCTCTCCAATCTGGGACACCTCTTACAATCCAGGACTGCTGACTCCCATCCAATCGCCTGCCTGCTTACCTGATTGCTCCTAATCGCTTCTGCCTGACAGCCTGGTCACCCCCTAACCACTCCCCTGCCAGCCTGATCGATGCCTAACTGCTCCCTTGCCAGCCCAATTGCCCCCAACTGCCCTCCCCTGCAAGCCTGGTCACCCCTAACTGCTCTCCCCTGATGGATGGGTCACCCCCAACTGCCCTCCCCTACAGGCCTAGTTATCCACAACTGCCCTCCCCTGTAGGTGTGTTCCCCCCCCCCAATTGGCCTAACCTGCAGGCCTGGTCCTCCCAACTGCTCTCCCCTGAAGGCCTGGTCCCCACCAACTATCCTCCCCTGCAGTCCTGGTCCCCCCAACTGCCCTCCCTTGCTGGCCTGATCACCCACAACTGCCTTCCCCTGCTGGCCATCTTGTGGTGGCCATCTTGTGTCCACATGGGGGTAGCCATCTTTGGCCACATGAGGGCTGCCATTTTGTGTGTTGGAGTGATGGTAAATTTGCATATTTACCTCTTTATTATCCTATCTAATAAAGGGGGGATATTCAAATTGACTGTTACACCATAACAAGATGCTGTGCCCACAGCAGAGGCAAGGATTCTGGAACCCAGGATGGCTGCACCCACAGCAGAGGCAGGGATCCCATAACAAAAGATGGCTGCACCCACAGAGGAGTCCAAGTTCCTGTAATGAGCCTTCACAAGCAATCAACAGGGACTTGAGGTTGCATGGCACTTGGCCAGGGCAGGAGACCTAAGGCTGTGTCCTCCACCTTGTGGGGCTTGACAGGGGACCTAAGGCTGTGTCCTCCACCTTGTGGGGCTTGACAGGGAATCTCAGGTTGTGCCCCTCATTCTGTTGCTAGGCCAGGGGACCTCAGGCTGTGCCACCCGCCCAGCAGGACTTGACAGGGGGCCTCAGACCACACCCCATGCCCCGGCACCAGTCTGAGGAATCTCAGGCCACGCTTTCCATCCTTTAGGGATTGACAGGGAAACTCAGGGCATGTCCTATCCCTGGTGAAGCTTGATGGGGGACTTCAGACTGTACCCCCCCACCCCAGAACCAGGCTGTGGGACCTGAGGCCATGCCCCCCACCAAGCGGGGCTTGACAGGGGATCTCAGGGTGCACCCTCTGCTTGGCGGGACTTGATAGGGCACCTCAGGCTATACCCCTTCACCCATGCACCAGGCCAAGTGACCTGAGGCTGAGCCCTCCCCACCCAGCAAGGCTTGACAGGGGTGGGGCCGTTTGAGTTTGGATATAGCACAATGTGGGTGGAGCCAGCCAGGTCTGGGTCTCGTACAATTTCAAGGTACACATGGGTGGGCAGGGACTTGACTCTGGTTCCTGTGGCATGCCCCAGACTCTGACTGGAGGAAGATTTTCATATACATTTTACTAATTTTCTTTCATCTCTGACACTTCTATTATAGGGAAAGGGCAAATAGCAATATTAAAATATTTCCTCTAATTAATTCTCTTTTAATGTGCACAAATTTTGTGCACTGGGTTACTAGTATAGGATAATATGCTTTTAATAATAGCACTAACATTTGTAAAAACAGGTACAATAATCATAACCTGTTGATATTTTAAGTATTCTGGACAACATTTTTATCAACCTTTAAATTTTGATGCTAAATTTCAATAATTTTAGAAACTTCCTAAATATGCAAAAAAGAGCACAACTTGTTATTTGCAAGATTCCAGAAAATGCTTAGATCATTTAAATATGAATATTTAGTAGTAAGAAAATACATGAAACAAATCAATATAAAGTCTCACTAGAGTATAAAAGCACCTAAAAGATTTTGGCTACTGGAGTTTTTCTAGTGTGATTTTAATGCAGTTTTCTAGCCCTTGGTATGCTGATTATATTTATTTTCACATTTGTTATGAAAAAATGTCTCACTCTAATAAGAAAAGGCATCTCCACAAGAAAATGGCTTCCTAATCTTCAAAAAGGAAGATGACTATGAATATATTACTTGCAGGTTTGAGTAATCAGTACCTTTACACTGTCTGGTGAAAGCAACATCCTGGATGTGACCAAAAGTTCTATTTGGGTTAATCTAGGGTCACTGTTTTATGGGGTAGGTTCATGAAATTAGAAACTCTCATTAATGTAGCTTTGCATGTCATCTTTACAAAATCAGGAGTGTCAGAGCTTATGGATCTTCTGATAATGTAGATGGCTAGACATCTCACAATCCAGGATCACTGGCTCCTAACCACTAGGTGAACCTACTAGCAGTTCTCCACCTGTGGGTTATGACCCACAGGTGGAGAACCGCTACTGTAGAGCCTAAGACCATCAGAAAACACAGATATTTACATTATGATTCTTTAATATTAGCAAAATTACAGTTATGAAGTAGCAATGAAAATAATTTCATGGTTGGAGGTCACCACAACATGAGGAACTCTATTAAAGGGTCATGTTATTAGAAAGGTTGAGAACCACTGCAACTGCTGGCCTGCCTGCCTGAATACCCCTAACCATCTCTGCCTCAGCCCTCGCCATGGCAGCTTCATCTGGAAGGACATCCAGAATGACATCTGGAAGGTCATTCATCTGTCCAGTCTAACTAGCTTATTATACTTTTACTAGAGGTCCAGGATATGAAATTCACACACAGGTAGGGTCCCTAGCAGCTGCCGGCTGCTGGCCAGGGCCTCCCTCCTTTGGCTGCCAGCTGTCAGCCAGGACCTTCCTTCATCCCATGCCACCCCCTGGTGGTCAGCACATGTCATGGTGAGCAATCAAATTTGGGTCGGTCAAACTCCCGAGGAGACTTTGCATATTAGGCTTTTATATATATATAGGTTATTATAGATTCCCAATTCATTACTATGTGTTTAATTTATATGATGCCTTTAGTACATGGTAGCACCATCTTTCTCCACAATAAGATAAATACAAGCTTTTGAATTGTCCTAAAGGTTTTCATTTCCATGTACCAAACACCAGATATCTTATTCATAGGAGGTAAATTATGTGATAGAAGCAAAAGGTACATTCACTATCTATTTGGCATACTTTTAAAATTTTCATGGAGCCTATAAAAATGTTTTTGCATATTAACTTGTGATTAAGGGAGGCCACATTTAATAATTATTTTGACTAAGTATAATTTGAATATGTTCTACTCATCCTTGCTGGCTATGCATAAAATAATTAGCTATACCTTTAAAAGGCTTGAGATGAAACCTATTTTATTTTTACAAACATATTTGTTTTGAAAGTATTTCATATGTTCTCCCTTTTCCCCCATCGGACCCTTCTAGCCTACCTCAGCCTCCACCCCAGATGTTCACTGCCCTATTTTCTAGACCTAAGGAATTAACCTTTATTATTTTTAATTCAAATTACAAATCAAATTGTCAGCTATTTGGGCTTAATATTGTAAGTATATGGTGGGTTAAAATTACCATCCTAAACATCTATCTTTTATGTTATCCTATATAATCAAAGGCTAATATGCAAATTGACTGAACAGTAGAATGACCAGGCTGCTCTATGACCCACACTGACCACCAGGGGGCAAATGTTAACATAGGAGCTGCCCCCTGGTGGCCAGTGGACTCCCACAGGGGGAGCTCTACTCAGCCAGAAGCTGGGCTCACGGCTGGGGAGAGTAGTGGCAATAGTGGGAGCCTCTCCTGCCTCTGTGGCAGCGCTAAGGATGTCTGACTGACAACTTAGGCCCGCTCCCCGGCTGAGGCCTAAGCCATCAGTTGGGCATTCCCCAAGGGCTCCTAGGCTACAAGAAGGTGCAGGCTTGGCTAAGGGATCCGCCTGAGTGCACAAATTTTATGCACCAGGCTTCTAGTATTAAATACTATTCTTGTTAACATGATAAAAATGAAAAGACATATTCTCACCGCTCTTAGGACAGAATTTAAGCAGTATAATAAAATTCCTATCATCAACTTATGGAATGAATGCAGTGTATTAATATGACAGTAAAATCAAAATTTAATATATAAAATATTTTAACAAAAATATTTACTCTAATAGCTAGGGATATTGGTTTCTGAAAAATAGTATTAGAACTTATTTTAAGTATAATCCATAAAATTAATCAATTTTAAAAATTATCTGAAAAATCCCAATAACATTGCTTATTATTTAAGATGCTCAGAATTTAAATATATATATGAACTTCAGAAAGTGTATAATGCTTAGAAAACATAAAGTGTAAGGTTAATCACTGTTTTTCCATTTTTCTTAATACTTTTGCTCTTTTGCATTTTAGTGCTTTTCTTTTGTGACCTATTTTAATACTGTTTTCATCTTTTTCACTTACCCACTTTTTAAACAGGAAGTTAATTTCCTAGTATTATTTATACAATTTATGTATGCTACCCCAATGCCATTTCCAAAACCCCTCTCCATCACAGCAAACAATTCCAGCATCAATGATGGCTTTTCTCTTCCTATTGTCAATAGCTGTGCTGGATAGAAATCTGTTATTTACCTAGAGCTTTCCCTTTGAAATTCAATTAGTATTACTGTGACATCTCCTTCAGAAAGTTTAAAAAGGACTTGGAAGAATGCTGCTTGACCATCCTGAGAAGGAATAAGGTTATATACAGTTTCTTATTATTTCCACTTGGATTTCAGTACAGGTAAACTGCCCATGTACCAGTATTAGTACATCTATTTGAAATTGAATTAGCTTAGTTATCTAATGTCTTTTATGCTTTGGATGTTGATTGGCAGACAAGATATCATACAGAGACCATTGTCTAATAAAAGAATTTCTATATCTTTTGTATTTTAGCCGTCTATGATAGCAACTCTTCCTAAATATTTTAAAGTGATCAAGCAATGAATACATACATACTCTGATTGCTGTGTCCACACTATTGCTGGAGGTGAAGGATTTTGTGAAATATATATACTAATATCCTCCCACCTAGATTTCCGTAGCTCAGTTGGTGACCTTCAAAACAGCACATCAACCATCTTATCAACCAATCTCCATTTCACATAAAATAAACATACCAGATATCAGTAGGTGCACCTTCAGATCAATGATTTTTGTAAATGACATTCAAGTACCATTTGAGTAGTGCATTTTTGCTGATAAAAGCAAATTAAATGAACACAACTACAAATGCGCTGATAAAAATCTAAAACTAAACAGCAATGCCATTAGCTAACAAAGTAATATTTTCTCTTTACTGTGCTCTACCATTTAGTTATTATCCTATTGAAAATATAATTATAATCCTTTTACTCCCTAGTCCAACTTCCCTGTTTTTGCAAGTTTAGCACTGACAAGTGATTTTATTACATTTGATTGCCTGTGCCTAGATTGACTTAACT
The DNA here is from genome assembly GCA_027563665.1 of Antrozous pallidus. Taxonomy (NCBI): domain Eukaryota; kingdom Metazoa; phylum Chordata; class Mammalia; order Chiroptera; family Vespertilionidae; genus Antrozous; species Antrozous pallidus. Next base: position 113,523,805 of record CM050509.1, read on the forward strand.
TCACTTGGAGACCTAAAAGCCCTCTAAGTTTCTCAGATTCCCTATTTGTACATTACAGCAACAGCTCCTTCAGTTAATCAGTATGAACAGCAGTAACATGAATTGCTGAACAGAAAATAACATCATTTTATGATCACAGGGAGACTTCCCTTTTGCATGTTTATACCTTAGCTAACTTTTGTATAACTATATTTCATTATTAGAGGCTATTGGTTGAGTTGATAGTAAATGTTTCTTAAATTTTTGAAAATTGACATCCTTGTCTTAATAATAATAGATAAAACAAACCCAGTGTATGGAGCTTGTAAATTTTAGAAAACAGACATCAGCCTTCACAAACTTCCTAGTAATAAAATAAAATAAAATAAAATAAAATAAAATAAAATAAAGTTCAGGCGGGACAACATCATAAAGCACAAGGACAGTGACACATTGCTCTTGTTTCTGCTACTGAATTTGCTGGAGAAACCAAACTATACAAAAAGCTAAGAACTGCATTATCAAGAGTAATGTCAATCTTTGTGATTAATTTTTATAATTCCTTTTTTGCCTACATGTTTGACATAGAACATACATTTAACACAGATTATACATTTAACATTGGAATATATATTTCCTCTAACATTTTCCAATAAATATGGTGGAATCTTAAGTAATTTTTTTTTGCTGCTAACATTCCATAAGTCGATATTAAATCCAATCTATATGTCAAAAGTAACCAAAATTTGATGTAAAATATAAACCTACTTAAACTATTTTCCTTCTGAATCACCTTTGTTTAAAAAAAAATGTGGGAGCTTTATTCAGCAATTATAGACTGAGCATTCTAAAATATAACATGCATGATCTTTTCTATACAGAACTTTGTTAAGATGCCAATAAAGAATTCAAAGCAGTGACTAAAGTATCATTTGACTCTAAAAGCAGCATACACAATTTTAATATCACAATGTTAAAAACACATATTATATTTTAATGCATAATTTAATATATATCCTATCTAATAAAAGAGTAATATGCAAATTGACCATACATCTAAGCAAGCCATGCCCATCAGCCAATCAGGAGCAAATTATGCAAATAAACTCCAACCAAGATGGCTCCCACCACTGAGAGCAGGAGAGAGGTTTGGGTTTCCCCAGCAACGGAGGAAGCCAAGCTTTCTGCCTGCCATTGCCAGCCTAGGCCTCCACTCAATGCTACAAAGTTTTAATTATAGAAGATACATAATCCCAACAGAAATGGCAGCAGCCATTGAGCTGAAGAGAGAAGAGGCTAGGGTTTCTGGGGCGATGGAGGAAGCCAAACTTCTGCAGCCCTAGCCTAGGCCTCCACTCTAGGCTACAAAGTTTCAAACAGAACTAGCTGTCTCCACTGAGTGAGCAGAAGGCTACAAAGTTTCAATTGTAGAACATAAATTAATCCCACATCCCAGGGCCTCCGCTTGGGTTGCTGGGGTGTGTGGCTGACCTGCAAACCACCATAGGCCCCTCACTTAGGCCATCCCACACCCCAAGGGAACCTCTACCCTCATCCAGGACACCCTTCAGGGCAAACCACCTGGTCCCCACCCATGCACTGGGCCTCTATCCTATCTAATAAAAGAGTAATATGTAGATTGACCATCACCCCAACACACAAGAGGGCTGCCCCCATGTGGTCAAAGATCCTGCCCCCACGTGGACACAAGATGGCCACCATAAGATGGCCAGCAGTGGAGGACAGTGGGAGGTCCCAGGCCTGCAAGGGAGGGCAGTTGTGGGCCATCAGGCCAGCAGGGGAAGGCAGTTGGGAGGGACCAGGCCTGCAAGGGAGGGCAATTGTGGGCAATTAAGCCTGCAGGGGAGGGCAGTTAGGGTTGACCAGACTGGCAGAGGAGAGAATTTGGGGCTCGGTGCCAAGTGATCGGGACTGGAGCCAGTGCTGGCAATGGGTTCAAGCAGTGGCTCTGGTGCTGGCAGCAGGTGCATGCATGGGAGCAAAGAATTTTTAGTAACTGCCAGAGGCTCACCCCAATGACAATGACTGGCCCCCCACCTTGGTCTAGTGCCCCCGCTCACCTGCTCTACCATCCTGTAGCAGCTGATGCCTGCCATGTTCTGCACTCTGCCGCCTGCTGCCAATAGACACCATGTTCTGCATGCACCCTCTGGTGGTCAATGTACATCATAGCAACTTGTTGTTCCACCATTCAGTCTATTTGCATATTAAGATTTTATATAGAGAGATAATATGTAACATATATTTATATTATAAAATTTATATGAATATGTATATTTTGCCTATTATCTCAAAATCAATCTGAACGGCATATACTCTTCCTTGATTTGCAACATCCTTATTATCTTCTCTCTTTGCTGCTTGCTTGGAAACCTAGAGAAACACTCCTCCAAAAAATCTTAAGATGCCATGCCAAAACCTATTCCAAACTATTATCATTGGACTAACATTTCCATTGCAGAATTTGATAAAAGAGCAATGAGATTAGTGGTAGGAGCAAGTAAGGGGACTAGAAATTATAAATTACATGTGATTTCTTTCCATGTATGTGATATGACAGAAAAAATTAAAAAGGGAGCAGGTAGAATTTCTCTATAGAAATTTCTCCTAACTCCCACAAACTAGTTCTTGCCCTACTCTCATTAAACATATTTTCCTCTCCTTTGATGTCTCTTAGTGTGTTGGATGATATACACAGGCACTCTAATATTTCAATTTGAAAGTGGAAATGTTCTCTTGTAAATTATATAGCATGTCAGACATTAGAGAATTTGTGAGAAGTGGCTTCTTTTTCTTCCTAAATGTTTCTTGTAAGAGCAGGAGTCTTAATTCCCAGGAAAAAAACTTTTAAAATATATTTTTTATTGATTTCAGAGAGGAAGGAAGAGGGAGAGCAAGATAGAAACAGTCGAAAGGGCATGTACCTAGGTGGTATGCAGGAGGCAGCTGATCATTGTCTCTCTCTCATCGATGTTTCTAACTTTCTGTCCCTCTCCCTTCCTCTCTGTAAAAAATCAATAAAAATATGTTTAAAAAAACAGATAGAAACATCAATGATGAGAGAGAATCATTGATTGGCTGCATCCTGCATGCCCCCCACTGGGGATAGACCCTGCAACCTAGGCATGTGCCCTTGGCCAGAATTGAACCCGGGACCCTTCAGTCCACAGGCCAACACTCTATCCACCGAGCCAAACTGGCCAGGGCCAGAAAAAAACCTTTTATTGCAAACACCATCATAGAGTAGGAAAGACTCTAACATCCCCCTTATACAGAATATTTTTTTTTTCTCTAAAGCAGAAGATTTCCCACCCACCCACCCCTGTAAGGTTCATTAGGTAGCCTCTTTTCACTTTCTTCCCAAGGAAATATTTGTCTCTTATTTTCTTCATCCCCTACAGGTGTTTTGTTTGGTTTTTAATTGTTGATTGATGCTGTCCCTTAACCTTACCTTTTTCTGTGAAATACCTATCAGATTATAGCATACAATATTCTCCTATTTCTTTCTTAGAAGAATGTGAAAATCTTACATTATTTGACAACTTAGGCCCTGATTGTCATGAAGTTGCTTGGAGAAATTATCACTATATTGTTAATAAAATATTTGCAATGACTGAAATTCTGTCACATAAATTTAATGAAGGCATAAAATCTCATTTACAGATCTAAGAGTTACAATTCTAGTTATATTTCATTCACATAATTGATGAAATTATAATTGTAGTAATAGCAAAATAGGAAGATTGAAAGCCAAAATCTGTTGTTCTTCTAGTCAGCATTTTGGACCCTACAAAATGAATTTATTAATTAAAATATATTTTTGACTATCGCATAGAAAGTATTGTTTACCTCAACTCTGATAACTGCTTAACCACTTACTTTATGCCTCATCCTCTTTACATAAGTGATACAATTTTTAATCTTAGGATTTAACCTATCCCAGATATATCTGATGAGAACATGGAAAAGGAAAGCCTTTTTCTGATTAAAAGTTTAAGTCTTATTGTTCATTTTCACACTTGTATTTTAATTAAGAAAACAGACAGCATTTTCATAGAAGATTGTTATCATATGCCATTATTGTCACACCACTTTTAAAAACAGAATTATTATTTTGCTGCCACATGCAGTACATATTGTTGCTCTGTGGTAGTTCTATACCAAGTTACCCATTGCACTTGGAATGAGGAACTAATAGTTTAAAATTGGAATAGTGGGGGGATAGGTAATACCTCTTATTTGGATAGCCTGGTTAATTTTGTGCCTTTTATTTTGTGGTGTATATACTTTTAAAAAGGTAGCCTTTAAGGGGACTTAAGTGAAATTTTCATATATAGATTCAATAATGCCTGGATATAAGACAATTAAAAATCCATTCAAAAGCATCGCTTCTGATTACTTTCCAGTTTCCCTTCCTTTTGAAGACTTGTATTTTTTAATTTATTTTTGTTTGGCTAAGTTTTCCTGTTCCACTGCACAAAATGTGACAAGCCCTGACTTATTGCTAGGTAACAATTCCATCAGAAAGAGGATCTTGTCTTTGTGCCATGCTTAACACACACACATCCTCTAGCGGGATTATTTCTATGTGATAGCTAAGAAAGATATAACCCTTATTTTGTAAGTAGGGAAATAACTTAAGAGATGTTAGTTGGCTTTCTATTAACAGTGGGTTCTGAAACACAGGAATCCTAATTCCCTCTCCCATTGTTCTCACTATCATTCCATATTTATAGTATTACTTTCAATTAATGCATTTAAAAATCTCTCACAGTTAGCAGTATATATTTAATAGCACTATATAATATTATCCATGTAAAACAACACATCAGGGCTAGGGTGGGGTAAGCCTTCTCCAGTTTGTAGTTAATTAACCAAAATAGTCTAAAACCAAGTATCCTATATAATAAAAGCCAGGTGACCGAATGGCAGAATGACCAAAACAATGGTCAACCAGTTGCTATGATGTGCACTGACCACCAAGGGGCAGATGCTTAATGCAAAAGCTGCCCCCTGGTGGTCAGTGCACTACCACAGTAGAAGTACCACTCAGCTGACTGGGATGAACTGCTGCTCCCACTGCAACCCCCAGGCCGACAGCCAGGAACCTGGGCTGCGATCATTGCCAACTCATCCCAAGGTCCTCATTCTCGCTCTTTGCCATTTCCTCCAGATGCCCACAAGCAGCACAGCACCACCGCCGTGCTCGCAGAGCTGACCCTGGAGGCTGGGAGGCGGTTTTGTGCCTGCCGTGGGACTGAGGCCTACTCTGCCACCTCTCAGTGCTATTGTCCTTGTGGCTGGCCCAGACCGGGTCCCCTGGAGAGGCAAGTGCTCCAGCTCCAAAGAAGATGCCAGACCAGAGAGCAGCAACTCAAAGGGCAGGTCCACAGCTGCTTGGCTGACTGGGATGTGGCACTCCCACAGTGTGCTGATCTCCGCAGGCCACATCCCCCACCAGTACATGATTCTTATGCACCAGGATTTTAGTAATTTAATAATCACTAATGCCTTAAAAATTTTCAGAGATTGGGGTGATACTTAGAAAAATCACACAAATGCCATGCATCTCTTTTTTTCTATTTAAAACTGCATAGAAAAATTAAAATAGTAACAGAAAATTTTATATTTATGTGTAAACTCATATCACCATTTCAGAATTAAACCTCAATAGATCCTCAGCTATATAATTTTAGCCAGGATTTTATGAAGTGAGTAATTAACATAAAATTTTATTTGTTCCTCCTAGTGAACACTTTCTCATAATAGCTACATAACATTCCATTTTGAAAATAAAAGCGATTTAAGAAAAAAAATCTTTAGAATTTTATACATACTTCCTTCCTCTTTCATGGCCCCCCCATCTATTAACTGTCAGAGTTTATGATTTATTTGTTTAATGTTTGAACATTAACATTGGCAGTAACCACATACCTAAGATGGCATCTATTTTATCTTAGTAATGTAAATCATTATTTGGTGAACATTTTTACCAAATCCTCTATGTACACATATTTTATGTGTTCCTTTTCTATTTGCCTATTCTTCTGTAAATATTTGAGGGCTCTTATTTTCTTGAAAACAATACAAATGAATGTCATTGATCTCAGCATTGATGAGTATTCATTTAAGATGAATGAAGCAAAATCTGCAATTCAAAACTTACAATATCCTGGTAATGTTTATCAGAGAATTGCAGGTGGAATTTCTCTTACTAGTAAGAGTGGGGGTTTTGGTGCACTCCTGAAATAAGAATTTCTAGAGGCCCCCATAGGAGGATTGATATGTTAGATAGCTTTTTTTCTATGAAATTATATCCCTCATTTTCCAAAGTCCCATTTTCTTTAAAGCAGTCCTGGAAAAGGTATAGCTGGATCTTAGGTAAAGTTAGAGGCAAAGTTTGTGTCCAAAGTTTCTATTCTACGGTAGAATTAAATCTGGCCTAGCATCATCTTAATTTTATTTTATTTTTTAAATATGTTTTTATTGATTTCAGAGAGAGCAAAGGAGGGGGAGAGAGAGATAAAAACATCAATGATGAGAGAATCATTGATCAGCTTCCTCCTGCACCAGCATGTTGGGGATTGAGCCTGCATCTCGGGCATGTGCCCTGACCAGGAATCAAACCATGACCTCCTGGTTCACAGGTCAACACTCAACCACTAAGCAACACCAGCCAGCCCAGCATGCTAATTTTAGTCCATCAGTCCATTGTATGTGGGGTCCACATAGCTGTGGGCCATGTCAGCAAGTGCAGAATAAAAGAGTCACCCAAGTCAGGCAGGAGCATCAAGAGAGAACAGAAAGGACTCCTTCATTCTGGAGCTTATGTATCTGAGATTTTATTCTCTTGCAGTAGTCAAGCCTATTCTGAACAATGACCTGCTCCCAGGTGTGACTGATAAACAAGCACCCTTTGTAAGTTATTTAGACTTTACGGAACATGTGTCTCAATTGCAGCTTCTCTTTGCACCTTTCTTGTTATCGTCCTATATGATAAAAGCCTAATATGCTTAGTGTCCAGTCATCCAGTTGGCTGTTCAACCAATCAAAGTGTAAAATGCTAATGATGTGCTAAGGCTGCTCAACTGCTTGCTATGATGTGCACTGACCAACACAGGGCAGACAGTTGACTGGTTGACCAATTACTATGACATGCACTGACCATCAGGGGGCAGGCATTTTGACTGGTAGGTTAGCTTGCTGCCAGAGTCCAGCCAATTAGAACTGAGCGAGATGGGTCGGACACACCCTGGAGTCCTCCCACATTCCCTCCCTGACTGGCCAACCTCCTGCATCCCTTCCTGGCCCCAATTGTGCACCAGTGGGGTCACTCGGCCTGGCCTGCAACCTTTTGCAATCTGGAAACCCTCAGTGGATGTTGGAGAGTTGGTTTGGATCAGATGGTGGAATGATTGGTCACCATGATGCGCACTGACCACCAGGGGGCAGACACTCAATGAAGGAGCTGCCCCCTGGTGGTCAGTGCACTCCCACAGGGGGAGTGCTGCTCAGCCAGAAGCTGGGCTTGCAGCAGCGCTAAGGATGTCAGCTGCACATCCTGAGAGGGCTCTCGGACATTGAGAGTGTGCAGGCCTGGCTGAGGGAAGGCCCCCATCCCTGATTGTAAGAATTTCATGCACCGGGCCTCTAGTATATAATAAAAGCCTAATATGCTAAGTGCCCAGTCATCTGGTCATCTGTTTAATCAAAGTGTAATATGCTAATGATATGCTAAGGCTGCTCAACTGCTCGCTATGATGTGCACTGGCTACCAGGGGGAAGACGCTCTGACTGGTAGATTAGCTTACTGATGGGATCTGGCTGATCAAGACTGAGCAAGACATGCCAGACATGCCCTGGATCCCTCTCACAGTTGCTCCTCTGCTGGCCAAACTCCCACATCCCTCCCTGGCCCTGGTCGTGCACTGGTGGGATCCCTCAGCCTTGCCTGCATCCTCTCACAATCCAGGACCCCTAAGGGGATGTCAGAGAGCCAGTTTTAGCTTGATCCTGCAGGCCAAGCCAAGGGACCCCACTTGTGCATGAATTCGTGCACTGGGCCTCTAGTTAATTAATAATTGGGTTAATTATAACAGTATTAGTAACTTCACTCAAACTTCAATGACTGTTGGAAATGGTCATTTTTAATATTGTTTAAGTAAACATTTAATGTTTTTCATTTTCCTTCATATTTTGAATCCTTTGAAATAAGAATTTCTAATGTTTTTCTATCAGTTTGGCATTCAAAAGGAGTAAAGAAGTATAAAGAGAATTTGTTGTGCTTTTAAATCTTACATAAAAATATTTTCAATATATATTCTATACAAACCCCAAATAAATTTGACCTTTACAAAATATTTGTAACTTACTTCTTAAAGGTGGGTGATATGACCTTTGATTTATTTTAGAGGTTGGGCATAGAAATACAAATAGCTTTCTACTTTTCACTGTGACATTATCAACAAGAAGCAGTGAATGAATTCATTTCACATGTGGCATAAGTGCTTTAGAATGGCTAAGTACTTGTACCTACTTACATAGTGTTCCATAAATATTTGTTTTTATTTCTTCTCCTTTTCAGCCTTTATCTCCCCTGCTGGAAAGTAGAATTCAATTACTTCTAGGTTCAAAAGTTGCCTATAGCAGCACAATTTACAATAGCTAAGATTTGGAAACAGCCTAAGTGCCCATTAGCAAATGAGCAGATTAAAAAACTGTGGTGCATCTACACAATGGAATACTATGCTGCGGTAAAAAAGAAGGAATTCTTACCATTTGCAACAGCATGGATGGAACTGGAGAACATTTTGTGAAGTGAAATAAACCAGTTGGAGAAAGATAAATATCACATGATCTCACTCATTTTTGGAATATAATGAACAACATAAACTGATAAACAAAAACATATCCAGAGACATAGAAGCATCAAACAGACCATCAAGCCTCAGAGGGAAGACAGAGGAGGGTGAGGGGTGGGGTAAGAGATCAACCAAAGGATTTGTATCCATGCATATGAGCATGACTAATGAATACAGAAAATACGGGGGTGGGGGCATGTGCTGCAGGGTGGGAGTGGGCAGGCAGAAGTCAATGGGGGAAAAAGGAGACATATGTGAAACTTTCAACAATAAATAATTAATATATATATTAAAAAGTTGCAGGTCAGTTTACTGGACACATGCACTTTTATTGTCATTTTATAACTAGTCATGGGAAACACAATGAAGTGGTTGGAAAAGCAGTGGTCCTTAAGTCACAGTTTCTCAGTTACTATCAGGCTAACTCAGTGGTTGGCAAACTGCGGCTTTGTTGGCTAATGAGTTTGCTGACCACTGGGCTAACTCAATCACTAATCTTGAGAAATTAAACCTTTCTCTGACTTAATTTTAGTGAAATAGTAATAATATCTGCTTAAGCTTCCTCATCAATAAGTTAGATTGATACTCTGACAAGTGTGATAGTTGAAATATATTATTATTACTATGTTCTATGAAATACATATGACATAACGTGTAGATTTTAGTAGGGGTGATATATTTGGCATATAATTGATGTAACATATACTCTTCAGTATATAGTTATGGTAAATATATATTTAATTTTCTTAATTTAAAATATTTATTGTTGACAACATTACAGATGTGTCCCCTCCCCCCCCCCCAATTATCTTCCTCCAACCGGTTCCCACTCTGCTACAGGCCTTCACCACCCTATTGTCTGTGACTATAAGGTACTGTATATCCTATATACTAAAAGCCTCAGTGATGTCAAGCAACATTGTCATAAGATGGCTGTCATGACAACATCACAAGATGGCAACATCACAAGATGGCCACCACAGGATGGCCACCCTCATGTCACCACAAGATGGCCACCACAAAACGGCCACCACAAGATGGCAGGAAGGGAAGGGCAGTTGGGGGCAACCTAGCCTCCAGGGGAGGGCAGTGGGTACGACCAGGCTGGCAGGGAGGGCAGTTGGGGGCAAACAGGCCTGCAGGGGAGGGCAGTTGGGGATGATCAGGCAGGCAGGGGAGCAGTTAGGCATCCATCAGGAGAGCGGTTAAGGGGCAATCAGGCTGGCAGGCAGGTGAGTGGTTTGGAGCCAGCTGTCCCAGATTGTGAGAGGAATATCTAACTGCTGGTTTAGGTACAATCACACAGTAGTCAGACATCCCCCAAGGAGTCCCAGATTGGAGATGGTACAGGCTGGACTGAGGGACAATCCCCCCCCTCAGTTCATGATTTTCATGCACCAGACCTCTAGTATGAATAGAAGATCTTTGGTTAATCTCTCCCCACCCCATTTTCCCCCTTCTGTCTGAGATTTGTTAGTCTGTTTTAAGTTTCCATGCTTCTGATTCCATTTTATTCTTCAGTTTATTTTGTGCATTAGATTCCTTGCTTGTTTATTTTAATTTTTACATTCAATTGTTGATAGATATTTATATATTGTCATTTTATTGTTCATATTTTCTTCTTCTTTCTTCTTCCTTTTCTTTTTCAAGAATGCCTATCATCATTTCATGTAATACTGGTTTGGTGGTAATGGAATTCATCACCTTTAGCTTTTTCTTGTCTGTGAAGCTCTTTATCTAACCTTCAATTCTAAATTATAGCTTTACTGGACAGAATAATCTTGGTTGTAGGTCATTGCTAGTCATCACTGAATATTTCTTGCCACTTCCTTTTGGCCTGCAAAGTTTCTGTTGGGAAATCAGCTGCAGTCATATGGGCACTCCCTTGTAGGTAACTGCTTTTCTTTCTTTCTTTCTTTCTTTCTTTCTTTCTTTTTAAAAAATATATTTTATTGATTTTTCACAGACAGGAAGAGAGAGAGACAGAAAGTCAGAAACATCAATGAGAGAGAAACATCGATCAGCTGCCTCTTGCACATGCCCTGCTGGGGACGTGCCCGCAGCCACGGTACATGCCCTTGACTGGAATCGAACCTGGGACCTTTTAGTCCGCAGGCCAACGCTCTATCCACTGTGCCAAACCAGCTTAGGGCCTAACTGCTTTTCTCTTGCTGCTTTTAAGATACTCTCTTTGTCTTTAACCCTTGGCATTTTAATTATGATGTGTCTTGGTATGGGCCTCTTTAGGTTATATTTTATCCCCATATTAGAGAATATGGGTATCAATGCTCTGTTTTCAGGGTGGGTCTTACAAGAACTAAAGATTAAATAATGGGAAAAGGTATATTCAATAAACTAATTCACAAAAACAAAGTGTTCAAAAGCAAGTAAGAGAGTGGTAATTCATTATTAGAGAATTAATAAAGAACAGATGATCTGTACTTCTATTTGTTTTGATTAAAATACGTAAAAGAATTTAAGGATAAAAAGGCAAGTGGTTATTATTTTTAAGAAACCTTGATTTTTTTATTATTTTAAAGAATCTATATATATATTTACACACACACACACACACACACACACACACGCTAATAAAAGAGTAATATGCAAATGGATCATACCTTCATGACACCCACCAGCCAAACAGGAGTGAATATGCAAATTAACCCAACAAATTTGGGGTTAATTTGCATACACAGGCCCTGAGTGGAGGAAGCCAAGCTTCTGCAGCTCTGGCCAGCCTAAGCCTCAACTCTAGGCTACAAAACTTCAATTTTTAGAAGGAAAATAAACCCCAACAGAAATGGCTGTCACCAAGGACCAAGCAGAAGGCTTGACTCTGCTTCAGGCTACAAAGTTTCAATTGTAGAACATAAATAAATCCCAGATGCCAGGGCCTCTGCTTGAGTCGCTGGGGGGTATGGCTGGGCTGAAAACCACCACAGGCTCCTCACCCAGGCTGCCCCATGCCCCAAGAGAACCCCCACCCTGATCAGGGACACCCTTCAGGGCAATCCAGCTGGCCCACACCCATGCACCAGGTCTCTATCCTATCTAATAAAAAAGTAATATGCAGATTGACTGTCACTCCAACACACAAGATGGCTGCCCCCATGTGGACACAAGATGGCCACCACAAGATGGCCAGCAGGGAAGGGCAGTTGGTAAGGACGAGTCCTGCAAGGCAGGGCAGTTGTGGGTGATCAAGCCTGCAGGGGAGGGCAGTTAGGGGTGACTAGGCCAGAAGATGAGAGAAGATGGGGGCAAACAGGCTGGCAGGGGAGCAGTTAGACATCAATTAGGCTGGAAGGGGAGTGATTAGGGGGTGATCAAGCTGGCAGGCAGAAGTGGTTAGGGGCAATCAGGAAGGCAGGCAGGCGAGCAGTTGGGAGCCAGCAGTCCTGGATTGTAAGAGAGATGTCCAACTGCCCGTTTAGGCCTGATCTTATCAGGATCAGGCCTAAACAGGCAGTTGGACATCCCTCACGGGGTCCCAGATTAGAGTGGGTGCAGGCTGGGCTGAGGGACACCCCGCTACACAAATTTCATGCACCGGGCCTCTCGTTATTAAATAAGCACTAGACCAACCTTCTAAAAAATGATTTTAAATCCATGCTTTTCTCTGGACAAAGATAAATCAAATACTATTTTATTTTATTATCTGTCCTTATCTTGCAATGCTCTACTTTCCTATTCTCAGATTGTTAGCTTCATATTTATACTACCTCAAACTAATCTCACTGCTTTTGTTCATTTGTTCCGAGAATGTCACATTCTGAAAATGTTTCCACAATGGAAGTAGAGTTTATGCAATTAATTGCATGTTTAATTTAGATTGAACCTAAGATTAAAGTGGAGCATTAATCAGCACATTGTTTTAGCTTTATTTTTTTCAGGTTGGAAAACATGATTTTTCTAGTGTGTACTTGTTTAGTGACAAATAATATAGTATCCACTTGAAAATTAAAACACCCCAGTAACTAAGCAACTTAAAAAAAAACATATAAAATGCAATACTTAGCTGGATTGGGATACTCTGTGAAAAAGATGAACGCATCTGCAAATGTACATATTTTACAACTGTTGCATAATTTAAATCCTGGGAGAATTTGATTCATGTTACTCACCGTTTCCTCCACTGGCATTACATCTAATAGAGAAACCATTTATCTTAAAATTTTATAGGGAAAACACTGACCCATATTTGCTCATATGTGGAATCTAATGAACCAAATTAACAAACAAAACAGAAATAAACTCAGATTCAGAAGAGATTGGCAGCTGTCAGAGGGGAAGAGGGCTGGGGAGCTGGATGAAAAAGGTAAAAAAATTAAGCAAAAAAAAAAAGCCCACCAGTATAGTTTAGCAATTGAGCATCAGTCAGAAAGGAGAAGGTCATCAGTATTATTCCTGGTTAAGGCAGTGCCCAGGTTGCAGGCTCAATTCCCAGTACAGGGCATGCAGGAAGCAGCCGATCAATGATCTTCCTCTCTCGTTGATGTTTCTATCTCTCCCTTCCTTTCTCCCCAAAATCAATAAAAATATTTAAAAAACACTCATAGACACAGACAATACTATGGTGATTATCGGAGAGAAGGGGGCATGAGTGGAAGTAGGAGGGGATAAATGGTGATGGAAGGAGGCTTGACTTGGGATGGTAAACACACAATACAATATACAGAAGATCTATTATAGGATTGTACACCTGACATACGTATAATTTTACTAACAAATGCCATCTCAATACATTCATTTAAAATAAATAAACAAACAAACAAACAAACAAATAAATAAATATTTTTATATAATACAGACAACATTTCATCTTCGTTGGCCTAATTCCATTATATTGTTCTCAATTGGGTCAGGAATCAGATAGAGAAGATAAGTAGTATTTTAAAAAATAGTGAGGATACTTGATTGACCTTAGTTAGGTCAATAGGATTTTATTTCCTGGAATTTTGAGTCTTTACAACAGAGGTGGCAAATTTGGTTTGAGCAGGGTTATCTGTGAGCTGTGCCCTGGAAAGAAAGATGGAGAAATTACCAGAAAAAAGATAAATCATCTATAAAATATTGCTATCAGTTCATGAATAAGTTAGCTACATCAAAAGAAAGGTTTGGTAGTCCAAAGTATGCTTATGATAAGAAAATCATGGTGTTTATAAAAGTGAATAGGAGGTGATTAAACACTTGGGAGGGAGCGCAAACACACACACACACACACACACACACACACACACACACACACACACAAAACAAAAAAACAAAACTCAACAACACAGTCTTAGGTAGGGAAAATAATTTTTTCTAAACAGAAATTTAAACCTTCAAAAATTATGGACACATTTATTGGTAGTTTTAAAAAATAGTAAGAAGTTACTTTTAAATAACCATTCTGTCAGGGAAGAAAATTGCATCCTGAGGGGAAATTGCAATTATTAACAAAGATTTTGACTCAGAGAAAATGGTGTGGATCTATACTCATGTTTAAGTCTGTGAAGGAGAAAAAAAAAAAAACCTTCCCAGATTCCTTGCTTATTAAGCTAGTTACGCATTTCACTGCAAGTTATAAAGTAGTAGAACATGCACAAGGGGCTCATAAGCATATTTTAGAGTAAGGGAATATCATTTACACCGTTTTTATATTATCAATATCACCCCAGAGATTAAGATTACGTTTAAACTACTATAAATCTACAATTTTCTCACCTTTGTATAATTTCATTTTTAATTGCATAAGACTCACATCAATGAATATATGATTAAGGAGTAAGCCTAATAAAATAATACTTTTATTGCATACAGATTTATTAAAACCTTGGACATCAATAGCACAGCAACATACTATAAAGCTAGTTTGTGGTTTACAGTGAAGTGCATTGAGTATATATTATATTTGCTTTTTGTTGGAATGAAATTTTGATACAGTATTTTTTTATTTTTTTCTTTGCAGCCTGAACACTGATGCCAGAACTCCAACTAATCATAGGCGCTAATAGGGTGCTGTAGCAGTTTCTTGCTTATGTAGTGTAATTCTTTAGAATTCATTTTCAAATTCTTAAAATACGGAACTGCTAATTACTGTTTGTTCATTATCAGTAAATAGAATTTTGCAAGTACAGGAAAAAATGTACTAGAGGATGGGCTTTACACATTTTTAGCAGATAATCATAACGATGATTAATTATGATATTTTACACTTCTATAATCCCTTTCTTCGATGCAATTCATAGTGCTTCAAAAAGATTATCATGCTAATCCATACAATATCTTAGTGGGTAAGAAAGTGAAATAATTTTTAAGACAGAGAAAACGCTATTTCTAAACGACATGGCCGAAATGAAAATGTAGATATAACCACTTCAGGCTCTCATTACTATGAAATAGCTTTATATTAGGCTGACCTGGAATTTAATAGGAATTATATGAGAAAGTAATTCATTTGTGCAAATGATCAATACATGTTATGACTGCTTTAGCACTCACCTTTATAAAAAGATACACATTGCTTGTAGTGCTCTCTAAGGGAATATAGAGAGCTCTAGTTTGTAGTTATTACCATGCCCAGTTTTTCCTTTAATCTGTTAATGGTGAAGCAACTTAACCAATCCCTTTCTACTAGCACATTCCTAATCTGTAAAGAAGGCAATGATATAACCATACACCTGAGCTACTAAAAATACCCCTTTAATTCTTTTCTGATCTCATCCTGTATTCAATTCTGCTTCATCTGTATTAAGCTATCATCAAACAAATAGCTGAAAAATATATAGGCATAAGAAAGGAGAAAGGCAAATATGATAGGTCAGTCTCATCATAGATATTTTCCTTTTTTGACCCTCTGCTCTACACATGGCAAGATGCCTAAAATGTTCCAGTGATTAGAACCAAATGGGTTGTTTGGATTGAATTATCCAGAAAATGAACTCACGTATTTTTTAAGTGTTTACTTAATGGAGACTTGGCCAAAGGCTGGTTGCTAATACCTGTTCTCATTATTTTTATGCTTTCTAAGAATCTAGTAGAATAGTATTACAATGTGTTAAATGTTACTCTAGAGATCAAAAAGATTTAATGCCCCCCTAAAGTTCCCTCCTCACACAAGCAAAAATAAGCCATTGTTATTTTTACATCTGCCTGAGAATTAAGTTGTTGTAACAGAAGCACCACTTATGTAAAAGGAAAACAATAATCAGTTCTCTGTAGCACTATATGCATTTTCTGCTGAGATAGTCACCTACTCTACACACTTCTAAATATTACATTAATTTATATCAATATGATATCCCAGTTGTTTCATGATTTGAAGGAATTTCTTCTATGGTCAGGAGCTCTCTACACACTGTGGAAGGTCTACTTATGTAGAGTAGGTGCTCCGTTTTAACTGAAACCAGTGTAATAATACAAATTAGAAATAAGCCATGAAGGACTGAGACAAATAATTTTTTAGTTTAATTTTTTAAAATTATTAATACCAAATATCTGAACTGAATAACACAGATGCATGATTAAAAATATAACATCCATAAATGTCTCATTACTTGATAATCAAGCAACATATATTGAACTATAGGGGAAATTGAACAGAATTTTCAAATTAACTAAGTCACTTAAAAACAAACTAGTGCCTTTTTACAAATAGGTATGTTTAATTTATTTTGGTTGAACTATAACAAGTAATCATGTGTTTTCTTCTGGCCTTTATGACACCTGATTTTAGTGTTTTCCTTTTCATTAGCTTCAGGTATATACCACAGAAGGCAAGTCTCACACTTATTTAAATTTGGTACTGTCAGGTGTGGCCCTTTGGAGATAACTCAACTAATCAGCAGAAGCTCATCTCCTGTGTCATGGGATTTGCCTATGTCAGGCAGTACTGTGCTAAGGGAAGAACTGTTTGGGCTTTCACTTTTACTTTTACAATGGTCATATTTATGTGTATCAAATTTCCCCTTTTACTCATCTAATAAATTTTAAAGCAATAAACTGTCAGTTTTCCACAAATATCAGTATCAATCCTTGTAAGTTCCCAAGCTCCCTAACATTCCTCCAGAGAGGCTTTGTTCCTTGCTCCTCCTGATCTTTAATCTTGTTTACATGGAAAATGCATATTAGATCATCTCTGTTTAGAGCTCAAGTACAAACCCCCTTAAAAACATGAAACATTTAACTACTAATTAGCTGTTTTCTATTCCTAATGAAATGTGCATGCTGGGTTTAGATTGATATTCAGCTATAGCTTTCCTCTGTTTATGTTTCCAGATGTTTTTGTTTTATCTAGGAGTTTACTTTGACAGCTACTACTAAATGATAAATCACTCATATTATAGCTGAAATGCATTTTGAAATTGAAATGTGGTAAACTTAGAGATTGCTTCAATATTCAGTGTCAGTTAGCAGGTCAATATTGGCTCCTCCCTATGATTACTCTACTTTGGTATATGTAAAACAATAACAGAATCTATGTCAACATTATACAGCATGCTATACAAAAGTCTACTTTGCTACTATTCTCTAAGTTAAAAGAAAAAGTTTTGTTACTATGAAATCTCAATTTAATTGTATTCTGGGCAGAAAAATTCATTCATATTAATACTGTCTTCTTTTTGCTGGTCTAGTTTTTCTTTGGATTTTTGAGCTGCTCTGGAAAGAGTTCCTGATATGCCTTATAAACCGGCACATTTAATGAAGGATGTGGACATAAATGTTTGTCTTTTTTAAAATAAGAAGTATAATTAAAAATAAAAAGTAGAGATATTTTAAGAAATTTCATTTTTCAAAAGGACAAATGATGATTGTTTTTGACATTTGTCCTGTATTTATGTATCTTTTTTTACAGGATATATTTTTGTTTTTTCATTGCTTTCAAGTTTGTAATGTTCACAATTTTGATGGCATCATTTAAGCTTTAGCTACATTGTATACTTTTCAATCATGGTAAAATGACTGCCTTTTGATGTTGAAGAACTTTCCTTTGACATTTAGGCTTTGTATGCAGAAGATGAGGTAGACTGGAAAACTAAGCAACTATCCAGTGAATTTTATCAGAATGAATATTTTCAGATGTCACACAGGTGTCTGAACATTCTCCAGCTATGGCCAATGACTAGACAGTTTCCAAAACTTCAAGTTTTTTTTTTCTTCTGGTCACTGGAAAAATTCAGATAAAATTCCATAGGCTCTTTGTCTGGTTGTCCTCTAATGAAGTCTGACCCTCCAGGCCATCTGACCAACATAAACACAAATTCCTTCATTATTCTACTAGAGGCCCAGTGCACAAAATTTGTGCATGGGGGGGGGGTGTCCCTCAGCCCAGCCTTACCAGATGGAGGCAGCCATCTTGTGTGTTGGAGTGATGGTCAATTTGTATATTACTATTTTATTATATTAGTAGGATTCCTTATCACATCTTTATTTTTGGCTCAGTGGTACTCTCCACAGAATTCCCCTGGCACACTATAATACCTACTACACAAAGGAATAACTATTTTAAAGATATTATACCAAGAGTTAAAAAGGATATATTTTTCTCCTGATAATGCTAAGTTTTAACAAGATTGAACTAATATTTTAGAATAGACATATCAGTTCAACAATGCTAATGCAAATCTCCTTTATAAGTGAAGATGATACATTTAACCCGCAAACACAGACTTTTAGTGTTTCTTAAGCATGGGTTATGGCTTTGTACTGATCATCCACACTTTCTTTTCTGTTTTTTCTTTTGTGACCAATTTTTATGAGGTTGTTCGCTAGAAACTCAGGCCATAACCCATGACTTTGAAAGAGAGCAAGGTTAGACAAAAAGGGGTAGAATCATTTTTTGAAAAATTTTCCAATTATAGTTTTACCCACACCATAAAATATTTTCTAACTCTAGAATGGTATACATTCTTTGATTACTGACATATAAATAAATACTGGCTTGACCAAACACTGATTAAAATAATAATCAGAGCTATTCTCCCTTCATGCAGTATGTACAGTTTTCAGGGTTAACCTGGGGAGAGGAAATTCTAAATGTACAAATCAGTCATTACCTTTACATCATGAATGGATACTCCTATCTCTCTGTTTTGGTAAAGTCTAGGAATCTCAAATATACCATTATGTGCAAAAGCCAAAGTAATGTAGAGGCAACACAGTTTGTGAAAAGACCCATCAGTATTCTGTGTCTACAGTGCTGTGGAAAGAAGAGAAGCTGTATCATGAAACTTGAGGCATCTTTGAAACCTGCATATTGACATATTGAGATGTTAAGCAATTTAAAATTTTACCAATAATAAACCAAGCCAGTTACATCAGATCATTTAGGTTTCTAAAGGTAGAAATTGTGTTTTTAAGCAAGTATCAGAATTATTCCTCAGAAGAACTAACTTGTTTTCTTTCTTTCTTTTTAAGGAGGTAACTGTTATTGTTTAGCAATGTCACAACTGTTTTATTCAGCCTAAAAGGTCCTCGCTGGCTTTACATTAATGAAGATGCTTGTGATTACAGTTTATCTCTGGAACTCCACAACATGGAGTTATTTCAATTATGTTTATCAGCAAAACTTTGTTTACTAAAACAGCTATTCAGTCTAAATTGATTTATAAAAAATGAATGTGTGTGCATTTTAAAAGTAATGATGTGAACTTGTCCTTGTATTAGATTGACCAGTTTAAGAATATGAGCTAAATTCTCATGGTTTAAGTAACCTGACTATATTTGATGCTTTTCTATGTTCACTTCAGCTTGGCCTTTTGTCTTTAAAAGAAAAAAATGTGGTATTGTGTTAGAGACTAGAAATTTATATGTATGTTTCTCTGTTCTATGATATATTAAGTTAAAGTACAACTTCTTTGCTAAAAAATGTACATGCTAAACTTCAGTATAAATAAAAGCATTTTGACTTTGTTGATTGTCATTGAGTTTTTATTTTCAAGTTGCCAACTGCAGTTATTGAAGAAGAGCCATAAAGCAAATCCTATATAATAAAAGAGAAACATGCAAATTTGACTGTACCTTTACTACGCTACCAGCCAATCAGGAGCCAGGGCGAGAGCCACACAGCGTGAGACCCCAATCCTTGCACCACCTCCGCGAGGTCTGGGGAGCAGACGCTGTGCTGGCGATCCCAGCAGGCCCATGGAGCCCGTTCCTCAAGCCATGTGGCAGGGAACGGGCGCCCTGGGCCTGGGGAGCGGACACTGTGCCGGCGGTCCCAGCAGGCCTGCGGCACCCATTCCCCAGGCTGCACGGAGGCTAGCAAGAAGGCCGGCCACCGCTGCACTTCACTGCAGGTCCTGGGGGTCCCAGATTGCTGGCACACTTGCAAAGGGCAGGGCCAGGGCAGGGGTGGGGGGAAGACCAGCCACCACAGCACTTCAGCACACACACAGGGCGCCCAGATTGCTATGGTGGTGGGGCCAAGGCAGAAGCCGTTAGGGGTGATCAGGCCAGGAAGGGAAGGCAGTTGGAGGTAATCAGGCCGGTGGTGGAGGGCAGTTGGCACTGAGCAGGCTGGCAGAGGGGACCAGTTGGGGCAATCAGGCTAGCAAGCAGAGTGGTTAGGGGTGATCAAGCAGTCAGGCAGGTGAGTAGTTAGGAGCAGATTGCAAGAGAGTTGTCCAAGTGCCAGTTAAGGTCCGATCCCACAGGTGTCTCAGATTGGAGAGGATGCAGGCCGGACTGAGAGACAACCCTTCCCCCCCCCTCCCCGCCCACCATGTGCACGAATTTCATGCACCAGGTCACTAATCAAAATATAAGAACTAGGAAAGCATTTGGAAAGCTTCCACTGGTTTGGTTATTTTCAAACAAATATGAACTTACATCTTAATTTCAGTTCATCTCCTTAAATAAGCCAATAGTATTGTCTTCAATTGTTCTGTTGAGTCACACTATATTTTCTATTTCTGGCTGTATACTTAGTGAACCTACTTCTAGGAGAAAGGGTTGTACAGGGAAGCAGGAAAAATGTGGTTAATCAAGACTGAAAACACTTTTGAATATCTATTTTTTACTAAAATGTTTCTTCTCAAACCAACTTCAGTGAAGAAAATTATATAAATAAATAAATAAAAACAGGAAGGATCATATATCTACTCTGACGCAAAGAAATTTCAGGTCTCCCTGTACATCACAATTATCCATTGTACCTAGTGAAAAATCAAGGCTAGATATTTTTTAAATGCCTAATGCCATAGCTCTGCCTTATAATTTACTTAATTTGTCTGCACCACTTCTTTGATTCATTTTTACTAAAGTTCTGAAGTTCACCCAAATTCTGGTTCACCAAGGAGCCTCTCAGTTTTTCCTACACAGTAGCATTTCCACTCCTCACCTTATCTTGTGAAAGATATTAATATATTTTATTTCACAGTACTTCTAGCTAGTCAGGCAAAAATTTTGAGTCTTCTAGTTTGGAGCTATGTTGCTTAATTCAACAGATGTTTCCCACACAATCTCTTCTTTTTTCACCATCCTCATTTATGGAAATTTTGAGTCCTGAGAAGATTATAAGCTATTGTTGTTGGTTAAGCAAGCCTGCTCTAGTAGTATGCCCTCCAAAACCTTCCCACAATAAACAGGATACCAAATAGTCAAGCATATGATAAGTAAGATTACATTATTGGATGCTTAATGTAATAACCAGAGAAAGCCTGTGTCATTAGTTTCCCAATTCTCAGGGATCCAGGTACTCAATACTGTCTGTGGTTTAGCCTCATCTGGGGGTGATTTGATTCTGGGTCAAATGATGGCTAGGACTTTTTGGACATGGAAGCAACTAGTTGTTTAGAGCCCAGTTCATTGGCCCATCCAGAGAAACAACAAGGAAAATACTGGGAGTGAAGCCCACTGCACTACCATTTTTCCTGCTATAGGATTGCTTGTCATTTCAATGCAAAACTTGGACCACACTTCCACATCATCCTCCTCACCACTTCCTCCCTCCTCCAACATAATAATAATAATCTTAGCCTTAAGAAAATAGTCTGGATAGGATAGAAATATATTCATTGCAAGCCAGTGGTTTCACTGTTATAAACCTTCTTCTAGGGTAGGGAGGACCAATGTTACACCATTTCCTTTGCATTATCTTTGGGGAACATAGTTTATATTCATCCTGCAAATGTGGCTAGATCAGCCTTATGCAGCCGTCAGGGACTCTAATCTTAAGTCCACTGCTTATGAGGTAGTGTGGGAACACAACTGCTCCCACCTTCAGACAAACTCATATTATCTTCATCTATAATTACAATTGTAGTTTAAGGAAGTCTTCCCATACTAAATGAAAGCACCTAACCATTTTGGGGATTCAATTATCACCCCTTTCAACTAACTACTATATATATCCCAAGGGATTTGGCAATAAAGGCCCCACTCTACCAACAAACTTCCAATTGTGCCTTCTGACTCAGGGAAAAGTGTCTCTGTGGATGGTATTCCAAAAATAATTTGTAATTGAATTTTAGGTTAGGGAGTGAATGGGAGAGTCTATGAAGACCATCAGCAGTCTTGTATCTCAAAGTTTGGCACACAATTACTATTCTAATGATTATAATGACAAGGAGCTACTTCTTTTGCTAGATAGCTCTCAATATTGCAAAGGTCAGAATTGATATTGAACCACCAAAGTTTTGCCACGTCAACATGAACTTGATGGAGAAAAACCCCAAATCACACACATCTAAGCAGTTCCTTATTTAAAATGATAAAAATCTTTCATATGTCATAGGTAATGTAAAATGAATCAGCAGAGTTTTATGCCTATTAGCACTCATGTGCATACATGTGTCATGAACCCAGTATATACACACAAAATACTTCTGCTTTTATTTATTTATGAATTACTGAATCAAATCTGAACATTTAAAACATTTTCACTTGAATTCTTTAATGATTTAAACAATAAGTATTCTAACAACCTTATCCTGGCCATATAAGAGTTTGTCTTTTTTATACCTTATCTGAGTTGCATTTCAATCCTTCTCTAAAGTTTCTAGTTTTAAACTAAAGGATAGAAGAACTGAGAATACAGACCTTGGACCCTGTTTAAAGTTCTGATATATTAGAAGTAAGCTAGGCAGAAATTCCATTAAAGCAAATGTGCTGATTTAGCAATGGTAATGCCGCCTAAGTTATCAAGCATATTTACTAAAATCTTTATAATTTCTCTACGCTCAACAACTTCCCTCACTTAATTAAATCAGAAAGTGTGGTGACCAGTACGCAGTATAATAAAAACAAATGCAGTTGAAGTTAATTAATAAACTTTTTAGGCCATGACATGATATTTCATTATGTTATGGTTGAGGGGATATTTCTTCACCTTTGGATGACTTTTTTTAAAAACCAAGTTCAACCCATAATACTTTGGGTAAAATTTATTCTAAAAATATGATAGATATTGGCTCTTGGATTGCCATGCTATTTGAAGTTAATAGGATGTGAAGATTTTTAAAATTCAAGAGCAACAATAACATATAAAAAAACACTCTATCTTAATTAGTCAAAGGATATAATTCAATGTGTAACATTGAAAATAACTATTTATATATTAAGAAACTTCCAATGCAGTTGAAGCAACAGGGTTTATGATATAAACAATTAGAAGTCACTATAAATGTTAAATAATTAAAGCCAAATATGTATGGTGCAAAGGGTAAAAAACAAAGAACATGTTATATGTACGAATAAAGGGTCAGCATTACTTAACTTGACCAGTACTCTAGAGAACAAGTAGGAATTAGGACTAAAAAGTGAAGATAAGAGATCAGCACTAGCTAACATACTAAGAGTAAGAAATTAGATTAGTGTGTACTGTCCTTGGAACAGTAAAGAATACACTATAAAGAAGCAAAAATTATTGTCCTGATATAATGGAAAGTAGAATTTGATAACTTAACATGGGAATAAATTATAGGGAAATTTGAATAAAAAGTAATGAGAGTATAACAGGAACCCACCATCTAATATTTATACGTCTAAGAGATTAATCAAAGAGCAGTGGGATATGAACAGAAACATGTCCTATAGTAACACTTTCTTATTTTGCTATACGTATTTCTAATTTAAAAGCAGTATTTCTTGTAAATAAGGAAATCCGATTGCTTTTAATTTTCAGAAACATGTTTAAAATACTAGTTAACTATGAAAATGAGAGTTTTTCTATAGGACAATTAAAAGGAAGAACTTGTTCTTAGCAAAGTTTAATATTTGGATTTAAGCTTCAAAAAACATCAACATAGTAATAAACTATAAACTGAGTTTTGTTTGAAACAAAGTATTTTAGCTGATTATGCAGTTAACCCAATGTTTTCACATTTACCAATAGTAGCAACCCTTGAATTCTAAATAGCTTGACACAGAACATCTTCTATGCATGTATCATGGTTCCAAATTTATCTCACCTCTCTTCCTAATATCCAAGGATTCATTATTTTTGCTACTTTTATTTATTTTTAGTTTTTCTTTTATTCTTTTTAATTTTTAATTTATTTTTATTGAAAAGAAACAGTGGGGAGTGATTGATATAGAGGCAGGGTGGCCTTGAACAAGCTGTCAAGCTACAGGGGGAAGGCTGGGGTGGATGGGAGGAGGATGCCGGGGGAGATCAACCGAAGGACTTGTATGCATGCATATGAGCATAACCAATGAATGAAGGACACTAGGGCGGGGAGGGGGGCGGTTGGGGACATGTGCTGGGGGGTAAGGGAGGCTTGGGGAGTATATTGGGGGGAAAAGGAAAACATATGTACTACTATTAAATATAAGTTATATTGTAAATTAAAAAATAAATAAATGTAAAAAATTGTCAGCAAAAAATTCCTGAACCAGATGGTTTCACAGGTGAATTTTACCATACAAGTCCTTTGGTTGATCTCCCCCAGCATCTGCCTCCCATCCACCCCAGCCTTCCCCCTGTAGCTTGACAGCCTGTTCAAGGCCACCCTGCCTCTATATCAACCACTTCCCACTGTTTCTTTTCTTCAAAAATATCTTGCCTCTGCATACTAGAAACAAATGTATAAGAACAAAAATATTTAAGTGTCAGTTTCAATGTCCAAGTGTTCTGAGTCCCAGTTTCAATGTTGAATAGTTCTTCATGTGTACATGTCAGCAATGGTATCCAGATGGTGGACACATCGTGGCAATGCAAGATCCATCCTCTCTGGTATGGTCCTGGGCCGCCTGCAGCCATTCACAGCTGCCTACTGCTAGCATGGCAAGGTGTCATGCTGACAATTTTTTGATTACTGCTTTGATTTCATTAGTTGTAATTGGTTTATTCAGATTTTATGATTCTTCCTGATATAGCTTTGAAAATTGTATGTTTCTAGGATTTTATTCATGTCAACTAAGTTGTCCAATTTGTTGAGATATAGTTCATATTATTTTCTTAAAATCCGTTGTATTTCGGTGGTGTCAGTTGTTACTTCTCCTTTTTCATTTCTGATTTTATTTATTCAGGTCTTTTCTCTTTTTTTCTTCATGAGTCAGATTAAAAAATTTTCAATCTTATTTATCTTTCAAAGAATCAGGTCTTGGTTTCATTGATCTTTTGCATTGGTTTTCAGTTTCTATGCCATTTATTTTCACTACACCCTTTATGATAACCTTACCTCTACATACTCTGGGTTTTGTTTATTGTTCTTTTTCTAGGTTTTTAAGGTATGTTATTATATTATTTACTTGAAAATTTTCTTCTGTTTTGAGATAAGCATATAATGCTATGAATTTCCCTCTCAAACCTTTACTGTGTACCATCAGTTTGGGTTTGTTATGTGTTCATTTTTATTTTTCTCCAGGTAGCTATTGATTTCCTTCTTTATTTCCATGATTTGTTTGAATGTTTTTCAATTGTTTTTGTTGTAATTTCTAGATTCATACTCTTGTAGTTATAAAATATGCTTGTTATAATTTTAATTTTGAATTTATTAAGGCTTAAGTTCTAACATGTGATCTCTTAGAGAATGATTTGTGTACACTTAAAAAGAAAGCAATTTCTTCTTCTTTGGAATAAAATGTTCTATAAATATTTATTAAGTATATCATTTAAGGCCACTGTTTCCTTATTGATATTTTTTTTCTGGAAGACAGATTCATTGAAGACAGTGGGGTGTTAGAATCCCCTACTATGACTGTATTGCTGTCATAATGTACAGAGGTTAGTTATATCCTGTTTTTAATTGATCTCCTTAGTATTATGCGATGTCTTTCTTTATCTCTTATTATGGCCTTTGTTTTAAAGTCTATTTTGTCTGATAAAATTATCTTAATCCAAGGTGTTATTTTTTCCATTTTCATTTGCATGGAGTATTGTTCACATTCCATCACTTTCATCCTGTGTATATTTTGTGCTGAGGTAAGTTTCTTGTGGAAGCATATATAGAGGTCATGCTTCCTTATCCATTCAGCCATCCTATGTATTTGATTAGAGCATTTAATCCATTTACTTTTAAGGTTAGTATCGATAGGTCTGTATTTATTGTCATCTTATTGTTTATACCATCTTTCCCTTTTTCTAATTCTTTGGGGATTTTTCTTCTTAAAGCAGAACCTTTAACATTTCTTGCAATGTTTGTTTGTTGGTAATGAACTACTTGCATGTCTGGGAAGTTCTTTATTTCACCTTCAAGTTTAAATTATAGCCTTGCTGGATAGAGTAGTCTTGGTTGCAGGTCCTTGCTTTTCATCAATTTGAATATTTTATGCCAATATCTTCTGGCCTAAAATGTTGCTGTTGAGAAATCAGCCCATAGCCTTATTGGAGCACCCTTGTAAGTTACTGTTTTTCTCTTGCTGCTATTAAGATTCTCTCTTTGCTTTTAACCTTTGCCATTTGAATTATGATGTCTTGGTATGGGCCTGTTTGGGTACAACCTGATTGTAAATCTCTGAGCTTCCTGAATCTGTGTGAATTTTTCTTCACCAGATTAGGGAAAATTTCAGGCATTATTTCTTCAAACAAGTTCTGGATCTCTTGCTTACTCTCATCTCCTGGCACCCTTATAATGTGAATGTCATTTCACTTGTTGTCCCAAAGGTCCCTTAAACTTTCTTCATCATTTTATTCACTTTTCTTTTTGTTGCACTGCTTGGGTGCTAACTTTTATCTTATCTAAATTTCAGATTAAATTATTTCCTTCATCTAACTTGTTGATTCTTCCTAGTGTGTTCTTCATTTCAAATATTGAATTTTTCATTTCTAAGTTGCTTTTTTATGATTTCTATGTCACTTTTAATGCTTACTATCTCTTTGTTTAATGTCTCACTTAGACTGTCCATTCTTCTCCTAAGGTCTTTTAATATCCTTATAACATTGTTTTACACTCTGTATCTGGTAGGTTGGTTGCTTCCATTTCATTTAATTCTTTTTCTTGGAATTAATCATTTTTTTTTCATTTGGGACATATTTCTTTGCCTTTCCATTTTGTCTGCTTTTTTGTGTTTGGCTCTGTGTATTAGATAAATCTGCTATGATTTCCAAGCTCATTTTGAGGACTTTCTGTTGGAGATGCATTGTGGGTCTCAATGGCTCAATCTTCTGATCATCTGAGCTAGGTGCTCCAGGAATGTTTCTTTTGTGGATTATGTGCCAACTGCCTCTTGTAGTTGAACCTTTAATTGTATTGGCCCATTTGAAGTTAGAGTTAAACCTTGGATTGGCTATCTATAAGAACAGACTTTGTTCACAGAGTATGAGTCACTGTTCTGGGGCTGTCACTCCACCCCCAAGATAGAGTTGTTCTCAGCAGTTTCTGGTTCTTATTTTGGTTCCCATTTGGCTGTACCATTTGTATGGGTATTTGGATCAAGTTCTGGTGAGATTTGAATCCCTCCACTGGCTGTGTTCATTCTGGATCCACTTGGCTAAGGCTCTGCTTCAGGTCAATATCAGATGTTATGTGTAATCAGCCTTGATATACTGGTATGGAGCCTCCAGACTATTGACTGATTGTAGCTATGTCTACTGTGCCTGGTTGTGTGTACAGGAATCAGTTTCCTGTAGCTCTGATCTGTGGATCAGATCAATAAAAGTCCAAGTCTCCCTGAGGTTATAATTCACCTTTTGGCTATTCCACCAACTCCTACAGTTGTCTGGACTTCCTCCAGAATCTTATGAGGAAATACTGTAGAGTGGGGTCCAAGCTACCCCTACCCCACTAACCCTTCCTCTTTGCTCAAGCTTGGTACTGTGGAGCAACAATGTCAAGAGGATGAAGCTAGAGGGCACTATAATTGGGGGAAACAAGATCATGCTCTCAATGGGGTAAATGTGGCCTCTACTCTAGAGTCATACCACCCTGTTTCTGCTAGATTCTCTTATTCTTGCTACCCCAAGAGGAGTGCACTATTGACTCTGGTTGGGTGCAGTCAGCTGTCTATGCAGCAGGAGCAAACTCAACAGGGTGGAACAGTGGGGATTTGAGAAAACAAATTAAAAATGTCTTCCATTGGATGTGGCTCTGAGTGATCTTGTAGGAGGGGGGATGAGTTCCAGTTGCATAATCTGCCCACGTGAGCTCCATACTGGAGCCTTTGAGAAATAACAACTCTAGAAGTCCCAGCTCTGAGCAACATTTCCTTCCTCCCACTCAGCTAAGCTCAGCAAAGTGGGTCCACTGAGTTTTAGGCAAACAAATCAAGGCAGTCTTCTGTTGGGGGTGGTGCCAGCTGACCCTGTGGGAGGGGGAAAGCTCTTCTCTCTTTTGCTCCACAGCTGTACCATCAGAGACCCAGACATTCTCAGGTGATCTCATCTCTCAGTGAGGTTCTGTTCCCCCCCCCCCCGGTATAACTGAGGTCAGCAGGATGGGGCCACCTTGACTTGGAAAAACAGATCAGAAAGCCTTCTGTTAGGGGTGATATTGGCTTAACTCTTCCCCTCAACTCTGTACCTGTGCCTGCTTGAGCCCCAGACCAAAGCCTCTGAGGGAGAAGTGCTTTGAAGGTCCCAGCTCTGAACAGTGTCCCCGGGCCCCCACTGAAACAAGCATAACAGAATGGGGCCAGCTGGACTTGTAAAAACATATCAAGGCAATCTTCTATTGGGCATGGTGTTGGCCTTCTGGAGGGGAGTGAGCTGTACGTGTTCCTTTAGCTCCACAGCCATGCCACAGGAGACTCTGAGCAAGATATACTTTGGAAGTCTAAGTTCTGAGCAGCATTCCCTTCCCCTTGCAGAATCAAACTCAGCCAGTGAGATTTGGGAAAACAGACAGATCAATGGAGTCTTTTGTTGGGGGTGGTAACTGCTGAACTGGAATGAGGGGGTCATCTTTGGTTCCTGTTTCAAAACCAGACAGTTCAGTGACTGTCTGAGTGTCTGGCTATACTTTCTCCAGAAAAAAGAGATCACTACAAGTCTCTGCTGGGTGCAGCAAACAGTCTTTTCTGCTGAAGTCAAGCTTGGCAGGCTGGTGCCACCAGTATTTAGAAGACTTGGTACACTCCACAGGATGGTTTTGTAAGAATAGGAGTGCCTGACCCTGGGAGATTGTGCTCATGGGAGGCGTGCTATGTTAATTCAGGACCAGGACCTTAGTAGCTAACACTCCAGATCTCTCTCTGGGGACACTCCACCCAGATCCTCTCTTTATGACATCCATATGCCTTGAGTCACCTCCTCTCTACGGGAGCCTGCTGCAGTCTTTTCCCAGCCATGTCCAGGAATCTGGAGAAGGGCTGTACATAAATAAATAGAGACTAGACAAGCAATATAAATTTGGAAGGCATTTGGGAGAACAAGAAACTTAGCTCTAGTGACTAAGCTCCCCGAATCTCTGGACCCAGGGCTTTTTATTTATTGGAAAACACATTGGACCTTTAGGAAAGCAGATATACATATCAAAGGTAAAGTTTGATAAAGAGGAAAAGATCATGTTAGGTGAAATGCCTACAGCTCTTCAGCAGCAGTTAATAATAATATACAGATTTTCAGTCCCGCTGGTCCATCAGCCTTCTGGTGAACTTCTTGCATTATTATGATCTGCTGGAATTTGCCTCCAGAGGAGCCCTGGATAAGTTCCCTAAAGCAATCTCTTGTGCATTAGTCCCTTAAAAAAGCACATGGTATTCTAGCAGACTCCCTCCTCTTTCTAGCAGAGTTCCCAGTAATTTTTCTGCCAGATGCTATGCAGACTCCTCTTCCTGATTCTTGTGGTCTGGTTTGGGTTGTGATGTTGTGTTCAGACCCCACACATCACAGGGGGACCTTTATGTTCTTTCTTTATTGATTAAGGTATTACATATGTGTCCTTATCCCCATTTAAGATTCTTGTTTCTTTGCTGATTTTTGTTTAGAGGATTTATCCAGTGGTGTCCGTGGGGTATTAAAGTCCCCTGTTATGATTGTATCGCTGTTGATCTCTCCCTTGATATATTCCAGAAGTTGTTTTATGTATTTGGATGCCCCTGTATTGGATGCATATATGTTTACCAGAGTTATATCCTCTTGTTGAATTGTTACCCTTTAGTATTATGAATTGGCTGTCCTTATATCTTGTTATGGCCTTTACTTTGATATCTGTTTTATCAGATATAAGTATTGCAACCCCAACTTTTTTCTCATTTCCATTTGCCTGAAATTTTTTTCCATTCCTTCACTATTAGTCTGTGTGAATCTTTTGTTCTGAAGTGGGTCATTTTCAGACAGCAAATATATGGGTCATGTTTTCTTATCTATTCAGCTACCCTATGTCTTTTGATTGGTGCATTTAACCCATTTATGTTTAATATTATTGAAAAATACTATTTTGTTGCAATTTTTATACTTTATGTTTGTGTTCCTTCTTGCCTTTCTGTTTCTTCTTTGTATAGCAGTCCCTTTAGCATTTCTTGCATTGCTGGCTTGGTGGTAATAAACTCTCTTAGCCCTTTTTTGTCCATGAAGCTCCTGATTCCACCTACAATTTTGAATGATAGCCTTGCTGGCTATAGTATTCTTGGAGTCAATACTTTGCTTTGCATCACTTTGTATACTTCATTCCATTCCCTTCTGGCCTGGTGTGTTTTTGTTGAGAAATCAGCTGATACTCTAATGGGAGATCCCCTATAGGCAATTTTCTGTCTCTCTCTGGCAGCCTTTAAGATTCTTTTGTTATTGATGTTTAGCAATTTAATTATGATGTGTCTTGGTATTGATCTTTTTGGGTTCATCTTGTTTCAGACTCTGTGCGCATATTGGACTTGTGTGTTTTTGTTTTGTTTTGTTTTGTTTGTTTGTTTTGCAACATCAGAGAAGTTTTCTGTCATTATTTCTTTGAACAGGTTTTCTATTCCTTGCTCCACTTCCTCTCCTTCTGGTACCCCTATTATGCAGATGTAGTTTCATTTCATGTTACTCCAAAACTCCCTTAGGCTCTCCTACTGCTTTTTAAGTTTTCTTTCCAGTTGCTGCTGTGTTTGTGTTTTCTTTTTTTTTCTTACTTTGTCTTCTAATTCACTAATGCGGTCCTCAGTCTCCTCTATTCTACTGTTTAAGCCTTCCATTGTGTTCTTTATTGAAGCTATGTCGTTCTTCATCTACTCTTTGTTCCCTGTCATGTTGGTGACATTCTCATTCAGCTCCTTATAATTCTTACTGAGTTGTGTGTATTTGCCACCCAGCCATTTGAGCATCCTTATAACCATTACTCTGATTTCTTTATTTGACATTCAAGGGTTTATTTGCAGCTAGATTGTACTTGGTACAGAGGCACACCCTCTCCATAGTTGTGCCCTTCTTACAGTCTCTATGTAGCTTCCTCTATAAATCCTTAGACATAATACTCCTGTTCAGCTGATGTTAGTTTGGTCATGCATGTTGATTGCTCTATAATTTACATGTATATCCAGTTTGACTCTTGGAATAGCTGTGTGGAATAGTTGTGTGTAGCTTCAACCTACTCCACAGCCATCTTAGCTATCCCCTTTTGCTAATTTTAGATGTAGATTGTTCTGTCATCTGAGAAGATAAGTTGGCACTGAACCCTTTCCCACCCCCTACCAATTATATTCTATTCAACAGGCTAACTCCAACATCAAAGCCTCTAAGACATTTAGAGGCCCATACAATTTCCTGCTGCCATCACTCAGTAGGCTGAAAAGGGGAGAAATACTTCAATAACCTGCTAATAAGAAAACACTGATTGCTGTGTAATTTGGGTCTAAAATGGAACTCAAAATAGGGTCAATTTTTTTCCTATTGGAAAGATTGTTACATAGGTAGCTGAAGGTTCTCTTTATATTCTTTATTGATTAAGGTATTACATATGTGTCATTAACCTCCATTGCCCCCCACCGCCTGCACATGCTCTCACCCCTTTGATGTCTGTGTCCATTAATTATGCTTACATGCAAGCATACAAGTCCTTTGGTTGATCTTTGCCCTTTTCCCCCACCCTCCCCTACCTTCCTCTGAGGTTTGAGCATCTGATTAATACTTCTCTGTCTCTGGATCTGTTTTTGTTAATCAGTTTATGTTGTTCATTATAATCCACAAATTAGTGAGATCATGTGATATTTACCTTTCTCTGACTGACTTATTTCACTTAGCATAATGCTCTCCATGCTGTTGCAAATGGTAAGAATTCCTTCTTTTTTATAGCAACATAGTATTCCATTGTGTATCACATTTTTTAAATCCACTCATCTGCTGATGGGCACTTAGGCTGTTTCCAAATCTTAGCTATGGTAAATTATGCTGCTATGAACATAAGGGTGCATATATCTTTTCTGATTGTCATTTCTAGTTTCTTGGAATATATTCCTAGAAGTGGAATCACTGGGTCAAATGGAGTACCATTTTTAGTTTTTTGAAGAAACTCCATACTGTTCTCCACAGTGGCTGCACCTGTCTGCATTCCCGCCAGCAGTGCCCAAGGGTTCCTTTTCTTCACATCTTTACAAGCACTTGTCATTTGTTGATTTATTGATGATAGTCATGCTGACAGGTGTGAGTTGGTACTCATAGTCATTTTGATTTGCATCTCTCAGATGATTAGTGACTTTGAGCATGTTTGCATATGTCTCTTGGCTTTCTTTATATTTTCTTTTGAAAAAAATCTGTTTAAGTCCATTGTACATTTTTTGATTCAGTTGTTTATCTTTCTTTTTTTAAGTTGTATGAGTTACCTGTAAATGTTGGAGATTAAACCCTTACTGGAGACAACATTGGAAAATATGTTCTCCCATGCAGGGCCTTTCTTGGTTTTTGTTGTTGTTGATTTTTTTTCTGTGCAGAAGCTTTTTATTTTGATGTAGTCCCATTTGTTGATTTTCTCCTTAGTTTCCATTGCCCTAGGAGCTGTATTGGTGAAGATATTGCTTGTGCATATGTCTGAGATTTTGATGCCTGTGAATTCCTCTATTATTTTTAGGGTTTCCTGTCTTAAGTTTAAGTCCTTTATTCACTATGATATTACATTGTGTGTGGTATAAGTTGGTGGTCTAGTTTCATTTTTTTTGCATGTGTCTGTCCAATTTTCTCAACACAATGTATTGAAGAGACTGTCTTGACTCCATTGTTAGCTCTTGCCTCCTTTATCAAATATTAATTGAGCATAGTGGTTTGGGTTTACTTCTGAGTTCTCTATTCTCTTCCATTGGTCTATATATCTGCTCCTGTGACAGTACCAGGCAGTTTTGAGAACAGTGACTTTGTAATACAGCTTGATATCTCATATTGAGATCCCTCTTACTTTGTTTTTCTTTCTTAGTATTGCTGCACCTATTGGGGGGTCTTTTTATTCCAGATGAATTTTTGGAGAGTTTCTTCCAGGTCTGTGAAAGATACCAATGGTATTCTAATGAGGAATGCATTGAATCTATAGATCGCTTTGGGTTTTATGGACATTTTAGTGATGTTGATTCTACCAATCCATGAACATAGTATTTTCTTCCATCTGTTTATGTCTTCCTCTATCTCTTTTTTCAATGTCCTGTAGTTTTGTGAGTACAGGTTTTTTATGTCTTAGTTAAATTCATTCTTTGGTATCTTAATTTTTTTGGTGTGATAGTAAATGGGATTGTTTTTTAAGTCTCTCTTTCGATAATTTCACTATTGGTGGGTAGAAATGCCATAGATTTCTCAGTGTTAATTTTGTAACCTACTACATTGTGGAATTCACTTATTAAGTCTAGTAATTTTTATGAAACCTTTAGGGTTTTCTAGGTATAGTATCATTCCATCTGTGAATAATGACAGTTTTACATCTTCTTTTTCAATATATACATACCTTTTGTTTCTTCTGCTAGTCTAATTGCTATGGATAGCACTTCCAAAACTATGTCAAACAGGAGCGTGGAAAGTGGGCATCTCTGACTCATTCCTATTCTTAGGTGAAATGGGTTTTATCAGTGTTTCTTGTTTTTTGAGATAGGCCTGTAGAGCTATAAACTTCCCTCTCAGGACTTTTTAAAAAATAAATATTTTATTGATTTTTTTACAGAGCAGAAGGGAGAGGGAAAGTCAGAAACATCGATGGGAGAGAGACATCGATCAGCTGCCTCTTGCACGCCCCCTACTGGGGATGTGCCCGCAGCCAAGGTACATACCCTTGCCGGAATCGAACCCGGGACCCTTCAGTCCGCAGTCTGACGCTCTATCCACTGAGCCAAACCGGTCTTGGCAGGACTTTTTTTTATTGTGTGCCATATGTTTTGTATTGTTGTGTTTTCATTGTCATTCATTTTCAGGATGTTTTTCCCATTGAGTATGATGTTGGCTGTAGGTTTGTCATATAAGCCTTTTATTATATTGAGGTGTGATTCCTCTATTTCCACTTTGCTGAAGGTTCTTATTAAGAGAATGTGTTGGATTTTACCAAATTCCTTTTCTGCACCAATTGACATGATTATGTAATTTTTATCTTTCAATTTGTTTATGTGATGTATTACATTTATTGAGTTGTGGATATTTTACCATCCTTGCATCCCTGGGATAAATCCTAATTGGTCATAATGTATGATCTTTCTGATGCTGGATCCTATTTGCTAGAATTTTGTTGAGGATTGTGGCATCTATGTTCATGAGAAATATTGGTCTGTAATTCTCTTTCAGGGTTATATCCTGGTAAAGAGATGCCCACTTTCCAAGCTCCTGTCTTTATCTGGTTTTGGTATTAGGGTAATGCTAGCTTTATTTAATGAGCTTGGAAGTGTTCCTGTATTTTTTGGAATAGTCTGAGGAAAATAAGTTTTAGTTCTCCCTTTAATGTTTGATAAATCTCCCCTGTGAAGCCATCTGGCCCGAGGCTTTTTTTTTTCCTGGAAGCTTTTTGATAACTGCTTCAATTTATTCCATTGTTATGTGTCTATTAACATTTTTAGATTTTTCTGATTGAGTTTTGGAAAATTGTATTTTTCTAGGAATATGTGCATTTCTTCTAGATTGCCTAGTTTGTTGGAATATAGTTGTTCATGGTATTTCTTAACAATCCTTTGTATTTCAGTGGGGTCTATTGTTAATTTGCATCTTTCATTTCTGAGTTTGTTTATTTGGGTCATCTCTCTGTTTCTTGGTGAGCCTGTCTAGAGATTCATCAATTATGTTTATCCTTTCCAAGAACCAGCTCTTGGTTTCATTGGTATTTTGTCTTGTTTTTGTTTGTTTGTTTTTGGTCTCTATGTCATTTATTTCTGCTCTGATCTTTATTATCCCCTTCCTTCTGCTTGCTCACTATAAGCTTTTTCTCATTGGTTTCTTTCTAATTCTTTAAATTGTAGAGTTAGATGATTTATTATCATTTTTTTTTAAGTAGTCCTGTAGAGCTACAAACTTCCCTCTTAGGACTGCTTTCATTGTGTCCCATAGATTTTCTATTGTTGTGTTTTCATTGTCATTCATTTCTAGGATGTTTTTTTTAATTTCTTCTTTAGTCTTTTTGGTTACCCAATCATTGTTTCATCTCATGCTACTCAGCTTTAACTGTTAGATTTTTTAAATTGTTTTTATTGTAGTTCATCTTTAATATTATGCCATTGTGGTCTGAGAAGATTCTTGATATGATTTCAATATTCCTGAATTGGGAGAGACTTTTCCTGTGAGCCAACATGTGGTCTATCTTTGAAAATGTCCCAAGTGCACTTGAGAAAAATGTATATTCTGTTGGTTTGGGGTGAAATTTTTTGAATATGTCAATTAAATGCATCTGATCTAGTGAGTCATTTAGGATTGCTGTTTCTTTGCTGATTTTTTGTTTAGAGGATTTATCCAGTGATGTTGGTGGGGTATTGAAGTCCCCTCCTGTGATTGTATTGTTATCGATCTCTCCCTTGATATCTTCCAGAAGTTGTTTTATGTATTTGGGTGCTCCTGCAGTGGGTACATATATGTTTACCAGGGTTATATCCTCTTGTTGTATCTATCCCTTTAGTATTATGAAGTTCCCTTCCTTGTGTCTTGTTATGGCCTTCACTTTGAGTTCTATTTTGTCAGATATAAGAATTACTACCCCAGGGTTTTTTTTATTTCCATTTGCCTGAAATATATTTTTCCAACCCTTCACTTTCAGTCTATGTGAATCCCTTCTTCTGAGGTTGGTCTCCTCTAGATAGCATATATATGGGTTGTGTTCTTTTATCTATTCACCCACTCAATGTCTGTTGATTGGAACATTCAGTCTATTTACCTTCAAAGTTATTATTTATAGATACTTGTTAGTAGCTATTTTAATTTTTTGTGCATGTGTTCCTTCTTCTCTTTTTATTTCTTCTTTTTACACCAGTCCCTTTCACATTTCTTGCATTGCTGGTTTAGTAGTGATAAACTCCCTTAGGTTTTTATTTGTTTGTTTCATCTGTGAAGCTCCTTATTTCCCCTTAAATTTTAAATGAGAGCCTTGCTGGATAGTGTATTCTTGGATTAAGTCCCTTGCTTTGCATCACTTTGTAAATTTTCTCCCATTCTTTTCTGGCTTGATTTGTTTCTGTTGAGATGTCATTTGATAATATAATGGGAGATTCCTTGTACATAACTTTCTTTCTGTCTCTTGCAGCATATAAGATTCTCTCTTTGTCCTGAACATTTGCCAGCATAATTATGACATGTCTTGGTGTGGGTGTTTTAGGGTTCATCTTGTTTGGGACTCTCTGTTTTTGTGTGACTTTTTTTCTTCCCCACATTAGGGAAGTTTTCTGACAGTATTTCTTCAATACATTTTCTAATCCTTGTCCCTCTTCCTGTTGGTCTGGCTCTCCTATTATTTGTATGTTGCTTCGTTTTTTGTTGTCCAAAAGCTTCCTTAGGCTCACCTCCTGTCTTTTAATTTTTTTTCTCCTATTGCATTTCAGTTTGGGTGTATTTTGTTTCCCTGTCTTTTAACTTGCTAATTTGCTAACTTGCTAACTTGCTAATTCAGCTTCTCCTTGTCTACTGTCGAAACTTTCCTTTGTGTTTTTTTCATTATAGCTATATCACTCTTTATTTATTCTTAATCCTTACATAAGTTGTTGATTTCTTCATCCATCCAGTTTATGAACTGTATGATCCTTATTCTAAATTCTTTTTATGACATATTGCATGCCTCTCTTTCACTTAGCAGCTTTTCCCATAATTCCTCTTTTTCTTTGTCTACCCATTTTTGCTCTCACCAAAGGATCTCGGTATGGAGTCATGCAGGGTATGCTCCTTGGGTGGCAGTGGCTCCTTGGGCAATTGCAGCAGTGGCTGCTCCTCAGTTGGCAGCAACTCCTCTGGTGGGTGCTGCTCCTTGGATGGGGCAGGCTGCTTACAAGGCTGCTGCTCCTGGGACAGGGGTGGACTGCTTGAGAGCTGCTACTCCTCAGACAGGGGCAAGAACTGAAGGTTTTAAATTATGATGGTTCTATCTATAGATCAGATAGCCTTTAGTTTAATTGTATTTTTTTTGGTTTATTTTAAACCATTTCAAATGACAAGATTAATAAGAAAAAATATTTTTCATTTTTAATAACCAAATTACTAATGAAACTATTGGGAAATCAAGAGTTCCCTAATAGTATTACCTCAGAATTAGACTTTGACAGGGAACAAGATGGAATACATACATATTCCAATAACTAAAATTATTTGTTTTATAGTCTCTGTGATGTAAATTGCATTCCAAGGACTTATTTATCTTACTGGTATAACTGGAACGTTTTACCTTTTGACCACCTTTATCCATTTTTTTCCACCCTCAAACTCCTGCCTCTGATAACCAAAATTCTATAGCAGTATTTTTTGTGATTTTTTTGTTTATATATTTTATATCTAAATGAGATCGTACAGTATTCTTTCTCTGTCTGACTTATATCACCTAACACAGTGTCCATCTGAGTTGTGGCAAATAGCAGAATTTCCTTTTTTATGGCAAGATTTTATATATATATATATATATATATATATATATATATATATTCTGCTGATGGATACTTAGGTTGTTTCCCTACCCTGACTATTGTAAATAATTCTTCAATGAATCTGGGGTTGCAAATTTATTCCAAGATAGTTTTTTGTTAGTTTGTTTTCTTTGGATAAATACTCAAATGTGGAATTTCTGAATGATATGATAGTTCTATTTTCAGTTTTGTGTGTTAACTTTATAATGGCTTTCATAATGGCTGAACTAATTTTCATTCCCACCAACAGTATGCAAGGTTTTAGTTATCTTCACATCTTCTCCAACATTTGTTACTTTTTACCATTTTGATAATAGATATCCTAATAGGTATGAAGTAATGTCTCTTTGTAGTTTTTAGTTTCACTTACCTAATGATTAGTACTGTCAAGCCCCTTTACATGTACCTGTTAGCCATTAGATATATTTTTGGAAAGATACCTATTCGCTTCCTCTGCCCATTTTTAATCAGATTTTTGTTGTTATTAAGATATATAAGTTTTTTATATATTTTGTATATTAATCTCTTATCAGATATTTAATTTGAAATAATTTTCTTAATCTTATGGTTTCAAAGATTTAATCCATTTTTAGTTTTTTTGTGTGAATAGTGGAAGATAATGGTTAAGTTTCTTTCTTTCCTTCTTTCTTTCATTTTTCTTTTTCTTTTTTTATGTTGCTATCCAGTTTCTCCACCATATAATGAAGAAACTATTGTTTCCACATTGGGTATTCTTGGGTCCTTTACTATAAATTAATTGATCATATACCTGGTATCTGTGGGTTTGTTTTTGTGCTCTTTATTCTATTTCATTGATCTAGGTGTCTATTTTTTATTCTACTACTGTATTATTTTGATTACTAAATTATTCCTTTAAACACTAATATAATTGGAAGATAAGACTACTTAAGGCACAAATTAATCACATATTTATCATATATGATTTACTTCCCCAAATTCTAAAGCCTAAATTCATTTTCTTTATGATTTAGTATCATAATTATGATTTTTTTCTTATGGTATACTATGCTAGGAGGTCTGTTTTTCAGCATACTTGACTTCTTTTTAAAAAATATATTTTATTGATTTTTTACAGAGAGGAAGGAAGAGGGATAGAAAGTCAGAAACATCAATGAGAGAGAAACATTGATCAGCTGCCTTTTGTACGCCCCCCACTGGGTTGTGCCCACAGCCAAGGTACATGCCCTTGACCGGAATCGAACCCGGGACCTTTCAGTCCACAGTCCGACGCTCTATCCACTGAACCAAACCGGTTTCGGCTTGACTTCTTCTTTTATGTCCAGTAGACAATTGTAGCTTCTGCTGTCTTGGTGACTACTTCTAATAATGCCCATTGTTTTCCACCAACTTGTTTTCTGTTTGCAACCTCCTGTTCATCCAGAATCTCCTCATGACATTGCATAACCCTCTTATGTGCCCACTCATGCAAAGATGCAGATTCATCTCAAATAATCCATTTATTAATTCATTTATTCCATTCACCTATTTTTTCATACAACATATATTTACTTATCACTATGTTATATGTATGTTGGGATGTAGGAATGGATAAGACAGGAATGGGACTTGTCTTTGGTGACCTCACAGATCTTACAGATAACTACATTATTGTGTGTGATATCACAGGGGAAATAAAGGTTTCTGTGTGAGCACCGAGGGGAAACACTTAACTAAGATTTGTGGGTCAAAGAACACTTTTGGTAGAAAATTGCATAGCTTAAGGATGAATATAGCTAGCTAAGAAAATAGAGGTTAGGCCACTTTCAAACAAAGATACAATTTCTTTTCAAAAACACCTCAGATAACAAAAATCCTTCCTTTAAAAAAATTTGGTACTCTAGGAAGAAACAAATAAAAAGTTTCCTCTTATCTCAATTTCTCTCTTGCTTTTCTTTCTCTGTGAACCACAGTTTTTCAAAATTAGAGGTTGGAGGGTTCTAAAGCTGCTAAAAGACTCCAGTGTCTCAAGAACTCAAACTTCTTTCCCTACTAAAATCATTCACAGTTTGTATGATACCTGTAGCTATGAGAAGGGAAAATGTTTGTTATTCGTTTGGTCACTGATTATGAACAATCTTATTTTGAGTGACAAAATAATAACAATCTTATTTTGAGTGAGCACAGCAGATATACAGTATGTGTAGACATTTGACAAATTGTCTTTACATGAATCATTTCAGTTAATGATAATCATTCAACATGCTTTTAAGAGGATATACTTTCCTTTATTCTTATATATTCCTTCACTGTTTGCCTAGTTGGTATTATTCAGTGGTTAAGTATCTAGCACCAGCAGGTTGTTGGTTTGATTCCTGCTCAGGGCACATGCCCAGGTTGCACACTTGATCCCCACTAGGAGGTACACAGGAGGCAACTGTTCGATGTTTCTCTCTCATCAATGTTTTATTTCTCTCTCTCCCTCTCTATTCTCTCTCTAAAATCAATAAAAAACGTGTTTTAAGTTCTTATTTCTTCCACAGTCTATCTTATCCTTTCATGGTATTTTAAATTTAATATCATTGTATGAAAAATTAAAATTATTTGTCTGGAATTTAACATTCAGTTTTATTATGTGTGTTACCAGTTTCAAATACAAAAACCAGCCATGCTGACACCTCTTTCTCCATCTAGCTAACTCATGCCTCATCCTTTGAAACTCAGCACAATTATCATCCTCTCTGTGAATTCTTCTGAAAGCCTGGTTTTATCTGCTTCACAACACTTTGCACTTTTCCTTATAAAGGTACATAGTCTTTGGAACCAGACAAACAGGTTTTAATTCAAACTATCTCTGTGACATCAGACAAAATATTTAATCATGCTGAGCCTTTATATTTTTATCTAAAATGTAGATTAATGATCCCTATATCAAAGGATTGATATGAGGCTTACAAGTATTTGAATAATTCAGACAGTGCCTACCATATAGAAAGCAACCAATAAATGACAGCTATTATTGCCATTATTAGCAGGTGTCAATACATTATTATTATTATTATTATTATTATTATTATTACTAGAGGCCTAGTGCACAAAAATTCATGCACTGGGGGGGAGGGTGTCCCTAAGCCCAGCCTACCCTCTCTCACTGTCTAGGAGCCCTCAAGGGATATCTTACTGGTGGCTTAATCCCACTCCCCTTGAGGAGTGGGCCTAAGCCACAATCTGGCCTCCCTCTGTGGGAAGAGACCCAGTTGATCAGGGGAAGGTGCTGCCCCCATCAATCCACTGCTGGCAGGAAGCTGTGAGGACTGAGCCCCAGGCCTTGCAGCCATCGTGGCTTTGTCTGGATGGATGCCTGAATGGACATTTGCAGGATTTCCACCGTAATTAGCATATTACCCTTTTATTAGTATAGATTGTTATTATTATTTTTAATCCTCACCAAGGACATGTTTTGATTCTAAAGAGAGAAGAAGAAGAAGAAGAAGAAGAAGAAGAAGAAGAAGAAGAAGAAGAAGAAGAAGAAGAAGAAGAAGAAGAAGAAGAAGAAGAAGAAAGAGAGAGAGAGAGAGAGAGAGAGAGAGAGAGAGAGAGAGAGAGAGAGAGAGAGACATTGATGTGAGAGAGAAACATCAATTGGTTGCCTCCTATAAATGCTCCAACTGGGGATGAAACCCACATGTAAGGTAGGTGCCCTGATAGGGAATCTAACTTATGACCCTTTGTTGTGGGAGGTGGTGCTCTAATCAATGAAAGACACTGGCCATGGCTGTTATTATTTTTTGTTGTATTTATCTCCCCACTAGACCAGAGATCATCTATACACTAACTTCCCCAATATCTACCGTAGCACTCAGAAAACGCAATAAAACTATGCTGAATGAATAAACTAATGCTTATATTGATCACTTAGCACAGTGTCTGACAGCACTCTTTTAATGTTTGTGGTATTATGTGTGAAGGAATATTTTAACCATTTTGACATGCATTCCAGCTGAACCTGATATTGATTGCTGCAAATATATAGTAAACTCCAATTGTGTTTCTTGTTAAAAACAAATAGTTGTTCTAGAACTCAAACAAACAGTTATTCATGTACTTCTTTGATTTAGGTAAAATCAGAGTTCTCAGTTGTAGCCAAAATTAGGAAACAAGGGCTATAAGTTAAGATATTGAGAGAGAGAAATTTTCCTTCAAATCCCAATTTTAAAAGAAAAATACTGGAAAGAGGTGACACTCTATTAAATATTTTTAGGCATTCCTGTCTTAGACCTTGAGATTGATGGGATTTTTAAATATTCCTAACTTGGGCCAAGATGTTTTGTGTTGTGTGTGCGTTTTGTGTGTTTGTGTGTGTGTGGGGGGGGTTGTCTGTTGTTGTTTTACATTGCTATGTGATATGTATGTTTCTTTTTCATTTTTTGTAATTCTTTATTGTTGAAAGTATTAATATGTCTCCTTTTTTCCCTCCAGCTTGCCCCTGCTCCCCACCCTAGGACTCACCACCCCATTGTCTGTGTCCATAGGCCATGCATATATACATACAAGGTCCTTGGTTGATTATCTGCCACCCACCCACCCACCTTCCTTCTGAGATTCTGTACTCTGTTCCATGCTTTGAATCTCTGGATCCACTTCGTTCATCA
Organism: Antrozous pallidus; assembly: GCA_027563665.1. NCBI lineage: Eukaryota > Metazoa > Chordata > Mammalia > Chiroptera > Vespertilionidae > Antrozous > Antrozous pallidus. Next base: position 113,566,607 of record CM050509.1, read on the forward strand.
GTTTATTTTGTTACTTAGATTTCACATATGAGTGAGATTGTGTGATACTTGTCTTTGACCGACTTATTTCACTTTGCATGATACTCTCCAGCTCCCTCCATGCTATCTCTAATGGTAAGATATTCTTTTTACTGCTGCATAGTATTCCATTGTGCAAATGTACCACACTGTCTGCTTTATCTACTCATCTACTGAGGGGCACTTGGGCTGTTTCCAGGTCTTAGCTATTGTAAATTGTACTGCTATCAGCATAGGGGTGCACACATTCTTTCTGATATGCATTTCAGGTTTCTTAGGATATATTCCTAGAAGTGGGATCACTGGGTCAAATAGCAGTTCCATATTTAATTTTTTGAGGAAACTCCATACTGTTTTAGATAATGGCTGCATTCCCATCAGCACTGTACTGGGGTTCTCTCTTCTCTACATCCTCACCAGCACTTGCCATTTGTTGATTTGTTGATAGTAGCCATTCTGAACGGTGTGAAGTAATGCCTCATTATTGTTTTAATTTGCAGCTCTCTGATGATCAGTGATTTTGAACATATTTTCATATGTCTGTTGACCATCTGTATGTTCTCTTTGGAGAAATATAGAAAGCTTTGTTTTTCTTTTCTTGTTGAGCCTACTTTTTAGAGTTCCACAGTAAAATAAACAGAGTACAAACCATCCTTCTGAATTTCAAGCTGTCAGTGTTTCTGCTAGCACTAGTAGTAATGGAAAGCGTTAATGGATGACAGCTGATGTTTTGTAACAGTACAGCCAACTTTTCAACACACCTAGAATGTCAGTTCAGGCCCATTTGTATTATTAATATTTTGTAAGCTCTTAGCATGAAGTCTCTGGGCATATGTCTAGCAATTCTCAGTGCTATTTATTAGAAGGGTCAATACTATTTCCTCTTAAAATTAAACTTATAGTTATTTTACACTGGCATAATCTAAGGATTAAAAGTAAAATTTAATGGTAGACATATCATGGAGAACTTGAAGAGCCAACTGCTTTCATTTTCTTTAACATCCTACAACTGTAATCTTACTACTTTCCCTCAAAATCTGCTTTATGTTTCTTTAAACTTGACTGATACTAGGTTGGTGAGTATGTCACTGATTTCTAGCTTATCCTTCCAATAAGAATGGTAAGCATCAAACTACTGACAAATGACATTTAGGGAGTTAATAAGTTTTACAGAAAAAAAAACCATGTTGTTAATTTTGCATTAGTTTGCTACTGATAAATATTGACAGGCCAGAATATGAAATCTAAATATCGCAACCTTATCTAATCAGACTTGGAACTAACAATTTGTTTTGCTGAGTTTTTATACTTTCAGTGTGAGCAAATTAGGATTATCAATGAGCAACCATTGGTTCCTAAGTATGAAGTTCAAATTAATCCTATATAATAAAGAAGTAATATGTAAATTGACCATCATTCCAATCCAAAAGATGGCTGCTCCCATATAGTCAAAGATGGCTACCTCCTTGTTGACACAAGATGGCCACCACACTGATATTGATTTGGCTCAGGGAATAGAGCATCTGCCTGCCGACTGAAAGGTCCCAGGTTCGATTCTGGTCAAGGGCATGTACCTTGGTTGTGGGCATATCCCCAGTGAGGGGTGTGCATCAGGCAGCTGATCAATGTTTCTCTCTCATCAATGTTTCTGCCTTTCTATCCCTCTCCCTTCCTTTCTGTAAAAAAAAATCAATAAAAAATATATATATTTTAAAAATCAATGAAATATATTTAAAGAAAAAAAAGATGGCCACAACAAGATGACCGGCAGGGGAGGGCAGTTGTGGGCAATCAGGCCAGCAGGAAAGGGCAGTTGGGGGGGTACCAGGCCCATAGGGAAGGGCAGTTGGAGATGAAAAGGCCAACAGGAGAGTGCATTTAGGGGCAACAAGGCTGGCAAGGGAGGGCAGTTAAGGGTGACCAGACCCACAGAGGTGGGCATTTAGGGATGACCACACTGGCAAGGGAGGGCAGTTAGGGGTGACCAGGCCTGTAGGGGAGACTAGTTGGGGCAATCAGACTGGCAGGAGAGCAGTTAGGTGTCTATCAGGCTGGCTGGGGAGTGGTTAGGGGGTGATCAGGCTGATAGGCAGAAGTGGTTAGGGGTGATCAGGCAGGCAGGTAGGAGAGCAGTTGGGAGCCAGCAGATCTGGATTGTGAGAGGGATATCTGACTGCCTGAGGGGTCCCAGATGGGAGAGGGTGCAGGCTGGGCTGAGGGACACACACACCCTATGCATGGATTTTGTGTACCTGGACTCTAGATAATTAATAAGAACACAAGTGTTTTGTGTAACTCCCATATGAATCAGGCTGCTGGAAAAGACAATGAATGATATTTCTATATCAAGGATACCAAATAACTACTTAAAATTATCTTTCTCAGTGAGATTTCTATTTGGGTGACTGTTTTCCTCTATCTGATGAGACCCATTAATTGATATATAAAAAAGTAAAGTGAATATCTGCTATTGCAGACCACACAGATCATTTGTAGAGACTCTAAGGCACTACAGCAACTTTCATGCCATTAAAAAATAACTCCATAATGGCCATTGGCACAGACTTGCTTATTATGAAATATAATTTTTTAAAATATTCATCTCTAACATGGTCTGTCTTACAATGCCTAAAGACAAATTGCAGCTATGAATCTCTCAGAAATTCATTTAGATTTATTTTTCTATTAGGTAGTTACTAAAGGAAAATTTTTTAAATAATTGTTAGAAGATGTATGGCATCTCACATGAGTACACCTTCCAAATACATGTTCTATTTGGACTGAATGGGATAAAACAACTATATATGATTCTTCATAAATAAACTATTTTTTTCTCTAGCTACATTTTTATTCTTTCTGTATTTGTTATTTATCTTGCCAATATTAAGCTTTCTTATGCATGAACAAGAACTATCTACTTAGTACTTTTTTATTTAATCAGTTTTGAGATATTGTAATATAAATCTTGCATACATTTATATTTATGAAATCTTGCATATATTCAGTATTTTTTCAATTTAATATATTTTTATTGATTTTTTACAGTACAACTTATATTTAATAGTAGTACATGTTTTCCTTTCCCCCTCCCCATTATCCTCCCCCCAGCCTCCCCTACCCCACAGCACATGTCCCCAACCATTCCCCTCCCCGCCCCAGTGTCTTTCATTCATTGGTTATGCTCATATGCATGCATACAAGTCCTTTGGTTGATCTCCCCCAGCATCCACCTCCCATCCACCCAAGCCTTCCCCCTGTAGCTTGACAGCCTATTCAATGCCTCCCTGCTTCTATATCAATCACTCTCCCCTGTTTCTTTTCTTCAAAAATATCTTGCCTCTGCATACTAGAAATAAATGTATAAGAAAAAAAAATGTTTCAGTCTCAGTTTCAATGTCCAAATATTCTGAGACCCAGTTTCAGTGTCAAATAATTCTTTATGTGTACATGTGAGCAATGGTATCCAGATGGTGGACACATCGTGGCAATGCAAGTTCCATCCTCTCTGGTTTGGTCCTGGGCTGCCTGCAGCCACTCACAGCTGCCGAATGCTAGCATGGCAAGGTGTTGTCAGTGTCCCCCATCTCTGGACCATCCTCATGACTGGAACAGATACGTCAGTTCCTCACAGTCGCAGGAACCCACATGGTCTTGGAGTTGTTCTCTGCAAACACACAAACACATTCTCGACAAAAAGTTAACAAAGGGATCCTCTGCAAAAGTAGACACGGGATTCTTTTTATTTTGGCCTAAATGATTTTCCTTTGGTTTATTTTGACACCATGTGTGTTTTTTCATGGGTGTCCTGCAGTTGGTTTTACAAATGGAATTTACTTTACTGGAGTAAGAATTTGCTAGATGTATTTTACTTACAGTATATTTTTCCTTACATGATATTATCCCACTCCCCCCCCCCCTTTTTGATTAGCGGGGGCTTTTGGAAATTTTATCTTGCAGTCTTGGTATTTTTAAATTTTAATTTTTGCACACAAATATGACTGCTTGGGGTTCTTTGGATGTTAGGCAATTTTACAGTGAGATGAACTACTAATAGATATTTTAGTTAATGGTTTAGGAAAAGCTTTTTGTCCGATACACTTAAATTTTCTTGAGTATTCACTTATTTCACTTGGCCAATTTAAATTAATCTGAAAACTTGATTACTATTTTACTGTCAATTTTAATACTCAAGCAGAAATCTTAGTTTACCCTGTAGATACTAGTGGAAAGGAATATTTGTATCTTTGAGTAAGTCCTGAGCATTCCTGGCATTAGACTGAATTTAGATATAGAGCAGCTATTGCTGGCCGAGTCTCTGTCTGCCACCTGGGTCCTGGTCTGAGTTGTGCATTGGAGGCAAAGCAGCCGTGGCAGTAGGAGACATCCCTCAGGAGGGGTGAGAATTCAAGCCCCTGCAAGGTTTGTGGGTGAGGGTCTGTGCCCCACCTGTGTTGACCTTTTAGTTCTCTCCTGTTGGCCCCTCTGTGACTGTGCCTGTCTTAGGTTGTTCCTTCCCTGAGGAATCTTACCCGTCTCTGGCTAACCAGCCATCCTCCAGGGCCAAACAGGGTGATGTGAGGTTCAGTTCTGTCTCCTTTGTAGTCTATGCCCCCATGGCCTCCACGTCCAGTACCTGCCTTGGGATCCCCTCGCCTGCTGGCGGGGTCCGGGTACAGATCATATATCTCAGATGACCCAGGTTTCTTCTCCACAGAGGACCCAGCTCACACTGTTGGTCGAGAGACAGATCCATGGTGCCAGCTGCCCAGAGGCTTCAGCCACAGATTGAACTGAAAGCTCAGGCATCAGCTGTGTGTATTTGGATAGTAAGACGAGTATCCCTCTTGGCAAAAAGGGCAAAAGGGGCCAATATAGAATGCTCGGATGCTTTCCCAGTGCCTTAATTCCTTCTGAAAGGCTTTAATTCCTTTCCTATCTTTTTTAAATTGCTGCCCAACATTTAAAGAATTAGTTTGTAAGTTTATTTGGGATAATTGTATAATATGCTGTTGTCAAATATCAAATATTATAATGACATTATAGAATAATATCATGTAAGGCTATTATGGTGTCACAGGAGGTTAAGGAGGGCCTAGCCTAAGGACTGGTGTCCATAGGAGATGACAAGCTCTAGGCCATGCCAATTCAATCTCAAACTAGCTGCCATTTTTTAAATAAGTTTATATAAACTTTGTCAGGGATGTAAAAACACAAATTACTTACCTTAGTTCAAGAGTTCAAATATATTGACTTTCTCCCTTACTCCCACCACCTGCCACTTACCCTGAGGTTTGACATTCTGATGGACTTTTCTCAGTCTCTGGATCCATTCTTGTTCATCAGTCTATGTCATTCATTATATTCCTCAAATGAGTGGGATCATGTGATATTTGTCTTTCTCTGCCTGGCTAATTTCACTTAGCATAATGCTATCCAAATCCATCCGAGTTGTTACAAAACGTAGGAGCTCCTTTTTTTTTTTTTTTTTACCACAGCGTAGTATTCCATTGTGTAGATGTACCATAGTTTTTTAATACACTCATCTGCTGATGGGCACTTAGGCAGTTTCCAAATCTTAGCTATGGTAAATTGTGCTGCTATGAACATAGGGGTACATATATCCTTTCTAATTCGCATTTCTAGTTTCTTGGGATATATTCCTAGAAGTGGGATCACCTAGTCAAATGGGAGCTCCATTTTTAGTTTTTTGAGGAAACTCCATACTGTTCTCCACAGTGGCTGCACTAGTCTACAATCCCACGAGCAGTGCACGAGAGTTCCTTTTTCTCCGCATCCTCACCAGCACTTGTCCTTTGTTGATTTGTTGATGTAAGCCATTCTGACAGGAGTGAGATGGTACCACATTATCGTTTTGATTTGCATCTCTCAGATAATTATTGACTTTGAACAAGTGTTCATATGTCTCTGGGCCTTCTTTTTGTATTCTTTTGAAAAGATTCTATTTAGGTCTGTTGCCCATTTTTTTTATTGGATCATTTGTCCTCCTTTTATTGAGTTGTGTGAGTTGCCTGTAGATGCTTGAAATTAAACCTTTATCACTGATCACATTTGCAAATATGTTCTCCCATACAGTGGGTTTTCTTGTTGTTTTGTTGAGGGTTTCTTTAGCTGTGCAAAAGCTTTTTATTTTGATGTAGTCCCATTTGTTTATTTTGTCTTTACCTTTCATTGCCCTAGGAGCAGTATCATCGAAGAAGTTCTTTCAGCGTATGTCTGAGATTTTTCTTCCTGTAGATTCCTCTAATACTTTTATGGTTACCCGTCTTATGTTTAAGTCCTGTATCCATTTTGAGTTTATTTTTGTGTATGGTGTTAGTTGGTGGTCTAGTTTCATTTTTTTGCATGTATCTGTCCAATTTTCCCAACACCATTTATTGAAGAGGCTGTCTTGACTCCATTTTATGTTCAAGCCTCCTTTGTCAAATATTAATTGATCAAAGTGGTTTGGGTTGATATCTGGATTCTCTATTCTATTCCATTGATCTATATGTCTGTTCTTGTGCCAGTATCAGGCTGTTTTGAGAACAGTAGCTTTGTAATACAGCTTGAAATCTGGTATTGAAATCCCACCGACTTTGTGCTTCTTTCTCAGGATTGCTGTGGCATTTCGGGGCCTTTTTTTTTTAAATTTCAGATGAATTTTTGGAGAGTTCTTTCTGGGTCTGTGAAATATGCCATTGGTATTTTAATGGGGAGTGCATTAAATTTATAGATTGCTTTTGGTAGTATGGACATTTTAATTATGTTGATTCTCCCAATCCATGAACGTAGAGGCATGTACTTCCATCTGCTTACATCTTCCTCTATCCTTTTTTTTTTTTTTTAGTGTCCTATAGTTTTCTGCGAATAGGTCTTTTACCTCCTTAGTTAAGTTTATTCCTAGGTATCTTAATTTTTTTGGTGTGATGGTAAATGGGATTGCTTTTTCAGTCTCTCTGTAAGTTCACTATTAGTGTATAGAAATGCCATAGATTTCTTGGAATTAATTTTGTAGCCTGCTACGTTGCTGAAATCATTTATTAAGTCTATTAGCTTTTATATGTAGTCTTTCGGGTTTTTTATGTACAATATCATGTCATCTGCAAATAAGGATAGCTTAACTTCTTCTTTTCCAATTTGGATGCCTTTTATTTCTTCTTCTTGTCTAATTGCAACGGCTAATAGTTCCAGTACTATGTTGAACAGGAGTGGTAAAAGTGGGCAACCCTGTCTTGTTCCTGTTCTTAGGAGAAATGGTTGTAGTTTTTGCCCACTGAGTATGATGTTTGCTGTGGGTTTATCATATATGGCTTTTATTATGTTGAGGTATGATCCTGCTATTCCTATCTTGTTGAGAGTTTTAATCAAGAAAGGGTGTTGGATTTTGTCAAATGCTTTTTCTGCATCAATTGATATTGCTATGTGATTTTTATCTCTCAATTTGTTTATGTTATGTATCACATTTATTGATTTGCGGATATTGTACCAACCTTGCATCCCTGGGATAAATCCTACTTGGTCACGGGGTATGATCTTTCTGATGTACTGCTGGATCTGATTTGCTAGAATTTTATTGAGGATTTTGGCATCTATATTCATGAGGGATATTGGCCTGTAATTCTCTTTCATTGTGTCATCTTTATCTGGTTTTGGTATTAGGGTGATGCTAGCTTCATAGAGGGAGTTTGGAAGTGTTCCATCCTCTTGAATTTTCTGGAATAGTCTGAGGAGTATAGGCTTTAGTTCTTCCTTGAATGTTTGGTAAAACTCCCCTGTGAAGCTGTCTGGCCCTGGGCTTTTGTTTGCTGGAAGCTTTTTGATGACTGCTTCAATTTCTTCCACAGTTATTGGTCTATTGAGTTGTTTAGATTCTTCCTGCTTGAGTTTTGGGAGGTTATATTTTTCTAGAAATATATCCATTTCCTCCAGGTTGTCCAGTTTGTTGGAGTAGAGTTGTTCATAGTATTTTTTAACAATCCTTTGTATTTCATTGGGGTCTGCTGTTATTTCACTGCTTTCATTTCTGATTTTATTTATTAGGGTCCTCTCTCTTTGCCTCTTGGTGAGTCTTGCTAGAGTTTCATCAATCTTGTTTAATTTTTCAAAGAACCAGCTCTTGGTTTTGTTGATCTTCCGTATTGTTTCTTTGGTCTCTATGTCATTTATTTCTGCTCTGATCTTTACTATTTCCTTCCTTCTGCTTACACCGGGCTTTACTTGTTGCTTTCTTTCTAACTCTTTGAGTTGTTGGGTTAGATAATTTATTGCCGCTGTTCCTAGTTTTTTGTCGTAGGATTGTAGAGCTATGAACTTCCCTGTCAGAACTGCTTTCACCATGTCCCATAGATTTTGGATTGTTGTTCTGTCATTGTCATTTGTTTACATGATGTTTTCTATCTCTTCCTTGATCTCTCTAGTAACCCAGTTATTGTTTAATAGGATGCTGTTTAGTCTCCATGTGTTTGATATCTTTGGATTGTTTCTATTGTAGTTGAATTCCAGCTTTATGCCACTGTGACCTGAGAATATGCTTGATATGATTTCTATCTTCTTGAATTTGGAGAGACTTTGCCTATGACCCAACACATGGTCTATCTTTGAGAATGACCCATGGTCACTTGAAAAGAATGTATATTCTGTTGCTTTGGGGTGAAATAATCTGAAGATGTCAATTAATTCCATCTGGTCTAGGGAGTCATTGAGGATTGATGTTTCTTTACTGATTTTTTGTTTGGAGGATTTTTCCACTGTTGATAGTGGGGTATTAAAGTCTCCTACTATGATTATATTGTTTTCTACCTCTCCCTTGATATCCTCTTTGAGTTTTTGTATGTATTTGGTTGCTCCTGTATTGGGTGCGTATATGTTTACCAGAGTTATTTCTTCTTGTTCGATTGCTCCCTTTAATATTGTGAAGTAGCCTTCTTTATCTCTTCTTATGTCCTTCACTTTGAGATCTAATTTTTTGGATATAAGTGTTGCTACCCCAGCTTTTTTTTTCATTTCCATTCACCTGAATAACTTTTTTTCATCCTTTCACCCTCAGTCTGGGTGCGTCTTTTTTTCGGAGGTGGGTTTCTTGTAGACAGCACATACATGGGTCATGTTTTCTTATCCTGTCTATTTCCCTGTGTCTTTTGATTGGAGCATTTACACCATTTACATTTAAAGTTATTATTAATCGGTACTTATATGTTGCCATTTTTGTTCTTTACCCCTGTGTTCCATCTTGGCTTCCTAGTTCTTTTTACAGCAGACCCTTTAGCATTTCTTGCATTGCTGGTTTGGTGTTAATGAATTCCCTTATTCCTTTTTTATCTGTGAAGCTCCTAACTTGACCTTCAATTTTGATTGATAGCCTTGCTGGGTACAGTATTCAAGGTTCAGACCCTTCCTTTACATGACTTTGTAAATTTCATTCCACTGCCTTCTGACATGATATGTTTCTGTTGAGAGATCCCTTTTTAATCTGATGGGGTTCCTTTGTAGGTGACTTTCTGTCTCTCTCTGGCAGCTTTTAAGATTCTTACTTTGTCATTGGTGTTTGCCAATTTAATTATAATGTGCCTTGGCATAGGTCTTTTGGGGTTCATTTTGCTTGGGACTCTGTGAGCTTCTTGGATTTGTGTGGGTTTTTTCTTTCCTATATCAGGAAATTTTTGTCATTATTTCTTTCAAGAAGTTTTCTATTCCTTGCTCAGTTTCCTGTCTTTCTGGAAGCCCAATTATACGGATGTTGTTTTGTTTCTTGTTTTCCCAAAGTTCCCTTAGGCTCTCCTCCTGCTTTTTAATTTTTTTTCTAGAAACTGCTCTACTTGGTTATTTTTTCCTACCTGGTCTTGTAGCTCACTGATGCAGTCCACTGCTTCTTCTAGTCTACTCTTAATACTTTCTATTGAGTTCTTTACTTCAGCAATGTCACTTTTAATTTCTTCTCGACTCTTTTCATTTCTTCTTGGCTCTTCACCATTTCTTCCTGGGTCTTCCTCATTTCCTCTTGGTTCTTCTTCAATTCCTCTTGGTTCTTACTCATAATATGAAATTTTTCTTCCTTTCTTTTCAGCCACCTTATTACCATTTCTCTGAATTCTTTCTCTGACAGGTTGTTAACTTCCATTTCATTTACCTCCTTTTCTGGTGAGCCTTGTTTTTATTTCATATGTGGGCTGTTTCTTTGTCTCCCCACGGTCTCTCTTCTCTGTGTATCTGGTTATGTAGTTCTCACTCTCCTGCGTTGATTTAAAGGCACAAAATACAACACAACCAGGTGCAACACACCAGGCAGTGAATCGGAATGTAGTCACAGTAATGGTAATTCCAAATAAAGGTGATCGCCAGAGAAAGGCAAGTTCGGTGATAGGTGAGAAAAAAGAAAGATCACCCCTCACCCCTGGACATACACAGACACTCACACACCCACACTCACACAAAAAGAAAGAGACCCCCCCCACACACTCACACACACTCACAAAAAGAAAGACAGGAATGCCAAAATGATAATGGGAAAAGCGGAATTAGTAAAGAAAAACGGGGGGGGGGGGTAGTAAACTATAAATGTGGGATGAAAACTCCTAAAGGACAGCCCCTGATCTGAACCAAAACCCGCAACAAGTACCTGGACATTGATACAAACTACATGCAACTACTAATATCAAGGGAGGTGAGGGAACACAGAAGCAAAAATCTATCTAAAAAACAATGCAAATGAGGACAAAAAACAATAAACAACACCAAAAATAAAAATAAAAAACCCCTACAAGTCAAACCAAAATAAAAGAATAAGCAAATCAATCTCATAAACCTGCATAAAAATTGATATAATCAACAGTCAAGTAAACAACAACAGGACAGGGCTAAAAACAATTTAAGATAGTGAAGTCCGAGAAGCTAGAGGTATATATGGACTTGGAGTAGGTGGTTGGAGATTAGATATATAAGTGGGATGAAATTTTAATAGGGGTAAAAGAAAGAATTAAGGTAAATCTAAAGTGGGAAAAGTGTAAGGGAAACAAGGCACTAAATAGCAAAAGGTTAGCAATAGAGTGGTGGAATAAAGGTGAAGTTGAGGTAGAGTAAAAGATACTAAAGAGTAGATGAAAATAGACTGTATTCCCAAAGTCAAAGAGAAAATGTAATCAACTCCTTGTGTCACACAAGAGTCAATTTGTGATTCGGCCTCTGGGTGGCAGTGTTTCTAGATTGACCTCTGGGTCTATTGGTCCTCTCTAGCCTGAACTAGTCCCTGTGGTATTCAATACTGCCTCTCTAATGGTGACTGCTGTTTTAGCAGCCAGGACCCTCCCAAAATATTCCAAGTTTCCCTCCTCTGTCAGGTCCAAATTGGTTGCGCTCCAGGGATTAACTCTGCCACCAGCTCCAAGAGCCCTCTCCCATGTTTACCAGCTCCAACAGCCACAGATTTTATTTCAGGCACAGATGTCCCGGCTTTGAGCTCTAAGGCGCAGATCTCCCATTCTGCCAGCCCCCTCGGTTTCGTGCCCAAAGTACCCCCAGGGAAATCTGACCTTTTCGTGCTGAAGCGCAGAGCTCCTTGGACTCTGCACGTCTGAGCCAACTGGGCACCGGTGTTCTGGGAGTCTCAGCTGTCCAGCCGGTACTGCAGCTGTATATTTTCAGATCCTTCCCCTTCAAGATGTTGTGGTCTGCCTCCACGCAGTTGGCTCAGGGAGAGAACCCAGCAGTACTGGCGCCGCTCAGGCTGGGGAGGCCAGTCCAGCAGTCCCCTATCTTTTACTAGACCACAGTTGTCCCCCTACTCGCCAACAAACACTCCCTGTGCGACCTTCAGCTGCTCCCCCCTTCTGCCCTAGGAGCAGATTTAGATTGCATCCCTCTTTTCTGCCGCCATTTTTTCTTCTTATATTCAGTATTTTAAATCCTAATGTAAATTTTTTTTAATTTTATATTTTAGTGTCCCTTGCTTGTTATAGGAAAGCAATTGTTTTTTTTTAATTAATCTTGTATCCTCCATCTTTCATATAATTGATTATTAATTTCAGAAGGTTTTTTTACTTATATTTTCTACATAGGTAATCATATATATGCAAAGAAAGACAATTTTTCTTCTTTACCAATTGCTATATATTTTGTTTTTTTGTTTTTTTCCCCTGCATTTTCTAGGATTTCCAGAGCAATGTTGAAAAGCAGTGGTGTTCAACATTGTTCTGAAAGTCCTAGTAAATGGTGTTGAACATTATTCTGGAAGTCTTAGCTAATGCAGTAAAAGAGGAAAAGGAAATAAAATATATAACAATTGGGAAAGACAAAAAACTCTTTGTTTGCAAATATATGATGACCTATGGAGAAAATCAGAATATATGCACCTCTATGTTCATAGAAGTGTTATATACAACAGCTAAGATTTGGAAACAGCCCAAGTGCCCATCAATAGATGAGTAGATAAAAAAGCTATGGTATATTTACATAATGACATCTGTAAAAAAGACGAGTCTATTGCCGTTTGAGACAACATGGAAAGACCTGGAAATTATTATGCTAAGGGAAATAAGTCAGCTAGAGAAAGATAAATATCACATGATCTCACTTATATGTGGAATATAATGAACAAAATTAACTAACAAGCAAAATAGTACCTTAGACATGGAAGGGTGGAACAGACGGATATATCTCAAAAGAAAGGGGTAAGTGGGGTAGGAAGAGATTAACCAAAAACTTCTATGCATATATGCATAGCCCATGAACACAGACAATAGTGTGGTGAAGGCCTGGTACAATTATATATGTATGTATATATCTTCCTATCTAATAAAAGAATAATATGCAGATTAACCATTACTCCAACACACAAGATGGCTGACCCCATGTGGTCAAAGATCCTGCCCCCATGTGGACACAATATGTCCACAAGATGCCCAGCAGGAAAGGGCAGTTGGAAGGGAGCAGGTCTGCAATGGAGAGCAGTTGGGAGTGATCAAGCCTGCAGGGGAGGGCAGTTAGGGGTGATCAGGCCAGCAGAGGAGGGAAGTTGGGGGTGACTGGGTCTTCAGGGAAGGGCAGTTGTGGGGGACCCAGACTTACAAGACAGAGCAGTTGGGGAGTACCAGGCCTGCAGTAAAGGACAGTTAGGGGCAAACATACTGGCAGGGGATCAGTTAGGCATCAATCAGGCTGCAGAGAAGTGGTTAGGGGGTGATCAGACTGGCATCCAAAAGTGATTAGGGGCAATCAGGAAGGCAGGCAGGTGAGCATTTGGATTGTGAGAGTGCAGTTGGACATTTCTCGAGCGGTCTCAGATTGTAGAGGGTGAAGATTGGGCTGAGGGACACACCACACCCGTGCACAAATTTCATGCACCAGGCCTCTAGTCCTATCTAATAAAAGAGAAATAGGCAAATTTGACAGTACCTTCACCACACCCACAAAGCCATGCCCACAGCCATGCCCACCAGCCAATCAGGAGCAAATTATGCAAATATATCCCAACCAAGATGGCTGCCCCCACTGAAAGCAGGAGGAAGGCTTGGGTTTCCCCGGCAAAAGAGGAAGCCAAGCTTTCTGCCTCCCTAGGCCCCCACTCAATGTTACAAAGTTTCAATTATAAAAGATACAGAAATTGTGGCAGCCACTGAGCTGGAGAGAACAGAGGCTTGGGTTTCCCTGGCAATGGAGGAAGCCAAACTTTCATTCTGCTGTTGCTGGCCTAGACCTCCACTCTAGGCAACAATGTTTTAAACAGAAATGGCTGCCGCCCCGGAGCGAGCAGAAGGCTTGGCTCCTCTCCAGACTACAAAGTTTCAATTGTAGACATAGATTAATCCCAGATCCCAGGGCCTCCGCTTAGGTTGCTGGGGGGTGTGGCTGGCCTATAAACCTCCATTGGCCCCTCATCCAGGCTTCCCTTCACCCCAAGGGAACCCCCACCCTGATCTGGGACACTCTTCAGGGCAAACCAGCTAACCCCCACCCATGCACCAGGCCTCTATCCTATCTAATAAAGGAGTAATTTGCAGATTGACAATCACTCCAACACACAAGAGGGCTGCCCCCATGTGGTCAAAGATCCTGCCCCCATGTGGACACAAAATGGCCACCATAAGATGGCCAGCAGGAGAGGGCCATTGGGAGGCTCCAGGCCCTGCAAGGGAGGGCAGTTGGGGGTAATCAGGCCAGCAGGGGATGGCACTTGGGAGGGACCAGGCTTGCAAGGGAGGGCATTTGGGGGCAATCAAGCCTTCAGGGGAGGGCAGTTAGGGGTGACCAGGTGACCAGAGGAGGGAAGTTGGGGGCAAATAGGCTGGCAGGGGAGCAGTTAAATATCAATTAGACTGGCAGGGTAGTGGTTAGCGGGTGATCAGGCTGGCAGGCAGAAGTGGTTAGGGGCAATCAGAAACGCAGGCAGGTGAGCAGTTTGGAGCCAGCAGTCCTGGATTGTGAGAAGAATGTCCGATTGCCCATTTAGGCCTGATCAGACAGGCAGTCAGACATACTTCAAGGAGTCCCAGATTGGAGAGGGTGCAGGCTGGGCTAAGGGACATCCCCCACCTCCCGTGCACAAATTTCATGCACCGGGCCTCTAGTATATAATAAAAGCCTATATGGTAAGTATCCAGTTGGCCATTCAACTAATCAAAGTTTAATATGCTAATGATATGCTAAGGCTGCTCAACCACTTGCTATGACATGCATTGACTTCCAGGGGGCAGACGCTCCAATCAATAGCTTGCTGCTGTGGTCCAGCCAATGGGGACTGAGTATGATAAGCCAAACACTTCCTAGATCCCTCCCACAGTTCCTCTCCAGCTGACCAACATCCTGCATCCTTTCCTGGCCCCAATTGTGTATCAGTGGGGACCCTCAGCCTGGCCTGCACCTTCCTGCAATCCAGGCTGAGGGACACTCCCCCTCGAGTGCACGCATTTCATGCACCGGGCCTCTAGTGTGTGTGTGTGTGTGTGTGTGTGTGTGTGTGTGTGTGTGTGTGTATCTACACTATTAAAAGAGAAAAATGCTAGTTGACCATACTTCTGCTATGCCCACAGCCAATCAGGAGTGTATGCAAATTAACCCAGCAAAAATGGTGGGTAAATTTGCATATGCAGGCAGCGCAGCCAGCACCCTATGCTGCTGGTGGGATCCAAGCCGCAGTCAGGTACCTGAGCAGGTGATGGGGGGCAGCGCCTCATGCTTCCTGCCCAGGTCCAAGCCACTCCACAGCCTGCCCGGGTCAAAGCTGCCCTGTGGTCACAGGGCAAAGAGCCCAGGCCAAGTCGCCCTGTAATCACAGGGACAAGAGCCCAGGTTGAGCTGCCCTGTGATCATGGGGCAAACAGGCCAGGACCAGCCACCCTGCGATCATGGCACGAACAGACCAAGCCACTCCAGAATCCCAGGGGAAGAAGCCGCTCTGCTGAACAACCTGGGCACATGGTGCAGAGATCAGGCCTCTAGCCTGCAGCCATGGGAAATCTCCCTCTCCCCTGAGTTAGGAACACCAGCTCAGGTCTACCCAGCAGCCTGGTCCTGACTGTGAGAGTGAGTTCCTGCAGGCTGGGGTTTGATCCCCATGCATTAGCAGTAGGAGACCAGTGCCTTTGTCATTGCTATGTATCCAGATTTTAATTGGACAAATGCCCAGCTGTCCCAGTCGCCAGCTTAGAAAATATTTTAAGAGGAGAATTCTGTCTGGGTTTCCTTAAATTCCTTCAGCCCATACTCACACCTTTGTAAAGGCATAGAACAAGTGAGGCCCTTAAATAGAAATCAGAGGTCTCCAGCAATGGTGGGCCTCTCTCATCACAGTCATTTGGACTGGATGGCATTTGAGAATTTATCTAGGCACCATGACAGAGAAACACAAGTTTAAGTCATGATCTCTGTCCATAAATAATTCACAATCTTATTAAAGTGAGTGGATGATAAAAGTGCAGTAACAACATCAGAATGTAAGGCAACAATACAGAGAGGAACAGAGCCAATTGCTAGGATGATTTTCCAATAATTAGTACAAAGAGTACGTGCTATAACTTAAATAAAAAATATGTGTGGAAGTAGCTGCTTCATGAGTATGGCATCCCATCCTATTTTAAAGGAAGCTGAATTCCACATGAACTGTGTACTATGCTATGATATCTGAGGCACAGGACAAGGGAGGCCCTATGTGTACTATGCTTCGATATTTGAATCATTCTTTATTGTTCAATGTAATTTATTTCTGTACACCTCAGTACTGTAATAGTTAAATTACTAGAATAATACATCTTGCTATAAAATATTACTAGAACATCAAATGATCAGGTAACATTTATTGTTATTTTCTATAAATGAACACAATCTCTGGTATATTAATGTGATAGGTATTATAGAAATATTCAGATAGAGAGACCTAAAGGCTTGATTATAAGTGAGGCTTACTATCACAATCCAAATTTAATGCAAAAAAAAAGCAGGGCGACAACTAGAAACTGAACCAAATATAAGCCCTTGAAAGGCAAATGTAAATTGGATAAGCTTTGCTATTACAAGAGTAAGAAGAAAAAAAATCAGATGCAAGAAGCTGTTAAAGAAAAAGAACGGTATACTATGAAAATACTTAATACAGATTATAAAAACATTTGTTCAAAGAGGATTTTCTAGAGTAGGTAATATTTTAGTTAATTTTTTTTAAATGTGAAGAGGTTAGCTAGATAAGAAAAAGGTATAGGAGTCCTGAATTGCAGAGGGTGCAGGCAGGGCTGAGGGAACCCCTCCTCCATGCACAAATTCCGTGCACCTGGCCTCTAGTATATCTGTATCTATATCTATATCTATATCTATATCTATATCTATATCTATATCTATATCTATATCTATATCTATATCTATATCTATATCTATCTATAATCTATAGATAGATATGGTTAGTAGCCTGGTGCATGAAATTTGTGCATGGAGCAGGTGTCCCTCAGCCTGGCCTGCATCCTCTCCAAACTAGGACCCCTCAAGGTATGTCTTTATGCTATCAGGCCTAAACTGGCAGTTGGACATTCTTCTAGCAATCTGGGACTAGTAGCTCCTAACCACTCACCTGCCTGCCTGCCTAAT
Source organism: Antrozous pallidus (assembly GCA_027563665.1). Lineage (NCBI taxonomy): Eukaryota > Metazoa > Chordata > Mammalia > Chiroptera > Vespertilionidae > Antrozous > Antrozous pallidus. The sequence goes on from CM050509.1 coordinate 113,583,686, forward strand.
CACCCCTAACCACTCTACCTGCCAGCCTTCTCTCACCCCACTGCCCACCCCACCAGCCTTCTTGCACCCAATTTCTCCCAGTCAGCCTGTTCACTCTCAACTGCCCCCCCACGAGCCTGCTCACCCCCTACTGACCTCCCTTCTGGCATGATAACTCCCAGCTGCCCTCCCCTCCTGGCATGATCACCCCTAACCACCTCTGCCTCGGCCCTACCACCATGGCTTTGTCTGGAAGGACATCCAGAAGGTCTCCCAGTCTAATTAGCATATTACTATTTTATTAGTATAGAATAGAGGCCTGGTGCATGGGAGGGGGCTGGCTGGTATGCCCTGAAAGGGGTCCTAGATCAGGGTGATAATCCCCTTGGGGAGTGGTACTGGCCTGGGTGAGGGTCCTGCGGCAGTTTGCAGGCTGACCACATCCCCATCAGTATGGAAGTCCCCACTGGGAGCAGTGCCAGCCTGGGCGAGGGGCTGGGGCAGTTTCCAGACCAGCCATGCCACATTGGGGTGTGGGTCCCCATTGGGGCGCATGTCCGACCTGGGTGAGGGGATGATGACCTTTTTCAGGCTGGCCACTCCCTCATTGGGGTGAGCATTCCCAATGGGCAAGGGGTTGAGGGCCATTTGGGGGCAGTTTTCAGGCTGGCCAACTCCCCAGCTTTGTCCCAAAGTGATGTCTGGAAGGTCTCCAGAAGATCTCCTGGTCTAATTAGCATATTACTCTTTTATTAGTATAGATGTGTGTGTGTGTGTGTGTGTGTGTGTGTGTGTGTGTGTGTGTGTGTGTTTAAAGCAGTGGTGAGGCAACATGTTCCTGATATTAGTGAGAAAGTTTGGCATTTCTCATCATTAAGTATGATGTTAGCTGTTTTTTGTTTTTTGTTTTTTGGGGGATTTTTTGTAGATGTCCTTTATCAAGTTGAGGAAGTTCCTCTATTCCTAGAATGCTTAAGAGGTTTTTGTTTGTTTTATTTTTGTGTGTTTTATCATGGAATGGTGTTGAATTTTGTCAAATTACATGATGATGTAATTTTTCTTCTTTAGTCTATTGATATGTAGGATCACATTAATTGATTTTTGAATGTTGTCTATTTTGATTGTTAGTTCATTTTGCTCATTAGATTCTACATATGGGTGGAGGGATTGAGCGAGAAAACTCATGGTTATGGACAACAGTTGTGATAATTGCAGAGGGGAGCAGAGGTGTGGGGAGGTGGAGGAGGATATAGGGAAATAAATGGTGATGAATAGACACCTGACTTGGGATGGTGAACACACAATACAATATAGAGATGATGTGCTGTAGAATTGTGCATCTGAAACCTGTATAATTTTGTTAACAAGTGTCACCCAATAAACCCAATAAAAAAGAAAAAGATTTTTTATGAATGTTGAACCATTATTGAATACCTGTGATAAATCCCACTTGGTAATGGTGTGTATTTTTTTTTACATTGTTGGATTGGATTTGTTAATATTTAGTTGAAGATTTTTTTACATCTATGTTCCTAAGAGTTTTCTGCAGTTTACTTTCCCTATAATATCTTTGTCCAATTTTGGTATAGGTAGAGGTGGAAGAAGGCAGAGAGGTGATAACGGGTGAAAGGAAAATTCAATTATTATTATATTTAATCTATATTTTTGTATCCTTATTGTAGACAGTATTACAGATGTCCCATTTTTCCCCATTGACCCCTTCTAGCCTGTACCTGCTCCCCACCCAAGTCTTCTCCACACTAGTATCTGTGTCCATGGGCTATGCATATTTGGGTGTAAATTTTTTGTTTAATCTCTTCCCATCTACCCACCCATCTGTTGAAGTATTACCTCTGCTTCTGTCTTTCAAAATAAGATTGTAGAGAATTGGTATAATTTCTTCTTTAAAAGATTTGTTGAATTTACCAATTAATTAACTTGGCCTGCTTTTGAGATTTGGCGTTATTGATTGTTAATTGTGCCTTGAATATATATAGATCTATTCAGATTTTCTATTTGATCCTATGTGAGTTTGGGCAGATTATTTCTTTCAAAAAGTTTGGTTCATTTTATGTATGATATTAAATTTTTGGGCATAGACTTGTTCATAATATTCTTTTATTCTTCTTTTTTATTATTTTTAAAAGAACTTTATTGTTGAAAATATTACATATTCCCTCTCATTCCCCCCTATTTACCCCATCTAGCCCGCCCTTTTAATGTTATTTGGCTCTGCAGTGATTTCCTCTGTTTCAATTCTAAGGTTAGTAAATTATATATTTTCTTCATAGTTAGTCTTTGCTAGAGGCTTTTCAAAGAATCAGCTTTTGGATTTGTTTAATTTTTTTACTCATTTCTTATTTTCAATTTCACTGATTTCTCTTCTAATAGTATTTCTTTCCTTCTTACTAATTTGGATTTAATTGTATTTTTAATTCTTTTTTAAAAATATATTTTATTGATTTGTTACAGAGAGGAAGGGAGAGGGATAGAAAGTCAGAAACATCGATGAGAGAGAAACATTGATTAGCTGCCTCTTGCACACCCCCTACTGGGGATGTGCCCGCAGCCAAGGTACATGCCTTGACCAGAATCGAACCCGGGACCTTTCAGTCCACAGGCCAACGCTCTATCCACTGAGCCAAACTGGTTTCGGCTATTTTTTAATTCTTAAAAATAAAACCTTAGATAATTGATTTTACATCTCTCTTTCTAATATGTGCATTTATTGCTATAATTTTTTAATCGTCACCCAAGGATATTTTTCCATTGATTTTTAGAGAGAATGGAGGAGAGAGGGAGAGACAGAGGGAAATATTTATGTGAGAGAAACACACTGATTGGTTGCTTCCTGCACATGCTCTAACCAGGGTCCAAGTCAGTGAAAGCCTATATCCGAGGTTTGTGCTCTTGACTGGAATTGAACTGGTATCCTTTGGTCTGCAGGCTGATGCTCTATCCATTGAGCCAAACAGGTTAGGGCTAATATTTTAACAAAACATTGCATTTGTTATATTTTCATTTTAATTTAGTTCACATATATTTCAACTTCTTTTGAGAGTTTTTATTAACACACGTGTTTTCAGAAATATGCTTTTAAATCTCCAAGTATTTTGACATTTTCCAGTTACTAATTTCTGGTTAAATTCCATTATGTTATGAAAGCTGACATTGTATAATTTCTTTTCTTTTACAATTGTTAAGGAGTGTTTTCTCCTGCAGAATGTGTTCAATGTTGCTTAATGATCCATGTGAACTTGAGAAGAATGTGTAATCTGCTGTCATTGGGTAAAGTAGTGAATAGATGTCAATTCTATCCAGTTGATTGATAGTGCTATTGATTTCAACTATATTCTCACTGACTTTCTGCCTGCTGGATCAGTCCATTTCTGATAGAGTAATGTTAAAGTCCTCAACTATAGTAGTAGATTCATCTATTTCTCCTTGCAGTTTTTTTCATTTTTGCCTCACATATATTGATACTCTTTTTGGGCACATACACACTTAGGATTTTAAAGTGTGTAGGTTTTTGATTTAGGTATATGTGTTTGTTTGTTTAGTATTGACCTCTTAGTAATTATGCAATGTCCTGTTTAATCCCTGAAAACATTCCTTGCTCTGAAGTTCTGAGCTGTGGAATATTGACATGGATACTCCTACTTTCTTGATATACTTTTGCCATTCTTTTACTTCAATCAATCTATGTCTTTATATCTAAAGTGTGTTTCTAGTAAACAATATAGAATTAGTTTTTTAAAAAAATCATTATAATCTCTATCTTTTATTTGGTATATTTAGTCCATTGTAATTTAACATGATCATTGATATAGTTAGATTAATGTCTATCATATTTGTTACTGTTTTTTGTTGAGATTGTACTTTGTTCCTATTCAGCCATCCAAACTTTTTCTGCATTTTGCAGCTATAATTGAGTATTTTATTCATTTCAATTTTTATTCATTTTTAGGATATCAATTGTACTTTTAAAAAATGACTTAATAAAATATTGCTCTTCCTTAGTGTCCTTTGATGGATGAATGTATAAAATATGCATACACACATACATATACACACAGGATATCAAATAGCCTTTAAAAAGAAGAAAAACTGTCATTTGCAATGATATAGATAGCATTATATTAAGTGAAATTTCAGAGAAATACAAATGCCATATGCATATGAACTCATTCATATGTGGAATCTAGAAGAAAAAAGGTCTCAGAGATACACAGAAGAAATTGATGGTTGCTAGAGGTGGGGGTTGTTCTAACACCCATAACTTTTAACATATTTTTTATATTTTGTATTGACTTAACACTTACAGATGTATTCTGAATAATTACTTTTGTTCTCTCTTCCTCTCTATTGGATTTATTGTTTAACCTACTCAACTGGTTTTAAAAAATAATTACAAGATATTTTTTATTGATTTTTTACAGAGAGGAAGGGAGAGGGATAGAAAGTCAGAAACATCGATGAGAAACATTGATCTACTGCCTCTTGCACACCCCCTACTGGGGATGTGCCTGTAACCAAGATACATGCCCTTGACCAGGATCAAACCTGGGACCTTTCAGTCCACAGACCAATGCTCTATTCACTGAGCCAAACTGGTTTTGGCAATTACAAGATTTTTTATGCCTAGACTAGAGGCCTAGTTCACAGATTTGTGCGCCGGTTGAGTCCTTTGTCCTGGCCTGCATGGATCAGGCCAAAACAAGCTCTCCAATATCCTCTGAGGGGTCCTCGATTGTGAGAGGGTACAAGCTAGGCCAAGGGACCCCACCAGTTCACGATCAGTGCAGAGGAGAGACTGTGGGAGGACACCAAACTGTGTCCAGCCCATCTCACCCAGTCCCAAGTGGGGACATCTTGCCTAGTCCCAATCGGGGCTAATCAGGGCTGGCCGGCTGGGGAGGAACCACAGGAGGTTGGCTTGCTGGGAAGGGACCACAGGAGGACTCCAGGGCATGTCCTGCCCATCTCCCCCAGTCCCTGTCAACCGAACCCCAGCAGCAAGCTAACCTACTGGTCAGAGCATCTTCCCCCTGCTGGTCAGTGTGCATCATAGTGACTGGTTGAACAGTTGGAGGGACAATTAGCATATTAGGCTTTGATAGATAGATAGATAGATAGATAAATAGATAGTTTCCCCTTAAATGTTTTGTCTTATTAGTGCAGTCTCTTTTTGCTTATTCATTTTGAGAATTTATTATTTATTTAAATACTAAATGTATAGTTATTTTATGTTGTTTGTACTATTTTTTAAAAAATATATTTTATTGATTTTTTACAGAGCAGAAGGGAGAGGGATAGAAAGTCAGAAACATCGATGAGAGAGACATCGATCAGCTGCCTCTTGCACGCCCCCTACTGGGGATGTGCCCGCAGCCACGGTACATGCCCTTGCCGGAATCGAACCCGGGACCCTTCAGTCCGCAGTCTAACGCTCTATCCACTGAGCCAAACCGGTCTCGGCTGTTGTTTGTACTATTGCCGATCACATAGCATGTGGCACAATACTGAGACATTGTCAAAAATCCCCTCTGAGAAGGAGAACTTTTCCATCAAATGCAACATCCAAATTCATAATTTCTCTTAGTAATCTGTCTATGGCATTTATAGCATGACTGGATGCCATGGTCCATTCATGAATAATAAGAAGTTGGGTCTTTTAAATGGTTTTAGCAACTTCGCTCTTTATATCAAGTCTAAAAATTGAAGTTTCATTTAATGGAATTGATAATTTATATTGGGAATGAAAGGTTCTTCCACCAAGAAGTAAATTTGCAGCAATTCCTGTAGATGTGTGGGTAAAACAGTACCACCACGACTTCTAATATAATGTATTAAAACTTTATACAGATATGTTTTTCCACTACCACCTGGACCATCCAAGAAAAAGCATTTGGGGTAAACAGTTTGATCTTTGATGGCTGAAGTTATAGTCAAAAAGGCTGCCAACTGTTCATCATTCAGAGAATTGATCAAAACCTCTGCTTGTTGTTGCTCATACAATTCATCACATGTATTTGCATTCATTAATAAAGGAAAGTCTGGAAGTTTGAAATGTGCACATTTCATTCCATGCAATGTGAATACCTCCTGAATTTTGTTTAGGGCATGCATTTCACAGTTCACACAGGCACCTTCTCTTCGGTGTAATTTCCAACAGAAATCTACAATAAAATGAGATTTATTCTCATCCCATAATTTGTCTGCATCAGAAGGACATCCAAACACACATATGTATGCAAAAAGTTGCCGAAGTTGTTTGGGCATATTAAGGACAGTTGCAGCATCAATCATATCTTTCCAGATAGTGTAGTCAAGTAATAATCCTCGGTGTTTAGCAGCTTCATGAAATGTATCATAAGTTACATCTCCTATAGTTCGCAGATCCTCAAAACTTATCGCAACCTTTACATGCAGAAGCAAAAGTCTAACGTAATATCGTTCTGGTTCTCTAAAGCTGACAGTGAACAATCTACCTAATACTTTATTCCCACCCTTTCGGCGTTTTGTCCACAAAGAATTATTAAACACATAATGCTGTGAAATCTCCCAATAATAATAATTATGTGCATCAGAGTCTTCTCTATTTAATAAGAACAAAGCCATTAAAGTTGAGTTATGTCTTTTAGCCCTATCTAAGACTTCAGCAAAATCATCGGCGTGAAAATACAAATTCTGTTCATTTGGCAAATGAATAGCTAATCTTGTGATTGCATGAGATTGGTCATGCATTCACATTCCCAAAAGTCTCCAAACAGCCTCAGGAGCACTCACATATCTGGAGTCAATGAAGTCCTGTAGTTCGTCATGATTGATAATATTTCTTTCAGGAATTTGAATATTTGCACAATCATGACCTTTATAGATGTATTTAAATAGATATTTGACACTGCTAATTGATGCACAGACTTCAACATTTATATGACAGTTATATTTGAGGCACAGATATGGTTTACAAGGGACAATCCAAGTATTATCGACAATTTTATTTCCAATAGAAATGGTACTGCCAGATCTTCGTTTGTATTTGGTATATCCATCAATATTTCCAATGGTCACATTTTGAAATTCTTTCAGATATCCCTTTGAACATTTTCCATTTTCCATACATGAACTATTTGGATTTTGTATTCCACATGGTCCATGTACCATATTTGATTTTACAATTTGAAAAAGTTGAGGACACTGGTCCTCATCTGGAATTTCTGCCTTAACTATATGGTCAATGTCATATTTTGAACGAAATTTGGACTCACTATCTAATATCAATAATATGTGAGCATGAGGCAGTCCACATTTCTGAAATTCAATGTCATGAATCTTAGCTATTACTTTGCCAAATAAGTGGAATTTACATACATCATTTAAAAGAGCATTCAGCTTTATATTAAAAACCCTGGCTACCAAGTCAGGTCTGTTTTCAACTTTTTGACAACATTGTAAATTGTTTGTAATATCTGCCCACTTGTGGTTGGATGTCATGTTTATGAATAAATCAGGTTTTTCATATTTCATTACAATTGCCATAGCATCCTGATGTCGTTGCTGCATATTTCTGGGACTACCCTCAAAAGATGATGGAAGTATTATCATTTTACCAATAACTACATTGTAATTTTCAGATCTAGATTTGAGATAATCTATCAAACCACTATATTTTTCAAATTTCAACTGATATTGGTTTGCTTTAATGAAATTTATCCCATTGGCCTCCATTTTTGAATATGAATCCACAATAAACTGTTGAGTTAATTTTCCTGCATTTAAAATAGGATTGAGCATGTCCCTCACATAGAGATGAAATCCATAATACTGCATTTGTGTGACTCGTGTCCTTACATTTTGTCCAGTATTATTGTTGAGTACACTGTTGTCTCTGAATCTTAATGCAATATCTGTTCCCCAACCTTTTTCACCATGTGGAAAAAGAATAGGATATGTCATTGCATCTAATGTAGGAAGCATGATATTGATTTGTTTCATTTTAGTGGCGTTTGGATTATTGGGATCTGGTTTACAATGAATGAGCAAGTCCCTTTCAAAAGGAGGTTCTCCATCTTCGTTTCTGAATATGACAGCAACCTCGGTTACATGGGGAGAATTGTATCTACTTGGGTGACTGTTAAGATCGTATGTAATTGCCATAGTTACTTCCATGGGAGTTATACCTTTGCTGCTTCTTCAGATTGGGCTTCCTTTTCTACCTCATGTAGCATCTTCTACAATTTTGTTAATTCATTTATTTCATGCATGAGGTTGTTGATGTTGATCATGAGTCTTTCTGAGCAGACCAGGTTTTCTGACATTGCTAATCTTTTATGTGTAGCTTCAGCTGTATCCAAAATAGAGAGTTGAGCAAGCTTCCGAGAAACACCATCAGAAGGATGTAAAGTTCCAGTATGGTGATAAACTTGTCCATGTATTCTAAAACAGTATGGCCCATACCCTCATGGTGATGTAACATTTGCACTCATGGAAACAAAAGCAAAAGAACTATTTATAGATCGAATGTTTTCCATGAAATTTTTACTGTCAGAATCTTCTTTTGTCATTAATATTTTTAAATATGGCAGGTAATCTGGAAAATGTATATCATTTGGACAGACCTTCCCTTTGCTAAAACATCTAGTAAATTTCCCATCAAATGGTTTTTCATCAGAGAAATTTAGTGACAGGCAAAGTTCACATCTATGTTCGAGAATTGCATCCTCACGTACTTGATTTTCACTGAGAAGGCAGTTCCTACCAGTATTGCTAGTACTTGTTGATGACTGTCGTTTAGACATATTCTGTCTTCGCCACCACCTTCTTTCAACTTCAAAGGCAGTAGTTCTTTAGACATATTCTGTCAAAGATGCTGGTGTTTTTCGGCTTCAGAGCGACATTTTTCCAATAGCTGCTCTTCAGATACATTCTGTCTCAGGCCTTCTTTCAAGATCAGATGCTCATCGCTCTTCAGACATTTTCTGTTGATAACATCAGCACCTTTCTGCTACAGAGCTCCATTGTATCAAGAGTTTTTCTTTGGACATAGTTCAACCTCTCTACTGCCACATGCTGAGATAAAGGAGAATGAGAGTCTTGAATGTCAGGCCTTTGAGCTGTGTGACCAATGGCTGATTCTGGCTGATTCTGTGGGGGTGGGACTTCCTCCTACCTGTTGTCAGTTTCCCAAGCTAGGATATGGAAACTAGGACTCCAGAGGAAGTGATGCCCTCTAAGCCTCTAGCTTTCTCCCTCTGCTAGACCCCACAGGAGGGCCTTGGCAGGGCCTGCCCAGGTCCCCAGGACTTGGATCCCACCTGCAGTGTGGAGCACTACCCCCAACCCTCCCCACTTCCTCACACCTGCATGGTCCCCCATGTTTGTTTGAATCCAGCTCAGCTGTATCAGGTCCCACCCACACCACCTGCCTTCCAGTTATGCGATCTCAGCTTGGACCCAGCTGGCGGTTGGTGTATGTCGCTACCTCAGACAGCCTGCCCAGTCCGCCATGTTTGTTTGAATCTGGCTCAGCTGCATCTTGTGCAGCCCACACTGCCTGCAGGTTCCATGATCACGGTTTGGACCCAGCTGGCAGTGTATGTTGTTGCCTCAGTGAGCCTGTCCAGTCCCCCATGTTTGTTTGAATCCAGCTCAGCTGCATCAGGTGCCAGTCACATCCCTGCCAGGTTCGGCAATTCCAATCAAGGACACATGCCTGGGGTGCAGGCTCCATCCCCCAGGGAGAGGCCTTTTCTGGACCTGGCTGTAGGCCAGCCACCACACTGGTCTGATCCATCGGGGACTGACATCGCTGCCTGGCCCCCCCCTCCGCCTCATGCCGCTTGGCCCCACCTCCATTCCTGATTGGCTGGTAGTGTAGCGAAGGCACGGTCACATATGCATACTACTATTTTATTTTATATATATATCTATATATCTATCTATCTATATCTATATCTATCTATCTATATCTATATCTATATCTATATCTATATCTATATCTAATCTATATCTATATCTATAAATCCTGTTTCCCCCAAAAGAAGACAGTGTCTTATATTAATTTTTGCTTCCAAAGATGTACTAGGTCTTATTTCCAGGGGATGTCTTATTTTTCCATGAAGAAGAATACAGTACACATTTATTGTTGAACAACAAAAAAGGAAATTTATTAACTGTATATGGTACGGTAGTAGTTGTCATCACAAACCAGCATAACCAGACAAACTGTGAATCCTACAGTATCAAGAATTTCTTGTTACTATCATTATTTCCATGTACAACAATCTATGTTACATTTACTGATACTGATATTTACCAGTATGAACACAAAGTAAGATTTATTCAATGACAGTCATGTCATCATCTTCTGGAACATCATCATAACAATCCAAACCCTGAATTTCCTGGTGAATTTCTTGTGACTCCATTTCTTTCAGAATCAGTGGACCAAATCTCTTGTGTTTAGCAATAGCACTGTCCTTAAATGAGTACTTCTTGTCAAGTTAGCCTGCTCATAGTGCACTTGCAATGCAACTGTCAGTGATTTTCTCCTATGAATTCTTCACCCAAGTTACAACCTATTGCGGTTTAGGTTTCACAAAGTTTCCATACTGATTTCTCTCCATTGTATTTTCAATGTAGTCATTAATTTCCATGCGCAAATTGTCCTTGAATAGCTTGTTTATTACAATATCAAGAGTCTGGAGATAGGCCATCATTCCTGCAGGAATCATTATTTGATCTATTTTTCTTTCTTGAAGAAATTTCTTCATATCTTTAGTGCGGTGAGTGCTGGCTGCATCCCAGACTAGCAGAACTCTTTGGCTTCTTTGCATAACAAGTGGCAGCATTAAATCGACCCACTTCCTTATAACTGCTTGTGTGGCCCAGGCTTTTTCAGTTTTAAGAATTAAAATATTATCGGGAAGGTCTTATTTTCGGGGGGATGCCTTACATTACAGAGAGAGGCAAAACTGGAAGTAGGTCTTATTTTCGGGGGATGTCTTACTTTCGGGGAAACAGGGTGTGTGTGTGTGTGTGTATATATATATATATATATATATATATATATATATATATATATATATATATACAAACTAGAGGCCCAGTGCATGAAATTTGTGCAAGGGGTGTGGAGGGTGTCCCTCAGTCCATCCTGCACCCTCTAAAATCTGGGACCCCTGGAGGGATGTCCAACTGCCCTTTTAGGCCCAATTCCAGTAAGATCAGTCCTAAACAGGCAGTCAGACATCCTTTTCTCAATCCAGGACTATTGGCTCCAAACTCCATGCCTGCCTGCCTCCCTGATTGCCCCAACTGCTTCTGCTTGCCAGCCAGATCACCCTCTAACTTCTACCCTGCCAGCCTAATTGATGTCTAACTGCTCCCCTGCCAGCCTGTTTGCCCCCAACTTCCCTACTCTGCTGGCCTGATCGCTCACAACTGCCCTCCCTTGAAGGCCTGGAACCTACCAACAGCCCTCCGCTGCTGGTGATCTTGTGGTTACCATCTTGTGTCCCCCTGGAGGCAGGATCTTTGACCACATAGGGGCAGCCCTCTTGTGTGTTGGAGTGATGGTCAATCTGCATATTACTCTTTTATTAGATAGGATAGAGGCCTGGTGCATGGGTGGGGGCCAGCTGGTTTGCCCTGAAGGGTGTCCTGGATCAGGGTGGGGGTTCCCTTAGGGCATGGGGCAGTCTGGGCAAGGGGCCTAGGGTGGTTTTTAGGCCAGCCATGCTCCTCAAGGACCCAAGTGGAGGCCTTGGGATCTGGGATTAATTTATGTTCTACAATTGAAACTTTGTTGTCTGGAGAAGATCCAAGCCTTCTGCTCTCTGTGTGGCAACAGCCATTTCTGTTTGCATTTATTTAAATTCTATAATTAAAACATTGTAGCCTAGAGTGGAGGCCTAGGCACTAGGGCTGCAGAAGCTTGGCTTCCTCCACTGCCCAGGCAACCCTAGCCTCTGCTCTCTCGAGTTCTGTCACTGCCACCATTTCTGTTGGGATTATGTATCTTCTATAATTGAAACTTTGTAGCATTGAGTGGAGGCCTAGGCCAGCAAGGGCAGGCAGAAAGTTTGGCTTCATCCATTGCCAGGGAATCCCAAGCCTCCCTCCTGTTCTCAGTGGCTGCAGCCATCTTGGTTGGGGTTTATTTGCTCCTGATTGGCTGGTGGGTGTGGCTTGATCAGAGGTATGGTAAATTTGCATATTATTATTTTATTTTTTATTTTTTAATAACAAAGCTGTTTTTATTTTCTTATATTTTTATTTTTTAATATTTTAATCTTTATTGTTCAGTTTATTAATTATATTGTTCCTCTTTTTTCCCTCCTATAGCTCCCTTCCACCTGGTAGCCATCCCACCCTCTGCCCTCTCCTCACCCACACTGTCCTCTCCCATAGGTGCACAATTTTTGTCCAGTCTCTTCCTGCACCTCCCACACCCCTTTTCTCTCCAAGAATTGTCAGTCCATTCCCTCTCTATGCCTATGATTCTGTTATATTCACCAGTTTATCCTGTTCATCAGATTTTTCATTCACTTGATTTTTAGATTCATTTGTTGATAGATGTGTATTTGTTGTTTCATATTTTTATTTTTACCCTTTTCTTCTTCCTCTTCTTAAAGAATATCTTCCAGCATTTCATATAATATTGGTTTGGTGGTGATGAACTCCTTTAGCTTTTTCTTATCTGCAAAGTACTTTATCTGACCTTTAATTCTAAATGATAGCTTTGCTGGGTAGAGTAACTTTGGTGGTAGATTCTTGCTATTCATCACTTTGAATATTTCTTGCCACTCCTGTCTGGCCTGCATCGTTTCTGTTGAGAAATCTGCTGACAATCGTATGGGTGCTCCCTTATAGGTAACTAACTGTTTTTCTCTTGCTGCTTTTAATATTCTCTCTTTGTCTTTTGCTCTTGGCATTTTAATTATGATGTGTCTTGGTGTGGTCCTCTTTGGATTCCTATAGTTTGGGGTTCTGTGCGCTTTCTGGACTCCTAAGTCAATTTCTTTCACCAGGTGGGGGAAGTTTTCGGTCACTAATTATTCAAATATGTTTTCATTATCTTGCTCTCTCTCTTTATCTGGCACCCCTATAATTCAGATGTTTATATGTTTGAGGTTGTCCCAGAGGCCGCTTACACTATCTTCAATTTTTTGGATTCTTTTGGCTTCTTGCTTTTCCAACTGAGTGGATTTTGCCTCTTTGTATTTCAAATCTTTGACTTGGTTGTTGTGGTCTTCTAGACTGCTTTTAGGTCTTTGTGTAATATTTTTTATTTCAGTGAGTGTATACTTAATATCTAGTTGGGTTTTTTTTCATATCCTTGATGGTCTTATTCATTTCCTCATAGGTCTCGTTCATTTCCTTGTAGGTCTTATTAATTTCCTTGTAGGTCTCATTAAGTTCATTGGCCTTTTCTAGGAGCCTCTTGAAAAACCTTATAACCGTGGTTTTGAACTCTATGTCCAGTCGTTTTTTTCACTCAATTTATTTCACATCTGATTTTTTCCCCATGTCCCTGCATGGTGGCTGCTTTCCTGAGTTGGTCGATTAGCTTTGTGTGGTAGATGTCCTCTAAGGTACAGTGGCTCAGCCTCCCCAGTTACCTGAGCTGGCTATTCTTGCTGCAGCCCTTTATGGGTTGCACAGTCTTGTTGAAGTTAAGCGTAGATTATTGTTGTTAGCATTAGAAGGGTTTGACCTCCAGGCCAATTGGCTGTGAGGATCAGCTGTGCTCAGATTGTATGGGTGGAGTTTCTGGGCTGTGCAGTCAGCCTTAATTTTGGTCAGCTCCGCCCTATGTGGTACCTGGGTCTCTGTGCCTGGTGGTAATGGCTGCATGCACCTCTGAGAAAAAGCTGCCACCAAGCTCCACCTGTTGCCGGACAATTCAGCCTCTCCCCAAAAGAGTTTGCACAGTCAAAGTATCACCCAGGGTTGTAAAACCATGCAGTCTGGTGGTTTCCCTGAATGAGAGAGCAAGTCACGAGTCCTCTTTGCGCACTTGGGTACCTCTGCTGTTTCCAAGTTTACGTGCCCTCTCCACAAGCTAGCCCTGTCCACAAGCTCACAGACCTTTGCAGTGCCCAAGTTTCAGCATGCTTCCCTACTGTCAAGTTTCACCCTATATGAGTGTAGGTTCCCCAGACTTTTCCCAGAACTGGGGAATCAGTGTGGTGGGATACTTTGTCTCCCTCCTCTTTCGAGAAAACCAGCCGGGTTTGCAGCAGCCCGCCCTCTCCACTCACGCACACACAGCTCCAAACCTCTGACTCTCTATGTATCTTCAACACTGCCCTCTGCTGCTCCTCTGAGTCACAGTGTCCTATTTTTACTTTTATTTGTGGAATTTTCACTGAGCCAGCTTTCTGGTGATTCTGGATGATGTTTGTTCTGTCGTTCAGTTGTAGTTTTGAAATTGCTGTGTGGTGCAGGAAGATAGGTGTTTACCTATGCCACCATCTTGGTTCATCTCTGCATATTACTATTTTATTAGATAGAGTATATATATACTGTTAGAGAAAACTGGAGAAGGACCAAACAATGCTTAGAGAGATGGAGTTACATTTATTATTATTATTATTATTATTATTATTATTATTATTATTATTATCATTATTTTCGGGTCCAGAGGAAAATGTCTCTCAAATTCTGGGCCCCAACATGAAGAAACTTTCCCTATTTATATGTTTATACCTTCTTTGTCTCCCAAATATGAGGTGCTTCCGTCCCCATTTGCAAGTTCTTAACACATTGGGTACCACTCATGAGTTTTCTCGTGTTTCATGTGCCATCTGTTAAGGATCGCTTATGAGTTTCCTCATTTGTCACGCGCCATCTGTTATGGCCCTTAGATATCAACACACTGTCTTGTCCACATAGAATGAAGCAATCTAATTGGTGGAAACCGTGCAGGTCAATCAATGAAAAACTACTGTATTTTCCAGCATATAAGACAACTTTTTAACCCAGGAAAATCTTCTCAAAAGTTGGGGGTCGAAATCAAATCTGAGGTTTTTTAAATTTTTATTTGGTGTGTATTGGAAGAGGAGTAGTCTTATATGGCAAGTATATCCCAAACTATATTTTTTTCTGGAAAAATTGGGCATCGTCTCATATGCCCAGTATTCTTATATGCGGGAAAATATGGTATATAATTACAGGAACCCATATAGCATTGCAGTTACATTGTATTTTGTTCATTCGAATAGTCTTCGTCTTCAAGTTCCTGGAATTTTTAAAGATGCCCTCTCTCAGAAAAAGGAAGGAAACCAACGAAACTGATACACTTCTGGAAGTATTTAATGATAATTTATCAGATATTCCTAGTGAGATCGAAGATGAAGATGAAGATGACTATTTTGACGATTCTACTGACAGTTAAATTATTAGACCTGTAAGGAAGCACAAGGTGGCAGTGCTTTCAAGTGATTCTGACACTGACAAAGCTACTGATAACTGTTGGTCTGAAATTGACACACCACCACACTTACAAATGTTTGAAGGTCATGCTGAGGTCACTACATTTCCATCTCAGTGTGACTCTGTACCCTCTGTGACCAATCTCTTTTTTGGTGATGAATTGTTTGAGATGTTGTGCAAAGAACTGTCCAACTATCATGATCAAACCACAATAAAACATAAAACACCATCTGGAACACTGAAGTGGTCTCCGGTTACACAGAAGGACATCAAGAAATTCCTTGGCCTAATTATTCTGATGGGTCAAACAAGAAAAGATAGCTTGAAAGACTATTGTCCAGAGATCCTTTGATACGTACCCGTATATTTCCACAGACAATGATTCGCCATAGATTTGAGCAAATATGGACATTCTGGCTTTTCCATGATAATGCCAAAATGGACAGTCACTCGGGGAGACTTTTCAAGATCCAACCTGTGCTGGATTATTTCCTGCATAAATTTCGAACAATATACAAACCAAAGCAACAGTTGTCTTTGGACGAGGGAATGATTCCATGGAGAGGACGTTTAAAATTTCACATGTACATCCCAGCAAAAATAACAAAATATGGTTTACTTATTCAGATGGTGTGCAAGAGTGACACTGGCTGTATCTGAAATATGGAGATATACACTGCTGAAGGAAAGAAATTTCAAGAAACTGTTCTTTCAGTCCTTGGACCCTATCTTGGCATATGGCACCATATTTACCAAGATAATTATTAGAATGTTACATCTATTGCTGCAATGTTCTGAATTGCTGGCACAGAACAAAACTAGAGTCTGTGGGGCTATTAGGGAGAGTAGAGATTTACCGCCACATTTGGAAATCAAAACATCAAGAATGAAGAAGGGTGACATAATATTTTCCAGAAAAGGCGCTATTCTTCTCCTAGCCTGGAAAGACAAGTAGGTTGTCTGAATGATATCAATGATCCATGACACTTCTGTCTCGATAACAGGAAAAAAAATAGAAAAACGGGAGAGAATATTGTAAAACCTACCTGCATCAAAGAATACAATGCCCACATGAAAGGCATTGACCATGTAGATCAATTCCTTTTGTGTTGTTCCATTCTAAGGAAAACGATGAAATGGAGAAAAAAGTAGTGCTCTACCTTATAAACTGTGGACTTTTCAATTCATTTAGAGTGTACAACGTCCTCAATCCATAAGCAAAAATGAAATATAAACAGTTTCTGCTATCGGTAGCGAGAGACTAGATAATGGATTACAATAATGAAGGCTTTCTGGAACCAGAGACAAATCTGTCCAGCCCTTCCCCTGGGGGTGCAAAGAGAGCACCTCGTAAAGATCCACCCAAAACATTGTCAGGTGATATGAAGCAGCATGAACCTACTTGTATTCTAGTGAGTGGAAAGAAAAATTTCCTACAAGAGCCTACAGAGTTTGTGCCACCCATGGCAAAAGGAGCGAATCTACATACTTATGTAAATTTTGTTTGGTCCCTCTTCATAGAGGAAAATGTTTTACACCATACCATATGTTTAAAAAAAGTATTAGGAACTTTAATGGTTTGATTGTTTAATTGTTTAATTGTTTTTGTAAATAAAAATGTTATAATTATTGAAAAACAACACCTAAAGTGCATTATGATCTGTAGTTATGATTTAAATAACGTGCAGTTTGCCCAAAAACGTGTGATCCCTGGCATATGTCTTAGAGATTTCTATACCGTACACAATGTGTTAAAGAGCCCTTATGTGTTGGGGCCCTGAGATCTGAACCAAAGGCCTACCTGGTGCCAGCACTGATAAAGTCATCTGGTGAAGGTTTAATGGCCTCTCTGAAGTGGGTGTAGTCTTATTTTCCTTATTATTTAAGCAAGCAAGCATTTACAGAAGCCAAATAGCAGGGTTAAAATTTCAAACAGCAATTTCTATATAAGATGGATGCTTCAATACAAGTATACATACACACATATGTAAACAAGGTGTCCCCCCAAAAAATGTATATGCACTTTAACAGTTACTAGCTCAACTTTAAAAATGAAATTTATTTTTAATAAACATTGTCTTTAAAATTACTCAAAATATGTTTATATATTTTTGAGACACCATATACATATCCTATCTAATAAAAGAGTAATATGCAAATTGACTGTATCTCCAATCAAGCCATGCCCACAAGCCACACCTACAAGCCAATCAGGAGCAAATAAATCCCAACCAAGATGGCTGCCACCACTGAGAGCAGGAGAGAGGCTTGGGTTTCCCTGGCAATGGATGAAGCCAAACTTTCTGCCTGCCCTTGCTGGCCTAAGCCTCCACTCAATGCTACAAAGTTTCAATTATAGAAGATACATAATCCCAACAGAAATGGTGGCAGTGACAGAACTCGAGAGAGCAGAGGCTAGGGTTGCCTGGGCAGTGGAGGAAGCCAAGCTTCTGCAGCCCTAGTGCCTAGGCCTCCACTCTAGGCTACAATGTTTTAATTATAGAATTTAAATAAATGCAAACAGAAATGGCTGTTGCCACACAGAGAGCAGAAGGCTTGGATCTTCTCCAGACAACAAAGTTTCAATTGTAGAACATAAATTAATCCCAGATCCCAAGGCCTCCACTTGGGTCCTTGAGGAGCATGGCTGGCCTGGAAACCACCATAGGCCCCTCGCCCAGCCCGGGTTGACACATGCCCCAAGGGAACCCACACCCTGATCCAGGACACCCTTCAGGGCAAACCAGATGGCCCCCACCCATGCACCAGGCCTATATCCTATCTACTAAAAGAGTAATACAAAGATTGACCATCACTCCAACACACAAAAGGGTTGTCCCCATGTGGTCAAAGATAATACCCCCATGTGGACATGGCCCCTACAAGATGGCCAGCAGGGGAGGGTCATTGAGAGGTTCCAGGCCTGGAAGGGAGGGCAGTTTTAGGCCATCAGGCCAGCAGGGGAGGGCAGTTGGAAGGGACCAGGCATGCAAGGAAGGGCAGTTAGGGGTAATCAAGCCTGCAGGGGAGGGCAGTTAGGAGTGACCAGTTAGGAGAGGAGGGAAGTTGGGGGCAAACAGGCTGGCAGGGGAGCAGTTAGACATCAATTAGGCTGGCAGGGTAGCGGTTAGGGGGTAATTGGGCTGGCAGGCAAAAGCAGTTAGGGGCAATCAGGGAGGCAGGCAGGCGAGCAGTTTGCAGCCTACAGTCCTTGATTGTGAGAAGGATGTCTGACTGCCCATTTAGGCCCGATCCTACTGGTGCATGAAATATGTGCATGGGGAGGGCTGGTGGTATCTCTCTGCCCAGCCTTCACCGTCTCTGATCAGGGACCCCTCAAAGGATGTCTGACTGCCCATTTAGGCCCCATCCCAGTAGGATCAAGCCTAAACAGGCAGTCAGACATCCTTCTCACAATCCAAGACTGCTTGCTCACAACTGCTCGCCTGCCTGGCTTCCTGATTGCCCCTAAATGCTTCTGCCTGCCAGCCTGATCACCCTCTAACCACTACCCTGCCAGCCTAATTGATGTCTAATTGCTCCCCTGCCACCCTGTTTGCCCCTAACTGCACTCCCCTGCAGGCCTGGGTTCCCCCCAAATGCCCTTCCCTGCAGGCACGGTTGCCCCAACTTCCCTCCTCTGCTGGCCTGGTCACCCCTGACTACCCTCCCCTGAAGGCTTGATTGCCCCCAACTGCCTCCCTCACAGGCCTGGTCCCTCCCAACTGCCCTCCCCTGCTGGCCACCTTTGTGGTGGCCAACTTTGACCACATGGGAGCAACCATCTTGTGTGTTAGAGTTATGGTCAATCTGCATATTACTCTTTTATTAGATAGAATAGAGGTCTGGTGCATGAGTGGGGTCAGCTGGTTTGCCCTGAAGTGTGTCTTGGATTGGCGTGGGGGTTCCCTTGGGGTGTGGGGCAACCTTGACGAGGAGCCTGTGGTGGTTTGCAGGCCTTCCATGCCTCCCAGTGACCCAAGTGGAGGCCACGGTATCTGGAATTAATTTATGTTCTATAATTGAATCTTTGTAGCCTGAAGCAGAGCCAAGACTTCTGCTTGCTTTGTGGTGGCAGCCATTTCTGTTGGAATTTATTTACCTTCCATAATGGAAACTTTGTAGCCTGGAGTGGAGGCCTAGGCCAGCCAGCATTGCAGAAAGCTTGGCTTCCTCCATTTCCAGGAGCAACCCTAGCTTCTGCTCTCTCCAGCTCCAAGGCTGCCGCCATTTCTGTTGGCATATATGTACTTCTATAATTGAAACTTTGTAGCATTGAGTGGAGGCCTATGCTGGGCAAGGGCAGGTGGAAAGCTTGGCTTCCTCCATAGCCAGAGAAACCCAAACCTCCCTCCTGCTCTCTGTGGTTGGCAGCCATTTTGGTTGGGGGTTAATTTGCATATCATTCCTGATGGGCTGGTGGGTTTGGCTTGTGAGTATAGTGGAGGTCTAGTCAATTTGCATATTACTATTTTATTAGATAGGATATACTAGAGGCCCGGTGGACAAAATTTGTGTACGGGGGTGTGTATGTCTGTCAGCTCAGTCTGCACCCTCTCCAATCTGGTACCCATCAAGTAATGTCTGACTGCCTGTTTAGACCCAATCCCAATGGGATCAGGCCTAAACAGACAGTGATACTTCCCTCTAACTATCCAGGTCTGCTGGCTCCCAACTACTTGCCTGTGTTCCTGATTGCCCTAACTGCTTTTGCCTGCCAGTCTGATCACCCCCTAACCACTCCCCTGCCAACCTGATTGATACTTATCTGCTCCCCTGCTGGCCAGATTGCCCCCAACTGCCCTCTCCTGCTGGCCTTGTCGCCCCCAACTGCGCTCTCCTGCTGGCCTGGTCACCCCTAACAGCTCTCCCTGCCAGCCAGGTCATCCCCAACTGCTCTCTCCTATAGCCTTGGTCACCCCTAACTGCTTTCCCCTGCCAGCTCAATTACCCCTAACTTCTCCCCTGTAGGCTTGGTCACCCCCAACTGCCCTCCCCTGCAGGCTTGGTCACCACCAATTGCCCTCCTCTGCCAGCCTGGTCATCCCTAACTGCCCTCCTCTGGTGGCCTGATTGCCCATAACTGCTCTCTCCTGCTGGCCATCTTGTGGTGGCCATCTTTGACCACATATGGGGTGGCCATATTGTGTGCTGGAGTGATGGTAAATTTACATATTACCTTTTTATTAGACAAGGTATGTATGTGTGTGCATGTATATGTTATGAAAATTATACATATATATGTATACTAGAGCCCTGGTGCACAGATTCATGTACTGGTAAGGTCCCAAGGCCTGGCCTGGGGTGATAGGGCTGACACTGGCTCTCCAACATCTGCCAAGGGGTTCTCTATTGGGAGAGGGCACAGACCAGGCCAAGGGACCCCACTGGTGCACAAATCTGTACACCAGGCCTTTAGTATGCATATAAGATTTTTAGTTAATCTCTTCCTGGCCCCCATCCCCTTCCCTCTGAGATTCATCACTCTGGTCCATGTTTCCATGCCTGTGATTCCAACTCCTGCATTGAGCATCTGCCTCTGGTGATCAGTGTGTGTCATAACTACCAGTCAGTTGGTTGAATGGTCAGCTGGTCAGCTGGTCACTTAGGCTTTTATATATATAGGTCTATATATGAAGTATATGCATAAAGGTATTTCACCACCTTGTTTAAATTTATTCTTGTTATCATATTTTTGTTGTTATTGTAATAGTAAAGGGGATTGTTTTCTTTATTTCTCTTTCTGATGCCACCAATTTCTGAATATTAATTTTGTGTCCAGCTTCTTTGCCAAATTCATATATTAAATATAGCAGTTGATTGGAAAGCACTTTAGGGTTGTCTATGTACAATATCATGTCATCCATGAAAAATGAAATAAGTGGAAGCATATATTGTGTTCATGGGTTGGAAAAACTGACATAATTAAAATGTGCAGCCCTAGCCAGCTTGGCTCATTGTATAGAGCGTCAACCTGTGGACTGAAGGGCTCCAGGATTGATTCCAGTCAAGGGCATATGCCTGGGTTGTGGCCTCGATCCCCAGTGGGGGTTGTGTAGGAAGCAGCTAAACAATGATTTTCTCTCATCATGGATGTTTCTATCTTTCTCTCCTTCTCTCTTCCTCTCTGAAAATAATAAAGAAAGATATTTAAAAATAAAATAAAATGTCCATATTACCCAAAACAATCTATATATTCAATGAAATTACTATTAAAATACACATGAAATATTTTATAGATCTAGAACTAATATTACAAAAATTTATATGGAACAAAAAAAAAAAAAACATCCTGAATAGCCACAGCAATCTTGAAAAAAAAAAAAAAAGAACAACATTGGAGGTATCACACTATCTGATATCAAACTAAACCACAAGGACATTGTAATAAAAATAGCCTGATACTGGCATAATAACAGTCATATATATCAATGGAACAGAACAGAGAGCCCAGATATCAACCCACTATTTGATGGTCAATTAATACTTGATAAAGGAGGCAAGAGCATACAATGGAGTAAAGGTAATCGCTTCATTAAATGGTGCTGAGAAAATTGGACAGGTATATGAAAAAAGATGAAACTAGACCACCATACACAAGAATAAACTCAAAATGGATTAAAAATTAAATTTAAGTTGTGAAACTATAAAAATCCTAGAAGAAAAAACTAGCATAAGCAATAAAATCTCAGACATCTCTCATCACAATATTTTTGCTAATATATCTCATTGGACAAGGTTAACAAAGGAAAAAAACTCACAAATTATAATACATCAAATTAAAAAGTTTTTGTACAGCAAAATACACCATCAAGCCCTAGCCAGTTTCTCAGTGGTTAGAGCTCAGCCCACAGAATGAATGGTCATGGATTTGATTTTGGTCAAAGGTTCAATTCCTGGCCCTTTCTGGTAGCGTGCAGGAGGCAACCAATTGAACCAATTGATGTATCCCTCTCACATCAATGTTTCTCTTTCTGTCTTTCCCCATCCCTTCTATTCTCTCTCTCTCTCTCTCTCTCTCTCTCTCTCTCTCTCTCTCTCTCTCTCTCTCTCCATATATATATATATTCAATGGGTAAAATATCCTCAGGTGAGAATTAACCAAAAAATGAAAAGAAAGGAAGAAATGGGAACCCACTATATGGGCGGATAACACATTTGTTAATTATACATCTGATAAGGGATTATTTTTCAAAATATATAAAGAATTTACTCAACTCAAAATAGGAACACAAACTACCCAATTTAAAAATGAACAAAGGACCCTAATAGATACTTCTGCAAATAGGACATATAGATGAAAAGATGTTAAATGTCACTGTTCATCAGAGAGATGCAAATTAAAACCACAATGAAGTATCCTCTCACACTTGCCAGAATGGCTATCATCAATAAGTCCACAAACAACAAGTGCTGGCAAGGGTGTGGAGAAAAGGGAACCCTTGTGCACTGTTGGCAGGAATGCAGGCTGGTGCACCCCTATGGAAAAAAAGTATGGTGTTTCCTCAAAAAATTAAAAATGGAATTACCTTTTGACCCAGTGATCCCACTTCTTGAAATATATACAAAGAAGCCTAAAACATAAATTAAGAAGAATATATGCACCCCTATGTTCACTGAAGCATTATTTATAATAGTTAAGATTTGGAAAGAGCCCAAGAGTCCATGAGCAGATAAGCAGATAGAAAAAGCTGTGGTACATTTACAAATGGGATACTACAAAGCTGTAAAATGAAGGAAATCTTACCCTTTGAGACAGCATGGATGGACTTGGAGTGTATTATGCTAAGTGAAATAAGCCAGTTGGAGAAAGACAAATACTATATGATCTAATTGATATGTAGAATCTAATGAACAAAATAAACTGATGAACAAAATAGAAACAGGTATGGATACATAGAATAGACTGACAACTGTCAGTGGCAAATGGGTTGGAGGACTGGATGAAAGAAGATTAAGGGATTAGTAAAAAAGCATATATACATACAAAACATATAGACATAGACAACAGTGTGGTGACAGGCAGAGGTAAAGGAGGGTAGGGGAGGGTCGGTGAAGGTGGAGAAAATAGTGAAAATGGCAAATGGAAAGTCCCCCAACCCATTCGCCAGTTTGCTTGGGGCAATGGGCAGAGGATGCAGTGTACAGGTGATGTTTTATTGAGGTGTACACTTTAAACCTGTATGATTTTGTGAAAGAAAGTCACCCTGATAAATCCCATAAGAAATATATAGATAATTTCAAGTTTCCTAAATTCTCTTTCTTGTGATAATAACAGGCACATGTGAAGTGGGAGGACCACACTTTTAGTTTCTTTTCTCTGAGGATTATTTCTCCAACTGAAATGATTCACTCAGGGCCACTATAATCCATTTGGAGGATTTTTAACAAGGGAATGAATGTCATGCATTGATCATTTTAATCAGGTTAGAAAATTTCTCAGTTTTTACCCTTTGGGTCTGAGAAGTAGTTGCCTTTTCCAATACTATAAATACCTGATTTCTCCTATTCGCATGATCTGACCAGCTTGCTCACACATAAAATAAAATTTAATGACAATTTTATAAAGTTGAGTTATGTGATTCTGTATCCATGTTTGAAGCCCTTGATATAAAGGAATAAATTCCATTTTTATCTCTAGGTAATATACTTTTATTTTTTAAGTATATTTTTATTGATTTCAAAGAGGAAGGGAGAGGGAGCGAGTGATAAAACCATCAATGATGAGAGAGAATCATTGATCAGCTGCTTTCTGCATGCCCCCTACTGGGAATCAAACCTGAAAGATCAAAACACAAAAACAAGTGTTGGCAAGGATATGAACAAAAGGGAAGATTTGTGCACTCTTGGTGGGAATATAAATTGCTGCAGTCACTATACAAAGCAGTATGAAGTTTTCTTTCTTTTTTTAAAAAAAATATTTTATTGATTTTTTACAGAGCAGAAGGGAGAGGGATAGAAAGTCAGAAACATCGATGAGAGAGAGACATCAATCAGCTGCCTTTTGCACGACCCCTACTGGGGATTTGCCCGCAGCCAAGGTACATGCCCTTCCTGGAATCGAACCCGGGACCCTTCAGTCCACAGTCCGATGCTCTATCCACTAAAACAAACTGGTCTCGGCTGAAGTTTTCTTAAGAAAATAAAAATAGAACTGCCATGTGATCCACCAATCCCAATTCTGGACACTTATTTGTAGAAAACATACACACTAATTCATAAAGCTATATGAATCCCTTTGTTTATTGCAGCCTTGTTTACAATAGCCAAAATATGAAAACAATCTAAGTGTCCATCCTATATAATAAAAAACTGATATGCAAATTGACCAAACAGCAAAACAACTGGTTGTTATGATGTACACTGACCACCAGGGGGCAGATTCCCAACACAAGAGCTGCCCTCTGGTGATCAGTGCCCTCCCACAGGGGGAGCACTTCTCAGCTAGAAGCTCTGAGCTGGGCAGAGTGAAGCTGTCAGTCAGACATCTCCAGAGGGCTCCCAGACTATGAGAAGGTACAGGCTGAGCTGAGGGGCCCCACCTGAGTGTGCAAATTTCATACACTGAGCCTCGGTTGATAAATAAATGTGTAAATATGTGAGATATATACACTTAGTGGCCAGATTATTATGATCTCTGAACACATAACAATTTGGCCACTCAGTGTATAGCCTATATAATAAAAAGCTAATATGCAAATTGCCCCCTCGGTCATGAGTTCAACCAGTAGGCAAAATGGGTCCCCATCCATGCATGAATTCATGTACTGGGCTTCTAATACACACACACACACACACACACACACACACACACACACACACACACTGAGTGGCTAGATTATCATGCATTGAGAGATCATAATATTCTGGCCACTCAGTGTATATAATGGAATACTACTCAACCTTAAAAAATAAACTTGCCATCTGTAACAGGATAGATGGAACTTTAGGGTATTGTGCTAAGTGGAATAAATCAGAGAAAGATAATTGTTATATAATCTCCCTTATATGTGGAATCTAAATAACAAACAATAAAAAAGAACAAGATTATATACACAAAAACAAAACTCATAGATACAGAAAGCAGAATGGTGGTTTCCAGAATGGAAGGAATTGGACAAAATGGGTAAAGTGGTTCAAGAGTTATAGCCTTCCAATTACAAAATATACTAGAGGCCTGGTGCATGTAATTTGTACAAGGAATTCAGGTACCTCAGCCCAGCCTGTACTCTCTCCAATCTGGGACCTCTCCAGGGTGTCCAACTGCCAGTTTAGACCTGATCCTGCATTTGGACATTCCTCTCGCAATCCAGGACCACTGGCTCCTAATTGCTCACCTGCCTGATTGCCTGATCACCCCTAACTGCCTCTGCCTGCTGGCCTGATCGCCTCTACCTTGCAACACTGCCAGCCTGATCAACCCTAAATTGCCTTCCTGATTGCCTGGTTACCTCTAACTTGCTCCCCTGCCAGCCTGATGACCCCTAACCGCCTCTGCCTCTGTATCTGGCCTAAGCTGCAGTCTGGCCTCCTTCTCCAGAAGGCAACCTGATGGATCAAGGGAAGATGCCACCCCATTACCCTACTGCTGCTACTGCCACTGCCAGCCTGAACCTGGGCCTTTGCAGCCATGCCTTGGCCCATCACAGCCACCTGTGGCTGCCTGAGCCTGGGCCCTTCATAGCCCTACCTTGGTACTTCACAGCCACCAACTGCTGCGAGAGCCTAGGATCTTCACATCCCCACCTTGGCACTTCGCAGCCAATCATGGCTACCTGAGTCTGGACCCTTCGCTGCTGCACCTTAGCCTTATGCAGCCATCTGTTGCTGCCTGAGCCTTGGCTCTTCACAGCCTCACTCCTGCTGCCTCCCACCCTCAGGCTGCCAGCCTTGGTGCAATTGGAGCCTGTGGGCTGTGGGGGAGGGCCCAAGAGTTGTTCCATGCACCTCATGGTGACCGGTTGTTTGGTCATTTTGGTTGTCACCTCTAGTCTTCCCTCACTGGTCCCCCTGCCAGCCTGGTTGCCCCATGCAGCTTTCCTATTCAGTAGTAGTCTGTCCGGTTGTGATGGCCCCTGGCTGTTTATATATATGGATAAGTCATGGGGATGTAATGTACAGCTTGATGACTATAGTCAAGTCAATAATATTATAGTGCATATTTAAAGGTTGGCAAGAGAGTAATTTTAAAATATTTTATTAAAAGAAAATATTTTTGTAATTTTGTGTGGTTATAAATGGTAACTAGACTTATTATTGAGATAATTTCATAGTTTATACAAATATAAAGTCACAATGTTGTACACCTGAAAATAATATAGTGGTATATGTCACTTTTTCCTCAATAATAATGATTTTAAAAAGCTCACTAGCATTTCTCACAGAAATACAAAAATTATCCTAAAATTTGGGTAGAATTACAAAAGACACCCAATAGCCAAACAATCCTGAGAAAGTAGAACAAACTATACAAGAAAGCTATAATCATTAAAACAGTATGGCACTGGCATAAAAATAGACACATTAATGGAACAGATTAGAGAGCTCAGATATATTCCTGCATATAAGCTACATGGATATTTGACAAGAGAGCCAAGAAAAGCAGGGAAGAATAAATACATCAATAAATGGTGTTGGGAAAATTGGATAACCATATACAGAGAAATGAAATTAGACTCTTATTTTAAACCACGCACAAAAATTAACTCAAAATTGATTAAAGGCTTAAACATAAGGTCTGATATCATAAAACTTCTGGAAGATGACAGAGAAAAATGTCTTTGACAATGGTCTCTTCAATGACACCAAAAGGACAAGCAACAAAAGCAAAAATGAACAAGTGAGACTATATCAAAATAAAATGCTTCTGCACAACAAAAGAATAATGAACAAAATGAAAACTTAACCTACAAAATTGGAGAAAATATGTGGAAACTGTTTATTGTATAATGAGTTAACAACTTCATACACAAGCAGTCCAATAAAAAAATGAACGGAGAAACTCAATAGACCTTTAGAATGGCTATCATCAAAAAGACGGGAAGGAGGAGAAGATTTCAGTGGAGTAGGTGCATGTTACACTTACATCCTCCCAAATCCAAAATGGAATTACAACTAAATTAAAGAAAATCAACCTGAATAATCAACTGAAGACTATCTGAACAGAAGTTTTGTAACCAAGGATTTACAGAAGAAGCCACATTGACACTGGTAGGAAGGGTGGAGATCTGAAATAAGTTGGCAAAGGTGTCCCCTGAGGAATGTGGAGTCTCAACCTCATGCCAGACTCCCTGGCCCAGAGCACCATAGCTGGGAAAAGAAGTCTGCATAAAATTAGGAGGCACTCTTTCTGGCAGGATGATAAGGGAGTCTGCTAGAAACCCATGTACCCTCTTAAAAAGCCAGTGAACAAAATTTCCTTTGCAACCAGTCACCCTGGGCACCCAAAGAGGGAATGTGGCTTGTAGAAGAATAGAGCCTTCTTAGGATAGATTGTGCTGTGGCTCCTGGAAAAGAGCTGAAGGGAGGATTGCTGGGGTGCCTGTGCTGTCTCCCTCTCCCACATGTCCACAGATGCTATCTTTCTTGGGTGAAGCACTCCTCTCCAATCTGAATCAGCCTGGGCGGAACTGCACAAGACCCATACTCCAAGCCCCTCAGTTGCCTTGCTCAGTCTTGCTTAAACCCTGCAGAAGAGTCTTCGGCCTGAGTTGTGGTATAGACTTTCTCGAAAGGATCATGAGTATGAAGTCAGAGAAAATCAGAGACAAGAGTTGTATAGCTCTGGAGCAGAGAAAATTTTCACAACCCCCTCCCCTTACCCACCCCCAGCATGCAAGAGTAGCTGTGCTGGTGTTGGCCATAGCACTTCCCCACCCCTCAAAAGTAGCCACTTCTCAGGCCCTCTAATGGTGCCCCAACCACAGCAGGCCAGAGTACCTGCCATGTGTACTCAGAGTGCCTGAGAAGCTGTGCCCCATACTCTGCCAGTCAGAGCAGCTGCACAGGTGTGCCCAAAATGGCCCATCCTCTGCGGGCCAGAGTAATGGCATCCAAACCCTCTATGGGTAATTCACTAGAATCACCAGATGCAACTTTAGCTCCACCCTTGTAACTCTGGGTGTCTGCACCTTGGTGGGCTTGTACTCCACAGTATTGTAAGCTATTCTGGTACAGCCTGGTCCTCCAGTGCAAAAGAGTTTCTAGTAGATCAGAGCAGACTCTGGGAAGAACTAACTTGTCTGGCTCATTGGGTGGAGGAGAATTTTCCCTGTAAACTGCAGTCCAGTGCAACCATTTCTTTGCAACCCCCCCCACTCATACAGTAAAATCTTGGTCTGTTTGGGCATGATGAATACTTCTGGCTTCACCTTGATGAATCCCTGATAGTCAGTGTCACTACAAAGTGGTTGATGGCTGACCATGGTATACCATGAGATTATTGTGAGTGGCCTGAAACCCAATACTAGAGCTCAGTTTGAATCTGCTAGTATATTAATCTGTTGAACAACACTTACCCCTACTAAATGACTCACAATAGTCAACCCTCCCTCAAGTAACTCATACCTTCAGAGGTTCTGTCAGGGACCGAGCCTAATAGGCAGCTAACAAATGACAGCAGTTCTGGGAAAGACTTGGGCCTTTTGCTGACCTGCTATGAGTTTGGTGCTGGTGAAAATCTGCCTTGGTGCTCAGTCAGGCTTTTCCCATGCACATCCAGGCCTAGTAGAGGCACCCACAAAATGTGGGTCAATTTATAGCTCTGAACAGGTAGCCCAGGACCCATAACTGGCAGCACCTGACATTGAACAGCCCTGAATACCATTCCAAGGAGTCCCAGAATAAACACAACCAGTGGCTTAGACCACATCAGAGCAAGACCCAATTAGCTCCACAATGAGCACACACAGATAATTTTGGCAGACACCAGACTCTGTTGGCACAAATTCAGCTTTGTGGAGCCAGCTCCCATACATTGTGCTCAGTAATCAGAAAGACTGCATCTAGCTCAGGCAATCAAACCTCACAACACACCTACTGTACACAAGGCCACCTTACCAAACACTAGCAGATCTACAAAATACACAGAAACAAATATAAAAAGGCTGCCAAAATGGGGATACAAAGAAATATGCCCCAAATGAAAGAATAGGAGAAATCTCCTTAAAAAAGAACTAAATGAAATGGAAGCAAGCAAGCAACAAAATATAGTATTAAAAACAATGCTTATAAAGATGCTCAAGGAACTTAATGATAACTTCAACATCATGACACAGTACCTAAAACCATAAAAAGAACCAGTCATAAGTGAAAAATAGAATATCAGAAATGTAAAAAATATATTAGGAAGAATGAACAACAAGCTAGATAAAGCAGATAATCAAATCAGTGGTTTCAAAGACAAAGTAGTAGAAAACACCCAATCAGTACAAGCAACAACAAAAATAATTTTTAAAATGAGGACATCTGGGATAATATTAAGTATGACAACACTCACTTCATAGGGGTACCAGACAGAAGAGAGTGAGAACAAAGATTTCAGAAACTAAACATTTAAAGAAATAATTACATGAAATTTTTCTAAACGTGGATATCATATTTACTAACCTCATCAGTTCTTGTAATTTTTTGGTGGAGTCATTAGGTTTCTGTATAAACTGAATCATGTCTTCTGAAAATAATGAAAAATTTAGTTTATCTTTATTTCTTAATCTTGTCTGCTTGCTGTGGCTAGGACATCCAGTACTTTGTTAATAAGAGAGTGAAAGGGAGCATTCCTGTCTTGTTTCTGATCTTAAGGAAAACATTTTCAATGTTTCTCCATTGAGTATGTGTTACCTATAGGGTTGAAATATATAGCCTTTATTATGTTCTATTTCCACTTTGCTAAGATGTCTTATTATAAATTGGTGCTGGGTTATATCAAGTACTTTTTCTGCATTTCTTGATATAACAATGTGATATTTATCCTTAATTTTTATATCATGTATCATGTTAATTGATTTGTAGACATTGTACCAAACTTGTATCCCATGAATAAATCACACTTAATAATGGTACATAATTTCTTAATATATTGCTGGATTTAGTTTGCTAATATTTTGTTGAGGACTTTTGTATAAATATAAGGGATAATGGCCTATATATTTTAAGGAGTGTCCTAATTCAGTTTTGGAATTAGAATAATGCTGGCCTCAGAAAATGAGCTTGGGAGTCTTCCTCTTACATTTTTTGGCATAGTTTGAAAAGGATAGTTATTTGTTACTAGGGGCCCTGTGCACGAAATTTGTGCACTAGGGGTAGGTGGTTCCTCAATCTAACCTGCCCCCTCTCACATACTGGGAGCACTCAGGGGATGTCCAACTGATGGCTCACCCCCAGCCTGCCCAAGGCCTAAAGCCTTGGGCACCCAGCCTTGGCTGCCTGCAACCACCCGGCCCCAGGGGCTGCGCCCTCGCTGCCACTTCCACTTACAATCCCGGGTCTGGGAGCTCCCTGCCACCACCACCATTTCATCTCCCCCCCCAGGGGCCGGCGCTTGTACCACTTGGATCCTCCCCCCACTCCTGATTGGCTGGTAGCATAGCCAATCAGGAACGAAGGTAGGGTCAAATTTGCATGTTTCTCTTTTATTATATAGGATTCTTTGAGTGTGTGGTAGAATTCACCCATGAAACCCTTTGGTCAAGAAATTTTGTTTCCTGATAGTTTTTTTTTTAATTAATACTTCAATTTAATTAGTTGTAATCAGTCTACTCAGATTTTCTGGTTCTCCCTGATTCAGTTTTTGAAAATTTTATGTTTCTAGGAATTTATCCTTTTCGCCCAGATTGTCCAATTTGTCAGCATATAGTTTTTCATTATATTTTCTTAAAATTCTGTATCTCGGTGGTATCATTTGTTACTTCTCTTTCATTTTTTATTTTATTTATTTTGGTAATCTCTCTTTTTATCTTGAGGAGTATGGTTAAATACTTGTCAATTGTGTTTATCTTTTTAAAGATCCAGCTTTTAGTTTTATTGATCTTTTGTATTATTTGTTTAATCTCTATGTCTTGTATTTTCATGATAATCTGTATTATCTCCTCCCTTCTACTTACTTTTGGCTTTGTTTGTTGTTTTGCTTTTGTTCTCAGATGTCTGGAATTGCTTCTCTAATCTGATTAGATTTGAAGGCACTAATAACTTCCATTAGTAAAAAATCACTGATAGTCTATGTAATGATGTGGCAGTTGAAATACACAGAATGGTACAATTAATACTCCTAATAAATTACTTAGAATAACAAGGTTTGGGGTGAACCTTCACTGACATTTTATAACATGTTTATCAGCCTTGTAAATATAATTTCCACCTCAGCTGCACCATAGGTGACATGAAAGTTTCTGTTTGTCCAAAATAAACCATATTTTCTCTAACAACAGCTCTGAGATTGCTGAAAAAACCAAACCCAGAATCATATCTTGTGAGTGGCTCTATTATAACACAAATTTAATTCCCCCATTTTTGAGTTATCTAATGTTAAGGTGAGGGTATTTACTGGGAAGAAATAAGATCCTTAAAAGTGGAATAGAAATGTGTGGGAAGTTCCTGATGAAGCTGAGAACAATGAACTCTTAAATTTTAATTAATCCTCTTTGCCAGTAGAAGCAGCTGTTTCCATCCTTTCTGAGAAGAATAACACTGCTTTACCTGAGGAAACTGTATTGAACTCTACTGAGGTAGTTGTCCTACAACACAATGAGGATTTTTCTCCTGAGCCATCTACAACATTCTTCTTTGTTCCTAGAACTATAACTGTATTCAAGTCCCATCGGACTCCAAAATGTGAGGTAAAAAACATGGTACCCATATGAAGGTACATTGCACTTCAAAAAAAACTACATAATTTCAACTATATATTAACAGAAATCTAGGGAATATGTGGAGGAATTGATATTAAGGATGTGGATAATGGTGAAAAGAACATAAAATTGTATCAAATTTATTAAAATGGGTTTAATGAGCAGAGATCCTGGATTTAATATTGCAGCACAAGGGCTTAGAAGGGGCTCTCACAGTCTGTTTTATTTGACATGAGTCAAAGCAGCAATCAGAATATTCTGACATTGGCTAGTTTATGGTGGTATTACTAGAAGTAAAATAAATGGAAAATTACCGAAGTTGTTACTTAATCTATATTGTGGAAGTATCAAGGTCAAGTGAGAAAAGTCTAACTTGAATCATAAAAATAGAGGAGCATGACTCCTCAATTGATTTCCACATTTGAGTCAGTTAACATACCCCAAGCCCCCTGAATAAAAAGGAAAACTGGGTCACCTTGAGGAAGGGCTTTATAATGTTAATATTTTTCATAGTATTCATGAAAAGGACATACAATCAGCATAATAACTGTGAATTGGTATAAAGGAAATAATCAAACTTTGGGGAAGTTATTGGATACTGGCTCTGAACTGATACTAATTCAGGAGATCCGCAATGTCACTGTGGTTCACCAGTTTGAGTAAGGCCTTATGGAGGTCAAGTGATCAATGGAGCTTTTAGTTCAGGTGTATCTCACAGTGCTCCAAGTGTGTCGCTGAACATAACCTGTGGTTATTCTCCATTTCCAGAATATATAATTGAAATAGGCATATTTAGCAATATTGGTTTCCTATCATGTGGAATGGTGGTTATAAAAGCATGAAAGATCAAGTAAAAGCTGTTAGAAATACCTCTATTTAGGAAAAAGTAAACTAAAAGCAATACTGCATTTCTGAATGGATTACAGAGATCAGAGGCTCAAAAAAGGCAGAGTTGATTCTCACTACATCCTCATTTGACTTGCCTATTTGGCTTTACAGATATCAGATGGATCTTGGAGAATGACAGTGGATAATCATAAGCTTAATCAGGTGCTTACTTTAATTGCAGCTCCCATACCAGATGTGGTCTCATTGCTTGAAGTGAATTAATACATCCCCTGGTACCAATTTTGCAGTTATTGATCTAACTGCATGTTCTCCATTTGTTTTTGTTTTTTAATCTTTATTGTTCAGTTTATTAATTACATCATTCCCCTTTTTTATTCCCCTATAGCTCCCCTCCACCCTGTACCTATCCCACCCTCCACCATCACCTCCGCCTCCCCACTGTCCTCTCCCATTGTTGCAAGATTTTTGTCCAGTCTCTTGCTGTACTTCTCACACCCCTTTTCTCCCCAAGGATTGTCAGTCCATTCCCTCTCTATGTCCGTGATTTTTTTATATTTACCAGTTTATCCTGTTCATCAGATTATTAATTCACTTGATTTTTGTATTCATTTGTTGATAGATGTGTATTTGTTGTTCATAATTTATATTTTTACCTTTTTCTTCTTCCTCTTCTTAAAGAATA
Organism: Antrozous pallidus; assembly: GCA_027563665.1. Lineage (NCBI taxonomy): Eukaryota > Metazoa > Chordata > Mammalia > Chiroptera > Vespertilionidae > Antrozous > Antrozous pallidus. Next base: position 113,617,481 of record CM050509.1, read on the forward strand.
TCTTTCAGCATTTCATATAATATTGGTTTGGTGGTGATGAACTCCTTTAGCTTTTTCTTATCTGTGAAACACTTTATCTGACCTTCAATTCTGAATGATAGCTTTGCTTGATAGAGTAATCTTGGTTGTAGATTCTTGCTGTTCATCACTTTGAATATTTCTTGCCACTCCCGTCTGGCCTGCATCGTTTCTGTTGAGAAATCTGCTGACAATCATATGGGTGCTCCCTTATAGGTAACGAACTGTTTTTCTCTTGCTGCTTTTAATATTTTCTCTTTGTCTTTTGCTCTTGGCATTTTAATTATGATGTGCCTTGGTGTGGTCCTCTTAGGGTTCCTATATATTGGGGTTCGGTGCACTTCTTGGACTCCTAAGTCAATTTCTTTCACCAGGTGTGGGAAGTTTTTAGTCACTATTTCTTCAAATAGGTTTTCATTAACTTGCTCTCTCTCTTTTTCTGGCACCCCTATAATTCGGATGTTGGTATGCTTGAGGTTGTCCCAGAGGCTCCTTACACTATCTCTGCATGGTGGCTGCTTTCTGTGGTAGATGTCCTCTAAGGGACAATGGCTCAGCCTCCCCAGTTACCTGAGGTGGGTACTCTTAATGCAATCCTTTATGGGTCGTACAGTATTTTTTAAATTAAGCCCAGCTTGTTGTTGTTAGCCCTAAGAGGAAACAAACATGCCAAACAGAACAGTAGAGGAAGTAAATGACCTTCACTAATTCACATTTTTGTTTTATTTTTCAGCATTTACCAAAGAAAATAATTATTTTTCTTTTTTCCTCACTTGATTTTACCTTTTTAATTATTACATTTTTATCTTCAATCAGTATTATTACTAAATTACCTTTTAAAAAAAGCATCGTTTTATTTTATTTTTATTTTATTTTGGGATTCTTTTGGTTTCTTGCTTTTTCAGCTGAGTGGATTTTACCTCTTTGTATTTCAAATCTTTAACTTGGTTCTTGGGGTGCTCTAGAGTACTTTTAGGTCTTTGTATGTTGTTTTTTATTTCAGTGTTCCACTGCTCCTCAGTGTTATAAGCTAGTCCTGATTTTTAAGCAGGCAGTAGGTCTTTATTTCTTGTATTCCTTTATTTGTGTTTACACAAGAGTCAATTTGTTATTCGGCCCCTGAGTTGCAGTGTTCCTGGATTGCCCTCTGGTTCTATAGGTACTCCCTATCTAGTGTTTAGATTTTGTTTTCCCTGTGGCACTTAATACCGGTTTACGGAAGTGCGTTGCCCCAGAGCTGGTTCCCTGATGGTTATCCCCACTCTGATTCCCGGGTTCCAGAAAAACAACTTTCCCCTGCAGTCTCTTAGAGTGTTCCCCATTAGGTGATCCTATGTATTGGGCTTTGTAATAAGAAACAAGGATTTAAAGAGGAAAAAAAAAAAGAGCCAGAGTAAGGGTGTGAACTCCGGGGCTGTGCACAAATTTGTGCAGTCTTTTTTCCCCTTGGGTCTAAGCAGCCAGCACATGTTTAAAATTATTTTCCTGTTCTTTCATGCCCAGATCAAAATGGGTTGCTTTTTAGAGTTCCCTTCTGCTAGCAGCTCTGCGAACCCCCTTCCACATTCATGGATCACGCCAGCCCCAACAGCCTCTGATTTTTCTAGGCCCAGACTTTCCCCAGTCCTCCAGCTCCCACTGTGTGCATGTTTCTCTCTCCTGCCAGGACCATAAACCTCACCTTATTCTATGGGAAATCTGATCTTTCTATGAGGGAGTGTAGAGCTCCTCAGAATCCATGTACTTGCGCCTTTTGGGATCCAGTGTTCTAGGGCTCGGAGCTGTTCAGTGGGTGCCATAGTTGTAGATTCCCCTGGTTTTTCAGGCTTCCAATAACATCCACTTTCCCCTTCAAAATGACATGTTCTCTGCTTTGGAGCCAGTCACTCCGGGAGGGCACCCAGCAGTAGTGGGAGCTTCTGGTCAGCGGAGGCCCGTCCAGCAGTCCCCCACTGTCTCCTGCAGTATAGCTGTCCCTCAACTCACCAACGAACACTCTCCCTTTTTTTCCCACTCATTATCTTGCAGTCTGCCTTCCTGTTGGCAGCCATCTTTGATTATCCTTGAATTTTGTATTTTTAATAAAGCTTATATTGTTACTTTTTCTTAAGCTTATGTCCTCTATCAAGTAGGATATGAAGTGAAAACATATGTGATACTACTTCATTAAGGAATATAGTCCCATGGAACAGGTGTAAGTTAAGGATGAATATATAATGAATGACAGCTTAGTACATCAGTCTCTGTTAAAATAAAATCACCATGAGAAAGTGTAATAATTGTAGATGTTATCCTACATAATAAAGATGTAATATGCAAATGGTTGTTACACTGTAAAGCGTAATGACTGACCGCATAATGACCAGATCGCAGATCAACAGGAGAGTGGGGCAGTGAGCTACAAGCGGGCAGCAGAGAGTAACAGGAGGGGGCAGAGCAGCAAGCTATAAGAAAGAGGCAGTGGGAGAGAGGGAGCTACAGGAAGGTGACAGCAAGCTACTGGCTACAAGCAGATGGTGGAGAGCTACAGGAGGTGGCAGAGCAGAAAGCAATGAGGGGGTGGGGGAAGGAATTGGGGGAGTTATAGAAGAGCAGGGCAGTGAGCAGAAAGCTACTGGAGGGTGGAATCGAGCTAACTGGCACACAGATTCATGAGCAGGGCTACTAGATTTTAATAAAAGTAAAATTTACGGGGAAAAGTGTACAGTGAATCAAGCATGCTGGTCATGAGGACAGCCTCACTACTGAGTCCAAGTAAAGGGTAAGGGATGTAAAAATCAGGAGAAATAATGACAAAGACAATTTCTTTCTCATTTTTTTTTCTAAAGCTACCCTGCTTAATAAGATGTTTTTATATTTTTCCAGTCAAGAATAAATAGGTAATATTATTTTAAATATTACTCTTCTGTTAACTAAATTTCAAATTTTACCAAGGGAAAGAACAAACTTACTTTCTGGATATTCAAGCTTGTTAAATACTGATATTTATAAAGATTTACTTTGCCACCCTCTTTGCCTTAAGAAATCCTTTGCATCTGTGATGGCCACTTGAATTTCTTGGATGGGATATTAATAATCACTACCCTTACATTGGAGGCAACCCAATTCTTTTTATTATTTTTTAGGAGAGTTCTGTGATCTGTTGGGGGGCACTAAAATGGGAATCTATATTAATAGACCAGTGGCAAATTAATTTACTTTTAAGTTAATACAAATTTGAAAACAAGTTCATTTATTGTGGTAGCTATTAAAAACAAACTTTAAAGAAACATGTTTAATAATAATAATTTATATTAAAATCACAATGAGTTTTGACTACTAAGTATTTGTAATGATAATTAAGTCTCTCTTTTGCTCTCTTTCACTCTATCGTCTTTGTGCCTCTTGCTCTCCATGATATGTCTATCACTGCTGGATTTAAAACAAAGGAAGAATAATCCTTTTAGCATCAATAGACCATTGCTTATCAGTGGTTTGGGGAAAGGTGATTTGAAGAGAACTAATAATATAAAACGTGACAAGTAAATAATGCCATTATAATATGACTAGGGGCCCGGTGCATGAAATTCATCTACTGGGGAGGTGTCCCTCAGTCCAGGCTGCCCCCTAACACATACTGGGAGCCCTCAGGGGATGTCTTACTGATGGCTTAGGCCTGCTCCCCATTGGCAGCAGATTTAAGCTGCAATCTGGCTTCCCTTTGTGGGAGGTGACTGGGCTGATCAGGGGAAGGTGCCAGCTCCATCACTCTGCTTCTACAACCACTGCCAGTCACCACAGCCACTAAGGTATTTTTATCAACACGGACTCCAGTCTCTTCCCATAAAAAAAAAAAAAAACTTTCTTTAGAAATTTTTAAGATGTGTCTTTCATAGGATATGACATTTCTTTCTTTATTTTTCTTTTTATCCTCACCTAAGGATATGTTTCCATTGATCTTCCCCCTTCCTTCTGACCCCAGGTTTGGCCCCTTCCCAAGCTTAAAGCCTCTGCCCCAGGCTTTAGGCTTGGGCAGGGGGAACCCCTGCCCATCTGATCACAAGCTTGACCCCTTCTCAAGCCTAAAGCCTCCGTCCAGTGGCTGGCTGGGAATGACCTGGGTACCAAAGAGGTTCCCGGGACCCAGGATGTATGCAAATAAACTGCCATCTTTGTTGGATTAGTTTGCATACTCACTCTGATTGGCTGGGGGCGTATCAGAGGTACAGTCAATTCACATGTTTCTCTATTATTAGGTAAGAAAGGTAGAACAATATAAAATGAGTTGATATATGTGAAAGCATATTTTACTATATTTTAACTGTAATTTTTATAAACATTTCTCATTATCACATAGCATTATGATTCATTTATACTTATATCACATACATTAAAAACTTTTATTTGGTTTTAATTTTTTAAATTATTTTTAAGAATTTAGAAGCTATGAAAAAAGCCCTTACAAAACATAAAGAATCAATAAACATATTTCCAATAGTGTCTTACACTGGGCTTATTTTCCTTATTCCATTTTTTATAAATGAATTTTCTTTTCATTTCTGGACTCCACAAATTGTCCATCTCCCTTTAGGTGGGATTGACCCAAAAAGGGAGGGTAGGAATGAAGAATGGGATGGTGTTTAATCTAGTAAAAAATATTACCTCTGGCCCCATAGTGGTCACTGACAGATTCCTTGTTACATAGGGGGAAAAAGATTTGATATACACAGAAAAGATCTGGTTTCTGTGCAAATAAAACAATCCTAAATTACTTGCAATCATTATTCCAAAAAAATTAATTGTAAATAACTAGAAGTCAATTAAAACAGAGTTCTGCTGTGTAATGCAAATCTTTTATAGTTTTGTTTCAGTTAACTGCCTCATTATTGATTTATGGATGTGTATACAGCTGTAGGAACCATAGCATTATCTAATGCACTCAGAATAATTACATATGAAAAGAACTGTGTAGCTCAAGGGAAAAAATTCTCTGAAATTATTTATTCCCTTCATTTCAATGACATTAAAATGCAAAACATTTAGAAATAGGTTGTGATGTTTTATCATGCTTTTGATTCATAATGTTGCCAAATTTTAAAAGAAATATTTGGATTTTTAATCATATTAAAATATTTGGAAACTTCTCTATTGTATAGCATGCAGAGACATTAAGACTTATCAAATAAATAATTTGATAAAATTATTTATTATTTAGGAGACTAATTCAGAAAATATTTTTTCTTTCTGCATCTGGTATACATGAAGAAGAAAAATTTACACCATAAGGAAATATATAAGCCAAAAGTATAATATTTATTATTGTTGTTATTGTTATGGAGCACTGGTAATTTTAAGGTGGGAGTCATAGAATACTAGTTTCCCACCATATTATGGCATGTTATTACATCAACTGTTTCATTACCTACAGATTTTGCCAGATACACTTTATTTATCTGATCATGTGTTCCAATCCCTAACCATTTGATCATTCATAATTTCCCTGCATTTTATTTTTAATTTTTTTAATCTTTATGGTTCAGTTTATTAATTACTTTGTTCCCCCATTTTTGTTCCCCCTATAGCTCCCTTCCACCCGGTACCCATCCCACCCTCTGCCCTCATCTCCCTACACTGTCCTCTCCCATAGTTGCATGATTTTTGTCCAGTTTCTTGCTGCACTTCCCACACCCCTTTTCTCCCCAAGAATTGTCAGTCCATTCCCTCTCTATGCCCAGGAATCTGTTATATTCACCAGTTTATCCTGTTCACAATATTATTAATTCAATTGATTTTTAGATTCACTTGTTGATAGATATGTATTTGTTGTCACTTTACTGTTCATAATTTTATCTTTACCTTTTTCTTCTTTTTCTTAAAGAATACCTTTCAGCATTTCATATAATACTGGATTGGTAATGAACTCCTTTAACTTTTTCTTATCTGTGAAGCTCTTTATCTGCCCTTCAATTCAGAATGATGGCTTTGCTGGGTAGAGTAATCTTGGTTGTAGATTATTGGTATTCATCACTTTGAATATTTCTTGCCACTCCCATCTGGCCTGCATCATTTCTGTTGAGAAATCCGCTGACAATCATATGGGTGCTCCCTTATAGGTAACCAACTGTTTTTCTCTTGCTGCTTTTAATATTCTCTCTTTGTCTTTTGCTCTTGGCATTTTAATTATGATGTGTCTTGGTGTGGTCCTCTTTAGATTCCCATATTTGGGGGTTCTGTGCACTTCTTGGGCTTTTAAGTCAATTTCTTTCACCAGGTGTGGGAAGTTTTCGGTCACTATTTCTTCAAGTAGGTTTTCATTATCTTGCTCTCTCTCTTTTTGTGGCACCCCAATAATTCTGATGTTGGTATGCTCGAGGTTGTCCCAGAGGCCCCTTACACTAACTTCAATTATTTGGATTCTTTTGGCTTCTTGCTTTTCTGGCTGACTGGATTTTGCTTCTTTGTATTTCAAATCATTTACCTGGTTCTTGCGGTCCTTTGGACTGCTTTTAGGACTTTGTGTAATATTTTTTATTTCACTCAGTGTATGCTTAATTTCTAGTTGGTCCTTTTACATATCCTCATAGGTCTCATTCATTTCCTCATAAGTCTTGTTCATTTCCTTGTAGTTCTCATTAAGTTCATCGGCCTTTTCTAGGAGCCTCTTGAAAAACCTTATTACTGTCATTTTGAACTCTATGTCTAGTTGTCTTTTTTCCTCCATTTCTTTCACACCTGATTTCTTTCCATTTCTCTGCATTGTAGCTGCTTTCCTGAGTTGGTCCATTAGCTTTGTGTGGTAGATGTTCTCTAAGGGACAGTGGCTCAGCCTTCCCAGTTACCTGAGTTGGATACTCTTCCTGCAATCTTTTATGGGTTGTACAGTATTGTTGAAGTTAAACCCAGAATATTATTGTTACACTAAGCGGGTTTGATCTCCAGGCCAATTGACTGTGTGGGTAAGCTGTATTCAGGTTGGATGGGCAGAGTCTCCGGGCTAAGCAGGCAGTGTCAGCTCCACCCTCTGCAGCTCGTGGGTCTCTGTGCTGGGCGGTAACGGCTGCATGCAACTCGGAGAGAAAGCTGCTGCCCGGTCTCCACCTGCTGCCAGACAACTCTGCCTCTCCCCAAATGCGTCTGCACATCCAAAGTCTCGCCCAGGGTTGTAAAACAAAGCAGTTTGGTGGTCTCCCGAACGAGGTAGTAAGTTACTAGTCCTCTCTGCATGGTCACGCACTTCTGTCCCCAAGTTTATGCGCAAACTGTTGTTCCAAGTTTACATGCACTCTCCTCAAGCAGGCCCTCTCCCAGGCCGAGCCTGGGTTTTAGCATGCCTTCCCTGGACCTCAGACCTCGCCTGGAACTGGGGAATCAGTGCAGTGGGACGCCTTTGCCCTCCCCATTGGAGAAAGCCGGCCAGATTTGCAGCTGCCAGCTGTCTCCAATCAGGTGCGTGCACGCGCACACAAGGCTCCAAACCTCTGATTCCATGCGTATCTTCAAGGCTGCACTCCGCCACTCCTTTGATTCACTGTGTCCTATCTTTACTTTTATTTGTGGAATTTTCACTCAGCCAGCTTTCCGGTGATTCCGGATGATGTTTGTTCTGTTGTTAAGTTGTAGTTTTGGAATTGTTGTGTGGGGCAGCAAGATAGGTGTTTACCTATGCTGCCATCTTGGTTTCTCTCTCAATTTCCCTGCATTTTAAATGACAACGATATTATATACCACCAAAGACTTCTTGAATCTATACCATTCGGTTTGGTAACACACTAGCTAAGACTATATATCCTATAAATTAATTACACAAAGTAATAATTTGTTATTGGGTATGAGAATCATGCCAAATAAAATTAGATCTATCCTTCTTTTTGTCAGAAGTTTTTATTGAGTCAGGCTTAGGTGATATATAAATCTTTTGTAACTCAAAAACAGCACTTTTTCACTGAAGAAAATGATACAATGTACACATTATTGCTAGGAAAATTAAATGTAATAATGCATGAACAAGGTAAATTTCTTAAACTTAAAATGGGAATTTGTATTATCTCATTACAGCTAAATTTTCATTTACATCTTTAGAATAAAACCAAATCAATGTGCTTTCTATTTCACAGCAAAACCATCACTCTTATTTAAACAATATATATATACTAGAGGCCTGATGCCCTCTCAAAGCCTGGGAGCCCTCAGGGGATGTCCTACTGGTGGCTTAGGCCCATGATGGCGAAACTATGACACGCATGTCAGCACTGACACACATAGCCACTTTTGATGACATGCGGCCACATGTGGTCGCATGCAGAGAAGTATGGGGCCACATGCCAAGAAGAACATTTTATCCTTTACTACTGTACGGCCAGGTGCACTGGCTGAGGATGAAACATTTGCTGTAATGTAGTATAGACACTCTGTGCCGGAGGTCTGTAGGACAAAACAACAGAACTCCGCCCCAGAGTGTCTAGTTCTGGGACTTCCGGTTAGGCCTTTACGGGATGTTTGACCTCACTTCTGGCAGGCAGAGCAGGGAGTAGCGGAATACCACAGGGGAAACATCTCTGGGGGCCCTGTGGTCGCCATTACCACCAACCACAAACCACAGCAACCATCATCCAATCTACTGTTCTGGGTGTTGTGGATTTCTAATTGACCATCATTACTGAGATAAGTGAGGGGGAGGTTGGAAGAGGTGAGAGCCTGTGCTATGAGTGCCATTTCCCTCCATGAGAAATAGCAGCAGCCATCTTTACTTATATAAGGAACATCATTATGCAGCGTAGTGCAGACTCCATTTCAACACTATTATTGTTGTGCATCCTTATTAACCCCTATTTCTGCTTATTAACCATGCCCTTTCCTAAAAGACAGTTACATGTGCCATCTTGTGATCAATTAGGCTAGTTAACTCATAATTGCCTGCAGGGCTAACAGGCTATCTATAATCCTATCTTCTGTCACTGCCACCCTGATGTAAAATCCAAAACAAAAAAAAACAAGGTTAAGTAAATGAAGTGGTAGTAGCAGTAGCTGACCCTTTCAAGAGACATGGACCAAGATGTATGGCATTATAGAATAAAATGGCAGATCATATTGTGTTCTATGTACTGAAATGGTAGTAAGCAGGACATGGAATATAAATAGACATTTTGAAAGTAATCATTCCCAGCTCTTGGAAAAAAGTGAGAATGAAAGGAAGGAATACATTTCCAGGCAGCTACACCTTTATGAGAGCCAATTTAATTCCATCCTTAAATTTATGAAAGGCTCTAAAAATTTAACATCTGAAAGTTTGAGCATTGCTCACTACATAGCTCAGCATGGAAAAGCACTCAGTGATGGAAAATTTATTAAAGAAACTCTCCTAAAATGTGCACCAGATCTATTTCACTATATGCAGAATAAAGATGCAATTATTAAGAGAATATCTGAGTTACCACACAGTAGAAATATAAAAAAAAACAAATAATGCAACTGAACACAAATATACAACATCAATTAAAGAGAGACATAAGTAATTGTAAATATTTTTCGATCTCTCTTGATGAAACTACTCATGTCATGTCACATGCTAGGTTGTCCATTATTGGTCGATATTCTGATGGTCTCACAATGAGAGAAGAGTTGATAAAGTTGGTATCAGTGCCAACAAGTACATCAGGAAGCAAAATTTGTAAGGTTGTTATACAAACATTCCATGACCTAAACATTGATATCCCTAAAGTTGTGTCAGTGATGACAGATGGGGCACCAAAAATGGTGGGGAAAAAGTCGAATTTGTCAAATTGTTTATGGAAGCTATTGTACAACCGATTGTGTCTTTTCATTGTATTATCCATCAGGAGGTTATATGTGCCAAGGCAGGATTCACTGACTTAAAGGACTTAATGTCAGTTGTTACCAAAATAGTTAATTTGATAGCTGCTCCCCCTCTCACAAACAAGAATTTTCTGCACTTTTACTGGAGGTTGATTCCACTTACAGTGGACTGCTGATGTACAATATTGTCAGATGGCTGAGCCGAGGCAAAGTTCTTGAGCGCTTTGTGGAGTGCTTAGAAGAAATTAAGGTATTTCTTGAGGATAAAGATCTGGGAAACTTTTCTCAGCTCAGTGATGATAAGTGGGTCAACACCCTGAAATTTTTTACAGATCTTTCTGTTGATATTTATGAACTGAACTTAAAGTTACAAGGTTTTGGCAAAAATATTGACGTTATGTTTGGATACATGAAAGCTTTTCAAAATAAACTTAAAATTTTCAAGTGAGATGTAGAAACTAAAACTTTTAAGTATTTTCCTCATGTAACAATTTTTTGAGAAGGCCAGTGCAGCTGTACAAAATGAAATGGAACCCTTGCATATAAAGTGCCAGCATGTTTAAACTCATTATTTGACCAGTTCAGTGATAGATTGAATCAATTTAGAGGCTAGAGCAGACCATTATAAAATAAGTAAGTATCCTGATGTAGTAGTTTACAGTAGTTTGGAATTAAATGTTTTCCAATGGATGCAAATTGATGATTTGGAGATGCAACTTGCAGAATTTCAAGACAGCATCTGGGCTCAGGTGTTTGTCGACTTGGAGAATCAAGAGGGGTGCCACTATGAACAACAAATTTGGAGTGCTTGGAACTGATTACCAGACACTTTTAGCACCCTGAAAAATATAGCACTGCCTTTACTCACAATTTTTCCCTCCAATGACTTTTGTGAGACCTTATTCTCAGCATTAAATAATATCAAAACCAACAAAAGAAATAGATTGACAGATGAAATTAGTAGCGCTTGCTTGGGCTTTCAGTGTACAAAATACCAACCTTCAAATGAAGCTTTATCCAATGAAATCCAGCAACAAAAATGTCATTAATAGACAGGTAGGCAAGTTAGTTAAGGAGTTCCCCCTCCCCCTCTCTTATCTTAGTTCAAGACACCCCACACAACTTAAATAATTTCAAGACCAACAAAAGAAACTGACTGACAGATGAACAAAGAAGTCACTAAGCAGGTAATTTAAATAATCAGTTTTTGCTTTATTAAATACAGTTATATATTACAATTATACATTTTTGTTATTTAAAATATAAATATCACGAAATTATGATTTTTTGGTCGAAGTGACACACCACTTGAGTTATGCTCTGTTTTTTTGTGATTTTTGACATATCAAGCTTAAAAGTTTGCCCATCACTGGCTTAGGCCCACTACCCATGGGGAGCAGGCTGAACTAGCAGTCTGGTCTCCCCTTGTGGGAGATTTGCGGCTGCTGGGGCTGGGCAGTGACTGCGGCTTGGATATATCCCCCTGCCTCTCCTCTGGGGCTGCTGGGGCCAGGCTGTGGCAGAGGCTTGGACACAACCCCCTGCCTCAGTTCTTAGGCTTCTGGGGGCTGGGGCCTCTGAGGGTTTGTGTCTGTCTCCACTCTGGCCACCAGCAGACCAGTGACCCGGCTGTAGGGCTGCTAGGGGCATGAGCATGCCCCAGCATGTTGTTCTCTCAAGCTCCGGGCCTCACCCAGCACCTCACCCTGATCTGGTTGTGACTGTTATGGAATCCCAGCCTAATCTGCATATTACTTATTTATAGATATAGACTAGAGGCCCGGTGCATGAGATACAGAATAAAGAAGGCAGGGGATGTTCTTCAGCCTAGCCTGCACCCTCTTCAATCTGTATCCTCTCGAGGGATTGGGCCTACTCAGGCAGTTGGAAATCCTTCTCACAATCCAGGATTGCTGGCTCCACACTGCTCACCTGTCTGCCTCCCCGATTGCCCATAACTGCCTCTACCTACCTAACTGATGTCTAAGTGCTCTCCTGCCAGCCTGTTTGCCCCCAACTTCCCTCCTTTGCTGGCCTGGTCACCCCTGACTGCCCTCCCCTTCAGGATTGATCACCCTCAACTGCCCTGCATTGCAGGCCTGATCCCTCCCAACTGCCCTCTCCTGCTGGCCATCTTGTGGTAGCCATCTTGTGTCCACATGGGGGCAGGATCTTTTAACACATGGCGGGGGGAGCCCTCTTATGTGTTGGAGTGATGGTCTTTCTGCAAATTACTCTTTTATTAGATAGGATAGAGGCCCAGTGCATGGGTAGAGGCCAGCTGGTTTGCCCTGAAGAGTGTCCCGGATCAAGGTTGGGGTTCTCTTGGGGTGTGGGGCAGCCTGAGTGAGGGGAGGGGCCTGTTTTGGTTTGCAGGCCAGCCATGCCCTCCAGTGACCCAAGTGGAGGCCCTGGGTTCTGGGATTAATTTATGTTCTACAATTGAAACTTTGTAGTCTGGAGCAGAGCCAAACCTTCTGCTCGATCCTTGGCAACAGCCATTTCTATAATTGAAACTTTGTAGCCTGGAGTGGAGGCCTAGGCACTAGAGCTGCAGAAACTTGGCTTCCTCCATTGCCTGGGCAACCCTAGCTTCTGTTCTCTCAAGCTCTATGGCTGCCACCATTTCTGTTGGGATATATCTTCTATAATTGACACTTTGTAGCACTGAGTGGAGGCCTAGGCCAGCAAGGGCAGCAAAAAGCTTGGATTCCTCCATTGCTGGGGAAACCCAAGCCTCCCTCCTGCTTTCAGTGGCCGCAGCCATCTTGGTTGGGGTTTATCAGCATAATTTGCTGTGGGTATGGCTTGATCGGAGGTATGGTCAATTTTCATAATACCCTTTTATTAGATAGGATATATATATATATGAAAAATATAGAGGCTGAACAAGATGTCCAATATGGCTAAAACCGGTTTGGCTCTGTGGATAGAGTGTCAGCCTGTGGACTGAAGGGTCCTGGGTTCGATTCCAGTCCAGGGCATGTACTTCGGTTGTGGGAACATCCCCAGTAGGGGCTGTGCAGAAAGGCAGCTGATTGATGTTTCTCTCTCATCGATGTTTTTAACTTTCTATCCCTCTCCCTTCCTCTCTGTAAAAAGCAATAAAATATATTAAAAAAAAAGATGACCAATATGTCTTTTTCATCTGAAATATATATTATTTAGTGGTAAATCTATTCTATTTATTCACATCAATGTCATCTTAGGCTATATAAAAAGATAAAAATAATATCACCTGAATAACTTTTAATATGTTGATACAGTGGATAACACCATAATCCTATATAATAAAGAGGTGATATGAAAATTGATCATCACTCCAACACACAAGATGACCGCCTCCATGTGGTCAAAGATGGCTGCCCCCAAGTGGACACAAGATGGCTGCCACAAGATGGCTGGCAAAACAGGGCAGTTATGGGTGATCAGGCCTGCAGGAGAAGGCAGTTGGGAGGGACCAGGCCTGCATTGGATTGCAGTTAGGGGGACCAGGCCAGCAGGGGAGAGCTGTTGGAGGGGACCAGGTCTGCAGGGGAGAGCAGGTAGGGTGTACCCAGGCTTGCAGTGGAGGGAAGTTGGGGGTGGGGACTGGGCTTGCAGGAGAGGACAGTTGGGGGTGATCAAGCCAGCAGGGGAGGACAGTTAGGGGCAACCAGACCTGCAGGGGAGGGCAGTTGGGGGCAAACAAATGTGGCCTAAGTTGACCCCCAAACATCCCTCTGACAGCTGTGGGTAGCAAACCTAAGCCACAGTTGGACATACTTAGCACTGCTGTGGAGGCGGAAGAGGTTCATGCCACTGCCACTGCACTTTCAGCCATCAGTCTGGCTTGTGGCTGAGTGGAACTCCAACTGTGGGAGTTCCACTGACCACCAGGGAGAGCATGTTTCTGATGCTCCTGAGCTGAGTGTCTGCCCCCCTGATGGTCAGTGTGCATCATAGTAAGCAGTCGTTACCAGTCATTCTGTTTTTAGGGTCAATTTGCATATTACCATTTTATTATATAGGACTAGAGGCCTGGTGCATGAAAATTCATGCACTGGAGGGGGGTCCCTAAGCTAGGCCTGCCCCCTCTCACAGTCTGGGAGCCCTTATGGTTGGGAGGCGACCCAGCAATCAGGGAAAGGCGACACCCCATTACACCTCTGCTACTGCCACTGCCTGAAGTACAAACCTTAACCGGCCCTGGTTACCTGAGTCTCAGGGGGCCCTGGGCAGCCAGACAGCTGCAATCCGAGGCTTGCCTGTGCCTCAGGGTGGCTCAGGGTGGCTGGGGGGTTGAGGAGACTGGGGGACTTTGAAGGCAGGTGCACAGAGCTGTCAGGCCAACCTGGGGGTGGGAACAGCTGCTCTGCATGCTTGCCACTTGGAAGGACTGAAGAGATTGAGGGCCACCATCTTGTGACTGTGGATGCTGCCATCTTTGTGGGCATGATAGTCAATTAGCATATTACCTCCTTATTGTCTGTGGTGTCACCATCTTTGAGGTGGGGCAGTCAATTAGCACATTCCCTCTTTATTGGCTGTGGGTGCCACCACCTTTGTGATGGGTTGAGGGTCAATGAGCATATTCCCTCTTTATTAAATAGGATTAGTAGTAGTATTGTGTGATAAGAACACTTAGCATAAGATCTACTCTCTTAGGCAATTTTTAAGTATATAATACTATATTCTACCTAATAAAAGAGCAACATGGAAATTGACCATACCTCCACCACACCCACAAGCCACACCCACCAGCCAATCAGGAGTGAATATGCAAATAAACCACAACTAAGATGGCTGTGGCCACTGAGAGCAGGAGGGAGGGTTGTGTTTCCTCAGCAATGGAGAAAGCCAAGCTTTCTGCCTGCTCTTGCCAACATAGGCCTCCACTCAATGCTACAAAGTTTCAATTATAGAAGATACATAAATCTCAACAGAAATGGCTGCCACCACTGAGTGAGCAGAAGGCTTGGCTCTGCTCCAGGCTACAAAGTTTCAATTATAGAATATAAATAAATCCCAGATACCAGGGCCTCCACTTGGGTTACTGGGGGGCATGGCTGACCTGCAAACCACTATAGGCCCTTTGCCCTGGTCACGCCATGCCCCAAGGGAACTCCCACCCTGATCAGAGACACCCTCAGGACAAACCAGCTGCCCCCCACCCATGCACCAGGCCTCTATCCTATCTAATAACAGAGTAATTTGCAGACTGACCATCACTCCAACACACAAGAGGGCTGCCCCATGTGTTAAAAGATCCTGACCCTATGTGGACATAAGATGGCCAACACAAGGTGGCCAGCAGGGGTGGGCAGTTGGGAGGAACCAGGCCTGCAAGGGAGGGCAGTTGTCAGCAATCAAGTCTGTAGGGGAGGGCAGTTAGGAGGACCAGGCTAGCAGAGAAAAGAAGTTGGGGGTGACCAGGCCTGCAGGGAAGAGCAGTTGTGGGGTACCCAGGCCTACAGGGAAGAGCAGTTAGGGGGAACCAGACCTTCAGGGAAGGGCAGTTAGGGGTGACCAGCCTTGCAGGGGAGGGCTGCTGGTGGGGACCAGGCCTACAGGGGAGGGCAGTTAGGGGTAACCAGGCCAGCAGAGTAGGGAGGCTGGGGGCAAGCAGGCTTGTAAGAGAGCAGTTAGACATCAATCAGGCTGGCAGGATAGTGGTTAGGGTGTGATCAGGCTGGTGAAGGAAGCAGTTAGGGGAAATCAGGAAGGCAGGCAGGTGAGCAGTTGGGAGCCAGCAGTGCTGGTTTGTGAGAGGAATGTCCGACTGCCCATTTAAGCCCGATCCTGAGCAGTCGGACATCCCTCATAGGGTCAAAGATTGGAGAGAATGCAAGCTGGGCTGAGGAACATCCCCACCCAGTGCACGAATTTCATGCACTGGACCTCTATTTGTTATCTATAAACACAATGTGATATAGTAGATGACTAGAATTTAGGCTAAGTGAAATTACCCAGAAAAAGGACAAATACATGATATTACTTATATAACGGATATGAAATAGTTAAATTTTTAGAAGCAGAGAGTAAAATAGTAGTTGCCAGAGGCTGGGGGGAGGCAGAAACTGGGAGTATTAGTCAAAGAAAATAATTACTTATGACAAAACTAGTGGCCTGGTACATGAAATTCATGCATGTGGGGGTTCCCTCAACCCGACCTACCCCCTGCAATCTGGGAACCCTCAGGAGATGTCCTACTGATGGCTTAGGCCTGCTCTTTGTGGGCCAAAGCTGCAGTCTGGCCTCTGCAGGAGGCAACTGGGATGATCAGGGGAAGGCCCTGCCACCATCACCCCACTGCTGCCGCCATTGTCTGCTGCCACAGCCTCCAAGTTATGTTCATCAACACAGATTCCAGTCCCTTCACCACGAAAAAATGACAACATTCTTTAGGCATTTTCAAGATGTCTCTTTCATAAGATATGAAAGTTCTTTCTTTCATTTTTATCCTCACATGAGGATATTTTGCCATTGATTTTTAGAGAGCATGGAAGAGAGAGGGCAAGTCAGAGAGAAATATCAATGTGAAAGACACACTTCAATTGGTTGCTTCCTGCATGAGCCCTCACCTTGGTCCTGGCCAGGGAGAATCCTGCAACCTAGGTACATGCCCTTGACCAGAATCAAACCTGGACCCTGTAGTCAGCAGGCCAAGGCTCTATCCACGGAGCAAAACCAGCTAGGGCAGGATATGACATTTTCTAGCCCCTCTAGCAGTGGACCTTCATTTTTTCCCTCAGGAGTGAGGTGGAAAAACCCTAGATCACCTTCTTGTATTCTCACAATGCAAGTTACTAAGAACACTATGAGTGGTGTTTCAGAAGCTTAGCCAAAGGGTGGTCAGAAAAGGTGTTTTCTCTGCAGCTCACATGCAGAGGCAGAATTGCCTCACCCTGGCAAGCAGGCAAGCCCGCCCTGCTCCCCACTCTCTGTGGGCCCTGCACCATCCTGCTGCATGCGCAGCTTTCTCCTCTGCCAGTCATGACTGTTACAATGTCACAGCTAATCTGCATATTACTTCTCTCTCTCTCTCTCTCTCTCTCTCTCTCTCTCTCTCTCTATATATATATATATATATATATATATATATATATATATTTGTATTTTCAGCATTTCTTCCCATTTCATTTCAGTCTCATGATCTGTTAAATTTATGTAAACTTACTTTGAATATACTTATTTAAAAAATAATGCATGTATTAAGATTGAATATTTTTAAAACATTTTCTAGATAAATGTATATATCTACCTAACTACCTATCTCATTGCCTATGGCAAGTATGTTGCAGGAAGTAGGGGATGACTTCCAATTTTTATAATTAGGTTTTGTTTTTGATTAATGAAAATGTTCAGAACCAGAGTTTTATAACTCTTTTAATGTATTAGTACACCGAATTTACACTTTTGTAAATTTTATGTTATGTGGGTTAGCAATATAAACTGAGTGGCCAGATTATTATGATCTCGGAACACATAATAATCTGGCCACTCAGTGTATATCCTATATAATAAAAGGTTAATATGCAAATTCTCCCCTCAACCGGGAGTTCGACCAGCAGGCGGGATGGCCAATTGCCCATATTGCCTCCTCCTGGCCAGGCTGGCTGGACCCCAACCATGCATGAATTCATGCACTGAGCCTCTACTATACATATACACACACACAGTGGCCAGATTATTATGTGTTCAGAAATCATAATAATCTGGCCACTCAGTGTATATAAAAGGCTGTGAAACTAAAATCGTATAAACATGAATATTTATATCTTACCTCCTTTTCTTTCATTGCCTCATTTATTTTTCATTTCATTATAACATTATGAAACTTTTTTGATTAT
This sequence comes from Antrozous pallidus, assembly GCA_027563665.1. Lineage (NCBI taxonomy): Eukaryota > Metazoa > Chordata > Mammalia > Chiroptera > Vespertilionidae > Antrozous > Antrozous pallidus. Next base: position 113,635,123 of record CM050509.1, read on the forward strand.
TATTGCTTTAGAGTACATCTTCAAATCAAGTAATGCAACTTTTGAAATTTTCTTCTTTTCAATATAGTATTGGATCTCTTAAATCCTTTTTATTTATATATAAAATTTAGAATCATTTAGTCAATTAAAAAATTCTGCTGAGATTTTCATTGGTACTAGATTGAGTATAGAAAAAATAGAGTAAAATTAACTTAAATATATTAAGTCTTGTAATCCATGAACAGGAACATTATCTCTATTAACATGTCTTTTTAATTTCTTTTCAGAAATATTATGCATATTTCAGTTTTGGATTCTTACACTTTTTACATGCATTTTAAGAATATGATTATTTGTGATACTATTGTATATAGTCATTTACATATTAATTCAATTTTTAATATTTTTATTATACAGATTTTTAAAATTTTTTTCTTAGAATACATTTTACATTATAGATTCTCATAGTGAGAAAATAACAATTTATTTCTTAAAGTTTTATATTTGTAGATATTATTTCAGGACAAGTAAAATGAACACATTTGAGGATTAAATCTCAGTTTAGAATGTGTAATCTTTTGATACATCTATAAGGGACCACTTCCCTAGATGAGCGTTCTCTATATTCAAAAGTTCCCCAAGCTCTTGTCCCCAGGATTTAGAAATTAGTAATGTTTAATAGCAGCATTTTCTAACTAGTTTTCCAAAGACATATCAACTGAACAAAGTGGGAAGTTTTCAAACATTAAGTTTTGCCTAAATTTCTGGTTTCTTTTGCTGTGCAGAAGCTTTTATTTTGATGTAGTCCTTTATTTCATTTGCCCTAGGAGATGCATTCCACAAAAATTCTGCTATGTGAGCTATCTGAGATTTTACTGCTTGTGTTTTCTTCTAAAATTTCTATGATTTCATCACATTTAAGTCTTTTATCCATTTTGAGTGTATTGTGTATGGTGTAAGGTGGTGGTCTAATATATTTATATGCAAAATATTACTTAATTTAGAAGCTAAGGACAAAATGATGGCAATAGCTGCCTTTGAATGGTATAATAATATCACTAATATTAATCAAACACATAATATGTGCAATAAATATTTCTAACTTCTCAAGATTTGTTATGTAATCCTCATGGAAAAAAAATGCTGAGAGATAGTTATTACCTGCCATCCCCTGCTTATAGCGAAGGGAAATGAAAAAAAGAGTGGTGAAGTAACTTGCCTAAGGCTAATATTAAAATAAGATTTTACTCAGGCTATGAGGGAGAGTTTTCAATCTATTTTTTCAGCGTATTTCCTCCCAAAGCATTTTACATTTTTTGAATAACAAAAGCAAGAATAATTTTCACTTTTTGAAGCCTGTAATTAAGGATTGAAAAGTTCCAGCAATAAGCACAGGAAGGTAGGGTTAAACATAAACACACACACACACACACACACACACACACACACACACACACACACACACACAAACCAAAACAGGAAGCTAGAATCTGTGAAAAATGTGTGTCTAGGGAAAAGCTTCAGTTTCTCAGTATAGCTAAGTGACTTTAACAACTGGCTTCTCCTCATCAGTGCATTGTGCCTATTGTACAAACCTGGAGGAGCCCTGATGCAAGGCCAGGTATAGTACACAATCATCTTAAATTACATACGGTTGCAAGCTTGTTTCTTTCACTTGTTTACTGTAAAATCCAGCATGTTTTTATTTATCTAATTTTGTATTCACTTATAACCATGGTAGGGGTAGCAGGTCTATGATAGGTGTAATTCCTAGTGCTGCAGTGGTCCTTACTTCTTTCCTTTTGGACCATATAATACTGTGAGCTTCCCTCCTTCCTTCCCTCCAGTTTGTTTTATCACCCACCTTCATGCATCCCCTTCCTTCTACCCATTCCTACAACATATGCACAGTCTTCTCTGTTAGTATGTATCTGTTACAAAATTTCACTTTTTCAAAATTGAAATTGGGTGTTTGCTCAAATTGATATGGGATTTTTGGACTGAAACACCCTGTCTTCCCCTGGACATAATGGTTCCCGGGCTCTTTGTCCATAGGAGTCGAAAATTAACCCATGGATGGAAGATAGTACAGCAAAGGTACAGATTTATTGAAGAACAAGTGAGGACTCCCACATGGGGAAGGGGAAAGAATCTCACCATACAGACTCCCACGTGGGGAGGGGGAAAGAGTCCCACCGAGTTCCTTTTTCCACTGTTTATAAAGGCTGCAGTTCCTGATATCTCTTCTGATTGGTCAATATTCCCTCTGATTTGGTTACTATAGCATCTCCTGAGCTCAAATGTCAAATATCACATGGGACATGTGAGGCCCTCCTCCCTCGTTTCCTCTGGGCTTTCCTCCTCCATCTTTATTTTGTAAATATAGATCTTTTTACTACTCCCAGTTCCCTTGTCTTATGGAAATGTAACTGTTTTTGCTCCCTGGTCTTATGAAAAATGTAACATCTCCCAGCTCTGTAGCTCTGTGTATTTTCCATGGGGCCTCTTAATTTCTAAAATTTCCTAAACCTGCCTATTTTACCCCTAAAAATTCCTATTTTACCCCCCAAACTTCTTTCAAAATGAAGGGAGATTTTTTTTTTTAATGCTGAGACTTCAGTAGACTACATTTCTTTTCTTTGTCTCCCCCATAAACTCATCAGTCTGAGAGAGCATTAGGAGTGGAAATCACGTGGCCTGGGATGTACATTATATAAAATGTATGTAAATGTCTCTCCTTTTGGGATGGGGTTTGCATTCTCCCCTTGACTGTTAACTAAGGTAGAGGTCAGCAGACAGGAGTCCCTCACCCCAGCAACTCCATGTGGGCAGGGTGCAGTTAAGAACAGTCCTCTCAGTGGGATGTGGGTAGGGAATGGAGGGAACCCTTGGATGTGAAGAAGTATTGCTTATTTCTCAAGTGGAGTGTTTATACCTTGATTTAACATTTGAACTTTCACAAAAGATATAATAATGTTTATAATAAAATTCTCAACCATAACAATCATAAAAACTGAATTGCTTGATATTAGATTTAAAGTTTTGCCATATTATACTACAATGCATTCTTTCAGCTGTTAACCAGTTAACCATCGATAAAATTCTGCTGCACACATTTAAATTAAAGGAAAAATAATAATATATCAGGCAAATTATCATAAAAGAAAAAACGGTATAAATATTAATATCAGACAAAAACAATTTAAGGTAAATATTAAAATATTCTATATTGATGAAGAAGCAATTTTAAATATATATATATATATATCTCCTATTCAATAAAAGAGTAATATGCAAATTGACCATACCTCCAATCAAGCCATGCAAATTATGCAAATAAACCCCAAACAAGATGGCTGTTGCCACTGAGCTCGGGAGGAAAGCTTGGGTTTCCCTGGAAATGAAGAAAGCCAAGCTTTCTGTCTGCCATTGCTGGCCTAGGCCTCCACTCAGTGCTACAAAGTGTCAATTATAGAAGATACATAATCCCCAAAGAAATGGTGGCAGCCATGGAGCTAGAGAGAGAAGTGGCTAGGGTTGCCCAGGTGATGGAGGAAGCCAAACTTCTGCAGCTCTAGCCTAGGCCTCCACTCTAGGCTAAAAATTTTCAAAGAGAAATGGCTGTCACCAAGGAGCGAGCAGAAGGCTTGGCTCCACTCCAGGCTACAAAGTGTCAATTATAGAACATAAATTAATCCCAGATCCTACGGCCTCCACTTGGGTTGCTGGGGGGCATGGCCAGCCTGCAAACCAAAACAGGCCCCTGGCCCAGGCCACTCCACACCCCAAGAGAACCCCCACCCTGATCCAGGAAACTCTTAAGGGCAAACCAGCCGGCCCCCACCCATGCACCAGGCCTCTATCCTATCTAATAAAAGAGTAATTTGGAGATTGACCATCACTCCAACAAACAACAGTGCTGCCCCCATGTGGTCAAAGATACTGCCCCCATGTGGACACAAGATGGCCATCACAAGATGAACAGCAGGGGAGGACAGTGGGAGGGACCAGGACTGCAAGGGAGGGCATTTGAGGGTGACCAGGCAGGCAGAGGAGGGAAGTTGGGGGCAAATAAGCTGGCAGGGGAGCAGTTAGACATCAATTCGGCTGGCAGGGTAGTGGTTAAGGGGTAATCAGGCTGGCACTCAGAAATGGTTAAGGGCAATCAGTGTGGCAGGCAGGCGAGCAGTTTGGAGCTAGCAGTCCTGGATTGTGAGAAGGATATCCAACTGCCTTTGAAGGGCCCCAGATTGGAGAGGGAGTAGGGTAGGCTGAGGGACACCCCCCACTTCCATGCACGAATTTTATGAGCCAAGCCTCTAGTATATATATAATATGTAAAGAAGATCATATAGCAATTATTCATTGCATATAGCAATAGTTTTGAAACATATGAAACAAAATTAATGAAATTATTAGTACTACAAGAATGTAATTATTTTTTGCTCTTTCTCTTCTAGTATGTCAGTTTTAAATTTTATTTTTAAAATAATGATGAGAAGTCAGGTAGTTACTGTGACATATTAATCTATTTGTCTTAAAATGTTTGTAAATGGTAATAATAAGAGAGTGTATACTGTATTTTTTAAGTCAAGAAATAAAATAAGGTTTTTAAGCCATGATACATTTATATAATGAAATAATATGCAGCTTTAAAAAGAAGGATCTCTTACCCTTTGTGACAACATAGAGCAGTGATGGGCAAGCTTTTGAGCTTGGTGTGTCAAAATTCGACAAAAAACGGAGCATAACTCAAGTGGTGTGTCACTTCGAGAAAAAAAAACATAATTTCACAACTTTTATAGTTTAAATAACAAAAATGTAAAATTATAATATATAACTGTATCTTATAAACCAAAAACTAATTATTTTACTTACCTAACGTAGTGACTTCTTTGTTCATTTATCAATCAGTTTCTTTTGTTGGTCTTGATACTATTTAACTTGTGTGGGGTGCCGTGAACTAAGATAGGTGAGAGGGATGTGGAATTCTTTAACTAAGGTGCCTATTAGTGACTTTTTTGTTGCTGAATTTATTTGGCTAAACCTTCAATTGAAGGTTGGTATTTTGTATATTTCAAGCCCAAGTAAGCGCTACTAACTTCATCTGTCAATATGTTTCTTTTTTTTGGTTTTGATATTATTTAACACTGAGAATAAGGCCTCACAAAAATACCTAGAGGGAAAAATTGTGAGTAAAACCATTGCTATATTTTTAGGGTGCTAAAAGTGTCTGTGAATCAGTTCCAGGCACTCCAAATTTCCTGTTGGTAATGGCACTCGTCTTGATTCTCCAAGCAGCACTTTTCCAGATGCTCAAGCTTTGACCTCAAGTCGACAAACACCTGAGCCCAGATGCTGTCTTGAAATTCTGCAAGTTGCATCTCCAAATCATCAATTTGCATCCATTGGGAAAAAAATTAATTTCAAATTATTGTAAACTACTACATCAGGATACTTAATTATTTTTATGGTCTGTTCTAGGCTTCTAAATTTATTAAATCTGTCACTGAACTGGTCAAGTAACCAGTCTAAAACATACTGGTACTTTATATGCAAGGTTTCCATTTCATTTTGTACAGCTGCACTGGCCATCTCAAAATACTTTTGTTACTTGAGGAAAATACTTAAAAGTTTTAGTTTCTACATCTCACTTGAAAATTTTAAGTTTTCCTTGAAAAGCTTTCATGTATCCAAAAATAACATCAATACTTTTGCCAAAACCTTGTAACTTTAAGTTCAGTTCATTAATATGAACAGAGAGATCTGTAAAAAACAATGGGGTGTTGACTCACTTATCATCATTGAGCTGAGATCCTTGTCTTTAAGAAATACCTTAATTTCTTCTAAGCACTCCACAAAGCGATCAAGAACTTTGCCTCGGCTCAGCATCTTACATAATTGTACACCTGCAGTCCTCTGTAGGTGGAATCAACCTCCGGTAAATGTGCAGAAAATTCTCACTTGTGAAGTGGACGAGCAGTTATTAAATTGAGTATTATTGTACCAACTGACATTAAGTCCTTTAAGTCAGTGAATCCTGCCTTGGCACATAAAACCTCCTGATGGATAATACAATGAATAGGCACAATCGGATGTCCAATAGCTTCTGTAAACAATTTGACTAATCCGACATTTTCCCCATCATGTTTGGTGCCCCATCTGTCCTCAGACACAACTTTAGAGATATCACTGCTTAGGTCACAGAATGTTTGTATAACAACCTTACATACCTCGCTTCCTGATGTACTTGTTGGCACCAAATTTATCAACTCTTCTCTCATTGTGAGACCATCAGAATATCTAACAAAAATGGCTAACTTTGCATGTGATGTGACATCAGTAGTTTCATCAAGAGAGATAGAAAAATATTTACAATTTCCTATGTCTCTGTTTAATTGATGTTGTACGATTGTGTTCAGTCTCATTATTCGGTCTTTTATGATATTTCTACTGAGTGGTAACTCAGATATTCTCTTAATAATTGCATCTTTATTCTGCATATCGTGAAATAGGACTGGTGCACATCTTAGGAGAGTTTTTTTTAATAAATCCCCCCCCCCTCACTGAGTGCTTTTTCATGCTGAGCTATGGAGGGAGCAATGCTCAAACTTGCAGATGTTAAATTTAAAATAGAGCCTTTTATAAATTTAAGGATGGAATTAGATTGGCTCTTATAAAGATGTAGCTGCCTAGAAATGTATTCCTTCCTTTCATCAACTTTTTTTTTTCAAGAGCTGGGAACGATTAGTTTCAAAATGTCTATTTATATTCCACATTCTGTTTACTACCATTTCAGTACATAGAATGCAAAATGATCTGCCATTTTGTTCTATAATGCCATATATCTCGGTCCATGTCTCTTGAAATGGCCAGCTGCTGCTATGACCACTTCCTGTATGTAACCTTGTTTTTTTATTTTTTATTTTTTTGGGTTCTCCATCAGGGGGGCAGTGAAAAAAGATAGAATTATATATAGTCTATTAGCCCTGCAGGCAATTAGGGGTTAACTAGCCTAACTGACACAAGATGGCACATGTAACTGTCTTTTAGGAAAGGGCATGGTTAATAAGCAGGAATAGTGGTTAATAAGGATGCACAACAGTAATAGTGGTGAAATGGAGTCTGTACTATGTTGCAAAATGACGTTTCTTATATAAATTAAGATGGCTGCTGCTATTTCTCATGGTGGCAAATGGCACCATAGCACAGGCCTTCACCTCTCCTAGCCTTCACCTCACTTATCTCAGTAATGATGGTCAATTAGAAATCTACGACGTCCTAGAACAGTAGATTGGATGATGGTTGCTGTGGCTATGTGGTTGCTGGTAATGGAGATTACAGGGCCCCCAGAGATGTGTCCCCTATGGCATTCCTCTGCTCCCTGCTCTGCTAGCTGGAAATTATGCCAAAGATTCCCTAATTAGAAGTCCCAGAACTAGACACTCCGTGTCAGAGTTCTGTTGTTTTGTCCTACAGACCTCCAGCACAGAGTGTCTACACTACACTACAGCAAATGTTTCAACCTCGGCTACTGCACCTGGCCATGCAGTAGCCGAAGATGAAATTTCCTTCTGGGCATGCAGCCCCATACTTCTCTGTATGGGACCGCATGGGGCCTCGTGTCATCCAAAACGGCTATGCGCGTCAGGGCTCACACCCGTGTCATAGGTTCGCCATCATGGACATAGAGGGACCTGGAGAGTGTTGTGCTATGTGAAATAAGCCAGTCAGAGAAAGAAAAATATTACTGAAAAGGTGAAAGAGAATAAAACAGAGCAGAGAAAATTCATTGGGCTTAGCAGATATCTTGCAGAAAGCTTCCAGCCTTGAGCACCGCAAAACTTAGATAACCAGAAGACACCTGGAATGGGGAGGAATCAAGGATGGACTGGACACTTACATCAGAAGGGCTTGCAGCTAGCAAGGATTAATAAAAACCTGTCTCTCCTTTCAGACTCTACTGACTCCTTTTTCAGACTCAGCCCACCTGCACGGAGGTGCCTGAAATAAAAGCTTCTCTGATAGAGAATGGCCTCATGTCATCGGTGTGCAAACCCATCCCACTCTGAACCTTTCAATTATATGATCTCACTTATATGTGAAATCTAATGAACAAAATAAATTGACAAATATATACAGAGACATGGAAATATGCAATAGACTGATGATTTTTAAAGGGAAAGGATGGGCAGGGAAAGAGATTAACCAAAGAACTTATATGCATAGATGTATATCCCACGGACACAGACAGTAGTAGGTTGGTGAAGGCCTGGGCAGCAGGATGGAGTGAGGAGGAGGAGGAAGCTAATGGGGAAAAAGGGACACCTGTAATATTTTCAACAATAAAAATATTTTTTAAATTAATAATGTTTTTGTTTAGTTTTTAAAATATATTTTTATTGATTTCAGAGAGGAAGGAGGGATGAGAGAGATAGAAATATCAATAATGAGAGAAAATCACTGATTGGCTGCCTCCTGCATGACCCCCAGTGGGAAATGAGCCCTCCGCCCCTGCATGTGCCCTGACTAGAAGTCAGAATCTAACCATGATCTCCTGGTTAATGTGCCAATGCTCAACCACTGAGCCACACTGGCTGGGCAAAATAATAAGTTTATTTTTTAAGTGAGTTAACAAATTATATGAGAACACCCATTAGGAAACAATTTTATGACAGAATTATTTTTAAGATTGGCTCATAATTGGATTCTGGTTCTCTTCCAATGCAAGGTGCTTAGAAGTTTTTCAGGCAGCTGTTTTATTTGCCAGAAGAAGAAACAAAAGTCTCTTGTTTTCAGTTACATTTTTCCAGATCAGTGTTTACATTCTTTAGTAAGATGTTAAAAAAATGTTGTTTGTCTTTCACTCAAGTGTTACCAGTTGATGCTAAATTAAATAACATAAACCTGCTATATTTCTTAAAACAGTATCAGAAATATAATATACCAGAGATATTTTTGTTATTAAATTAAGATAAACAGTTTTTCCATGGTTCTTTTTCCCACTTTTTACAAAAGCTACTTATATATAACTATATATAGAAAAGAAGAATCATTAAATTCAAATTCAGGAACCAATTAAAGGAGAAGATTATTATTCAAAATCCATCTTAATTTCCCCCCTATTATGTCTCCATGGCTAAACAGCTTCTATAAAATGATGTACATTCAACTATTTGATTTTCCTTGTGTTAGAGGTCTCTAGAAGACCATTTTTATTCTTTCTATTAAGTAAAGTTATATTATAACTAGAGGTCCAATGCACAAACTTTATGCAAGAGTAGGCCTTCCTTCCCCTGACTGCTGACACTGGCTTCCTCTGGCACCTGGGAACTGGGCTTCCCTCACAGTATCAGCTTCATCTGGAAGGACATCTTGTCTAATTAGCATAGTGCACTTTAATTATTATAGATATGTTATATGATATTGTATATTTTTCCATCACTATTTATCCCCTCTATGCCCTCTTCCACAATCAATACACTGTTTTCCATGTGGATGATTATTCTCTCTCTCTCTTTTTTCATTTTTGCTCAATCCCACTCATTTCCCTAATACCACCCATGATACTAGTGCTATGGTACAAACTTCATTTTTCTTGGTAATTCAGTTTGTTCATTAAATTCCACATATAAATGAATCATATAGTACATGTCATTTTCTGACTGGTTTATTTAACTTAGCATAATGTTCTCTAGGTTCAGCAATGCTGTCGGAAAGGGTAAATTTTTCTTCCTTTTATGGCAGAGTAGTATAACACTGTGTAAATGTGCCACAGCTTTTTTACACATTCATCTATAGATGGATACTTGGGCCACTTCCAAATCTTTGCTGTTTTAAATAATGCTGCAATAAACATGGGGGTACATATATTCTTTCAAAATAGTGTTTTGGGTTTCTTGGAACAAAAGAACTTGAATAGGAACAGAAATATTGAGAAAAAAAATAAAGTTGGAGGAATCCTGCTTTCTGATATCAAACTAAACTACAAGGCGATAGTAATCAAAACATCATGGAACTGGCATAAAAAATAGACATATAGATCAATGGAACAGGATATAGAGCCTAGAAATAAATCCTGTCTTTATAATCAATTAATATTTGACAGTGGAGGAAAAAAACATACAATGAACAAAAGATTGCTTGTTCAATAAATGGTGTTTGTAAAATTGGACAGGTACATGCAAAAAAGAAAAAGAAAAGAAAAGAAACTAGACCATCTTTTAACACCTCAGACAGAAAAAACTCAAGATTGATTCAAGACTTGAATATGAGACTCAAAACCATAAAAATCTTAGAAGAAAACAAAGGCCTTAAAATCTCAGACATTTCTCATAGCAATATTTTTTCTGATATATCTTCTTGGGTAAGGGAAAAAATAAAAAATAATAAACAAATGGGACTATATCACATGAAAGAGATTTTGCACAGCAAAGGAAACCATCAACAAAATGAAAAACAATCCACTGAATGGGTGAGCATGTTCGTCATGATACATCTGATAAGAAATATCTAAAATTTATAAAGAACTTATAAAACAGTACCAAAACAAACAATCCAATTAAAAATGGGCAAAAGACATGAGTAGCCACTTCTCCAAATACATATGAAAAGGCACTCAACATAATCAACAGATCAATGCAAAATTAAACCACAATAAGATATCACCTCAGATAACTCAGAATGGCTATCATCAAGAAAAGGACAAGCAACAAGTGCTGGCGAGGATGTAGAGAAAGGGGAACTCTTGTGCACTATGAGTAGGAATACAGCTTGTGGTAGCTACTGTTAAAAGCAGTATGGAGTTACCTCAAAAAATAAAAACATGTGCCTTATAACCCAGTGATTCCACTTCCAGAAGTCCATATAAAGTCAACATCCTGATAAATTGTGACTGTGAGATTACCTAACAATTTTTTCTCATTAAAAATTCCTGCACAATGTATAAGTTTACATTCCATAAGAATTCAATAGAACTTCAAGAACATCAGACACTCTAAATATATTATCCATGTTGTTTCTATATTTCTCCAAACATTTTAAAAGAAATTACATGTGAATGTTTTAATATTCCACTAAAACCTAAGCAGTTAGTAAATCTATAAACTGACTAATTTATCACTCACAAATCATTTAGAAACATAGAACTAAAATTAAAAAAAACATGGGTGTGGAACAAGGCAGCCTGCAGGGATGGCAGGGAGAGAGAGAATGTGAGTAAAGGAGCAAGAAAAGAGACATGTGTGGACATGTGGTGTGTGTGCGTGTGTGTGAGTGAAGAACACTTAGATCTCCCAGGAGTCTCAGGGATTGGCAGATTGGGCTCCCCTATACAGTGAGCCCCTACTACTTCTGCAGATACTTCCAGGCCAGAGGCAACATTGCACAGAGCTTACACCATCTTGTAGAAGGGAACAGTGGAGGCAAGGAGCACAACCATACTAATACCCAGACTGTCCTTGGGCACCATCCTGAACCATGCAGGCAGCCGCTTGCCAGCCATGACCTATGTGGGACCACCACTGCACCCCAGCAGTGAATGGTGCAGGACCTCACCACAGGCTCCCAGACATCTGCAGTGAGGGTTCACCAGGGAGACCTCTCACACCTCATCTCCTTGCCTATGTGTCAGGAATCAGCATCCCAGGATCTCGCTCTCCAGGACCCCACTGTGAGTGCACACCACGGGTCCCCCTGCATCCTACTCCCATCTCAGACCCCAGAACTATTCTGCTGTTCTGACTCAGTGCCACTTGGCACCTGCTTCAGCCCTGGCCCAGGACAATTCTACTAGGGCAACCTGAAGCAATCAAGACTGTGCCCCACCCTGGGCCATGGAGAGCACTCCCTTTGCAACCCAGAGCAGCTTGGTACATGCTCCACCCTGGCATCAGGACAGTGTTGTAGGTGCAACTCAGAGAAACCCCAGGTGTCCCCCACTCCAAGCCACAGGGCAGCACTGCCAGAGAAAACTGGAGTACCCAGCTATAGGCCATAGGATTGCACTATATGTGCACTGCCAGTGTGACCTAGGGAGTGACCCTGCCATGGATGCTAGGGCCAAAAAGTGACTGGATGCCAGAGGGCTCTAGGTCCTCAGAGGATTTCACATACTAGAGGACTGTGCATGCGCCCCCTGTCACCTCAAGCATCTGAAGAGGATGCTGAGGGAACAGATCCTTGGGAGAAGGGGATACAATTCAGAGCAGAGATAATAAAGGTGTGAGATTCAAGGCAGATCCAGCTGCTGGGCTTATTTATAGACCATTGGATCAATAAGGGCTTCAAACTCTTGGACTCAAAGGAGAGTGACCAGGGTCAGAAAGAGATAGAAAAAAATGGGGAGACAAAGAAACAATACCAAAAGGAAAGAAAATGAGGAATTGCCAGCAAAGTAACTGAATAAAATGAAGGCACACAATATGCCAGACAAAGAACTCAGATTAGTGGTTATAAAGACACTCAACCATCTGGATGAGAAATTCATTAACATGTGTAAGAATCAAGTGAAAATGAAGACTGACATAACTTCAATAAAGAAGAGAATGGAAGGTTTCAACCATAGACTGGAAGAATCAGAGGACAGAATCAACAAGTTAGAAGACAGGTTAAAAACAACCAATTTAAATAGTAATTGGGAAAAAATGCAAAGCAGGAGGAGAGTTTAAGAGAGCATTGGGACAACATGAAATGAAGTAACATCCATATAATACAGATGCCAGAAGGTCAAAAGAGGAGCAAGGAATAGAAAACCTATTTAAGGAAATAATGACAGAAAACTTCCCTGACTTGGAGAGAAAAAAGTCACATAATCAGAGTCCCAAACAAGATGAACTGAAAAACACCCACACCAAGACACATCATAATTACAATGGCAAATATTAATGACAAAGGAAGTATATTTGTGTGTGTGTGTGTGTGTGTGTGTGTGTGTTTTAATTCTTCATTGTTTAGAGTATTACATATGTTTCCTTTTTCCTCCATTGACCTCTCTCCTTGCCCTCCCACACCCAGCACATGCCCTCACCCCTCTAGTGTCTGTGTCCATTGGTTATGCTTATATGCATGCATACACGCTCTTTGGTTGATCTCTTTCTCACCCCCTCCCAACCTACCTGCCTTCCCTCTGAGGTTTGACTATCTGTTCAATGCTTCTCAGTCTCTGGATCTATTTTTGTTCATCAGTTTATGTTAATTATGCTCCACAAATGAGTGAGGTAATACAATATTTATCTTTCTCCAATTGGCTTATTTCATTTAGCATAATGCATAGAGAAGGCTTCTTAAGGTCTGCCAGAGAGAGACAGAAAGTTACCTACAAGGTATCTACTATTAGATCATCAAATGTTTATTCAACAGAAACACATCAGGCCAGAAAGGAATGGAAGGAAGTATACAAAGTGATGCAAAGCAAGGGACTGAATCCAAGAATACTCTATCCAACAATGTTATCATTCAAAATGGAAGGGAAAATCAGGAGTTTTGCACACAACAAAAGGGTAAGGAAGTTTATTACTACCAAGCCAGCAATGCATGAAATGCTAAAGGGACTGTTGTAAAAAAGAACAAATAGAAAGGGAAGGAGGCCCCGGAGGATGGCTGGTTAGCGAGTGACGGGTAAGATTCCTCAGGGAAGGAACAACCTAAGACAGGCACAGTCGCAGAGGGGCCAACAGGAGAGAACTAAAAGATCAACAGAGGTGGGGCACAGACCCTCATCCACAAACCTTGCAGGGGCTTGAATTCTCACCCCTCCTGAGGAAGGTCTCCTACCCCCACGGCTGCTACGCCTCCCATGCACAACTCACACCGGGACCCAGGGGGCAGACAGATACTCGGCCAGCAATAGCTGTCCTATATCTAAATTTAGTTTATTACCAGGAATGCTGAGGACCTACTCAAAAATGCAAATATTCCTTTCCACAAGTTTTTACTGGGTGAACTAAGATTTCTGCTTGAGTATTAAAATTGACAGTAAAATAGTAATCAAGTTTTCAGATTAATTTAAATTGGACAAGTGAAATAAGTGAATACTCAAGAAAATCTAACTGTACTGGACAAAAAGCTTTTCCTAAAACATTAACTAAATTATCTATTAGTAGTTCATCTCACTGCAAAATTGCCTAACATCCAAAGAACCTAAAGCAGTAATATTTGTGTGCAAAAATTAAAATTTAAAATTACCAAGACTGCAAGATAAAATTTCCAAAAGCCCCTATTAACCAAAAAAAAGGGGGGGGGATAGTGGGGTAATATCATGTAAGGAAAAATATCCTATAAGTAAAATACATGTAGAAAATTCTTACTCCAGAAAAGAAAATTCCATTTGTAAAACCAGCTGCAGGACACCCATGAAAAAACACACATGGTCTCAAAATAAGCCAAAGGAAAATCATTTAGGCAAAAATAAAAAGAATCCCAAGTCTGTTTTGCAGAGAGGATCCCTTTGTTAACCTTTGGTCGAGAATGTGTTTGTGTGTTTGCAGAGAACAACAACTCCAAGACCATGTGGGTCCCTGCGACAGTGAGGAACTGACGGGTCTGTTCCAGCCACGAGGATGGTCCAGAGATGGCGGACGCTGACGACACCTTGCCATGCTAGCAGTCGGCAGCTGTGCATGGCTGCAGGTGGCCCAGGACCATACCAGAGAGGATGGATCTTGCATTGCCACGATGTGTCCACCATCTGGATACCATTGCTGACATGTACACATGAAGAACTATTTGACATTGAAACTGAGACTCGGAACAGTTGGACATTGAAACTGACACTCAAGCTTTTTTTGCTCTTATACGTTTGTTTTCAGTATGCAGAGGCAAGATATTTTTGAAGAAAAGAAACAGGGGGAAGTGATTGATATAGAGACAGGGTGGCCTCGAACAGGCTGTCAAGCTACAGGGGGAAGGCTGGAGTGAAGGGGAGGCAGATGCTGGGGGAGATCAACCGAAGGACTTGTATGCATACATATGAGCATAACCAATGAATGAAAGACTCTGGGGCGGGGAGGGGGGCAGATGGGGACATGTGCTGAGGGGTAAGGGAGGCTGGGGAGAGGTTACTGGGGGGGGGAGGAAAACATGTACTACTATTAAATATAAGTTATATTGTAAATAAAATTAAAAAAAGAAATAAGCTTGAAGTAAATAGAAGTCCTTACTAAGCTAATGTATCATATCGTGTATTCTAGTTTTAGAAAATTATGTAATTATAATAAGTTCTATCTATTCTTTATAATATAGAAAATTAAATATATTTGCCTCCCTCAAAAAAAAAAAAGAAAAAAAAGAAAGGGAAGGAGGAATAAAATCATAAAGAATAAAAATGGCTACAAAACTCTATCGATAATATCCTTAATGTAAATGGATTACATGCCCCAATCAAAAGATGGGGTGGCTGAATGGATATGAAAACATGACCTATATATATGCTGTGTACAAGAGACTCATCTCAGAACAAATGATTCACACATATTGAAAATGAAGTGATGGAATTTTTTTCAGGCAAATGGAAGTGAAAAAGAGAAAAGTTGGGATAGCAATTCTTATATCTGACAGAACAGACCTCAAAGTGAAGGCCATAAAAAGAGATAATGAATGACACTTCAAAATACTAAAGAGATTGTTACAACAAGTGGATATAACTCTGGTAAGAATATATGCAATCAATACACGAGCACCCAAATACATAAAAACACAACTTCTGGAAAATATCAAGGGTGATATTGACAACAATGCAATCATAGTAGGAGACTATAATACCCCATTGAATAAAACTTCTAGAAAAAAACTTAACAAAGAAACAGCAATCCTAAATGACTCACTAGATTATATGAAACTAATTGACATCTTTAGAACATTTAATCCCACAGCAATGAAATATACATTTTTCTCAAGTGCACATGGCACATGTTCAAATACAGACCACATATTAGGACACAAGTCTCTTCAAATTCAAGAAGATTAAAACCATACCAAGCTTCTTCTCAGATCACAATGTTATTAAGTTGGAAATCAACTATAATAAAAACAATAAAAAATCAAACACTAGGAAGCTGAATAGCATGCTATTAAACAATGACTTGGTTACCACATAGATCAAAGAAGAAATAATAAGCATCCTGAGAACAAATGACAATGAAAACACAACAATCCAAAATCTATGGGACACAGTGAAAGCAGCCATGAGCAGTAAGTTTATAGCAATACAGGCATACCTCAAAAAAAAAAAACGCAAGAAAACTGGTCATAAATTATCTAAACTTACAACTTGAAGAATTATAAAGAGAGAAATAATAAAATGCCATAGTGAGCAGAAGGAAGGAAGTAATAAAGACCAGAGCCAAAATAAATGACATAGAAACAAAAACAAAACTAAACTAAAAAACAACAACAACAACAACAACAACAACAAAAACACAATACAAAAGATCAAGAGAACAAAGAGCTATTTCTTTGAAAAGATATAGCCAGGCTCACCAAGAAGCAAAGAGAGAGGAGCTAAATAAACAAAATCACAAGTTAAAGAGGTGAAATAACCACTGACCTCACAGAAATATAAAGTACTGTAAAAAAAATACTGCAAACAACTGTATTCCAACAAATGGACAACCTAGATGAAATGGACATATAATTAGAAAATTTTAATTTTCTGAAACTCAATCAGGAAGAATCAGAAAATATGAATAGGACAATTACTAGGGAGAAAATTGAAGCAGTAATCAATAAAATTTCAGAACACAAAAATGCTGTGCTGTATGGCTTCACAGGGAATTTTACCAAACATTCAAAGAAAAATTAAAACCTACCCTCCACAAACAACACCAAAAAATTCAAGTGGAAGGAACATTTACAAGCTTTTTATATGAAGCCAGCATTACCCTAATCCCAAAACCAGGCAAAGAAACTACACAGAAAGAGAATTACAGGGCAATATCCCTGATGAACATAGATGCTAAAATACTCAACAAAATTCTAGCAAATCAAATCCAACAATAAATTTAACAGATCATGCACTATGACCAATTGGCATGTATTTCAGTGATGCAAGGCTAGTATAATATCTACAAGTCAATAAATGTGATATATCACATAAACAAAGTGAGAGACAAAAATCATATGATCATATCAATGGATACAGGAAAAGCATTTGACAGGAAAAGCAAAATCCAACACCCTTTCTTGATAAAAACTCTCAGCAAAGTGGGAATAGAGTGATCATACCTCAACATAATAAAAGCCTTATATGACAATCCTACCGCCAACATCATTCTCAATGGGCAAATTCTAAAACCATTTCTCCTAAGAAGAGGAACAAGACAGGGATGTCCACTCTGAACAGTCCTGCCCACATAGTATTGGAAGTGCTAGCCTTAGTGATCAAACAAGAAGAAATAAAAGACATCCAAATAGGAAAATAAGTAGTTAAGCTGTCATTACTTATTGATGAAAATATGTTATACATAGAAAACCCCAAAATATCCATTAAAAAAAACTACTAGATCTAATAAGTGAATTTGGCAAGGCAGAAGGATACAAAATTAATATTCAGATATCTATGAAATTTTTATACACCAACAATGAACTCACAGAAAGGGAAAATAAAAAATAAAAATAAAATCCTATTTACCATTGCAACAACAAAAAATAAGATACCTGGGAATAAACTTAACTAAGGAGTTAAAAGACCTGTACTTAGAAAACTACAGGACATTGAAAAAAGAGATAAAGACATAAACATGTGAAAGAATACACCATGTTCATGGATTGGTAGAATCAAGATCATTAAAATGTACATACTACCCAAAGCAAGCTATAGATTCCATGCCCTCCCAATTAAAATACCACTGATATATTTCATAGACTTAGAACAAACTCCCCAAAAATGTATATTGAATAAAAATAGACCCCAAATAGCAACAGCAATCTTGAAATAGAAGAACTACATTGGAGGGAATCACAATACTAAATATCAAGCTATATGACAAAGCCACTGTTCTCAAAACTGCCTGATACTTACACAAGAACAGACATATAGATCAATGGATGGTACAGAACAGAGAATCCAGAAATAGACCCAAACCAGCATGTTCAAATAATATTTGACAAAGGATACAAGAGCTTACAATGGAGTCAAGACAATTACTTCAAATATGGTGTTGAGGATATTGAACAGATATGTGCAAAAAAAGGAAACAAGTCCACCAACTTACACCATACACAAAAATAAACTCAAAATGTAAAAAAAAAAAAAAAGACTTAAACATAAGATGGGAAACCATAAAAAATCTTGGAAGAATCCATAGGCAGCAAAATATCAGGTATAGTTCCTACCAATGTATTTACTGACCTATCTCCTAGAACAATGGGAACTAAAAGGAAAATAAAAAAAAATGGAACTATTTTAAAATTAAAAGCTTCTGCACAGCGCAAGAAACCACCAACAAAATAACAAGAAAGCCCAGTAAGTGGGAGAACATATTTTCCAATGTCACATATTGTAGCGGGCCCTCAGGGAAGACACCTGAGCATTTTTTAAATCATTGTCAGCAGAATCCAAGGCATCAGTCAGAGCTGCGTCTTGGAAACACGTCCACCAAGAAGGCTTGATGCGTTATCAGTACTGACTCTTAACTTGCTCCAGGTGTTGGGGGGAGAGGACCTTGAAATCTAGATTCAGCCTAGCCCAAAGAATGAGGGGATCAGTAGGGCCTGGCTCCACTTAAGCTCCTTTGATCCTAAGATTTTTCAGGCGAAACCCCTTTGTATTTTAGCATAAATAAACTCGCTGCTGTTGGGTTTGAATTCATGTCTTTCCATCAGAGAGAACAGAGATTCCACCCAGCCCCAGATTTTTATTTCTATTTCTGTGTTCTCTATTCTTTCTTTTATTTCTCAATTTCCAACTCCTCTACTCAGTAACTGAACCCACTCTTCTTTCCACACTGGACGTGGAAAAAAGAGAAAACCCCCACAACATCTGATAAGGCTTTAATCTCCAAAATTTATAGGGCACCCATACAACTTAATTAACAAAACTAAGAGAAACAATCCAATAAAAAATGGATGAAGGACCTAAATAGGCACTTCTTAAAAGTGGACATAAAGTAGGCCAAGAGACATATGAAAAAATGCTCAAAGTCACTAATTATCTAACAGATGCAAGTCAAAACAACAATAAAGACACCAGTTCACACCAACCAGAATGGCTGTCATCAACAAACGAACAAATGACAAGTGCTGGCTAGGATGTGTGGAAAAAAGGAATGATCATACACTGCTGGTGGGAATCCAAACTAGAGCTGCCATTGTGAAACACAGTATGGTGTTTCATCAAAAAACTAAAAATGGAACTTCCATTTGTCCCAGTAATCCCACTTCTAGGAATATATCCCAAGAAATTAGAAACACCAATAAGGGAGAATATATGTATCTCTATATTCATAGTAGAGCAATTTACAATAGCTAAGCTTTAGAAACAGCCTAAGTGCCTATCATACATCTAAACAGTAGAAGTCTACACTCCTGTAGAAAAGAAATAACTCTTACCATTTGCAACAGCATGTATGGACATGGAGAGCATTATGCTAAGTGAAATAAGCCAGTCAGAGAAAGATAACTATCACATGATCTCAATCATTTGTGGAATATAAAGAACAGCATAAACTGTTGAAAAAATATATCCAGAGACAGACAAGTATTGAACAGACAGTCAAACATCAAAATGAAGGTAAGAGAGGGTAGTCAGGGAATCGGGGGTAATAAATCAACCAAAAAACTTGTATGCATATAAGCATACCCAATGGACACAGACAATTAGGTGGGGAGAGTTTAGGCCATAACTGGGGCGTGGGGTGGCACAATGGGAGATGACAATTTGGGGGAAGAGGACATATGTAATACTTTCAAGAATAAAGAATTAAAAAAATAAAAAAATAACTTTCTGCAAGTTGTCAATTCAAGCAGCAATATATGTGAGACAGAGAATTTCTAGAAATTTTTAGCATTTTCATAGTTGTGGTTTAGAGCTCCAGTTGTATTCTACTGTATTTCACAAGATGGTTAGGTCTATAGGATATTTTTTGTCTATAGGGAAAGAAATTTTAAAAGTTTACAAATTTGTATCTAATGCAGAAGAATAATCCAATAACATTATTTTTATATATTACTAATTAAAATTCTTATCATTTGCTTAGATTGTTCTCCCATATACCATAGTTTCAAACTTCTATGTAGAGATATTACTCTGCCTGACATTTCTTCCCTGAAATTTTCATCTGGTTTACTCCTCTTCATTCTTCAAATGCATTTGCTCTCCAAAATTTATTTTTTTCCACTGGAATAGTAAATTACATGTGTTATATGCTCTCATAGTACCATGTACTGTTTACTCATAACATGTTTCAGAATAGTAATAAATTGTTCTTTTCCTATAACGAATAAACTGTTTCTCCATGTAATTTATAAGTTCAAGTAGAGCAATAAATGCATATATTTTTCACTGGTGTGTTAATATCATCTACCATATGATGGAGAACAGAGTGGTGTTCAACAAGTCTATTCTATGAGTTATTTAAAATATGCACAAATGAAATTATTGATAATCAAAGGGAAAGTCATCATAGAAACTAACCATATTGTTCACATACTTAACTAATGCTAATTCTCTCATTTAATTTACTTCACACATGAACATTCCTGCCCTTCTTTAAAATAATTCATATAAAGAGACGGATAAGATTCCTCATGGGAGGGACAACCTAAGACAGCACAGTCACAGAGGGGCCATCAGGAGAGAACATGGGGGCCAACAGAGGTGGGGCATAGAACCTCACCCCCCCAGCATTGCAGGGGCTTGAACATTCACCCCTACTGAGGGAGGTCTCCTGCCCCATGGCTACTTCACTTCCCATGCCCAGCTCAGATCGGGACCCAGGTAACAGACAAAGACTTGGACCAGCCCAGATCAGAACCAAGGCAACAAACAGAAATTTGGCTAACAGCAGCTAGCACCGTGGATGCTCAGGGCCTACTCAAGAATCCCCCCCCCAAAAAAAAATCCTTGCCATTAATACTTACAGGGTAAACTAAGATTGTTGTTAGAGTATTAAATTTGACAGTAAAATAGCAGTCAGGTTTTCAGATTAATTTAATTTAGCTAAGGTAGGAAATGTACAGCAGGAGAAGGATACTTTTTCTGGAGGGGTAAAGGCATACCCAACCAAGCATGAAACAGTGTGCCCAAGAAACTGCTATAAGACATCCTACCCAGGTATGGATTTCCTGCTACGATATGGTCAAACAATGGACCAGCTTTTATTTCACAGGTAACACAGGCAGTAGCCCAGGCTATAGGGGCAGATTGGAAATTGCATTGTGCTTATAGGCCCCAAAGTGCAGGACAGGTAGAGAGAATAAATAGAACTCTAAAAGAGACCCTTACCAAATTAACTATGAAGACTGGCGGGGGTTGGGTGGCTCTCCTTCCGTATGCCCTTTACCGGGTAAGGAAATCTCCCTACACCCTGGATTTTAGATCATATTACTGAATTTGTCTCTTAAGAAGGCTCCAGAGCCGAGACTGGTTTGGCTCAGTGGATAGAGCGTCGGACTGCGGACTGAAGGGTCCCGGGTTCGATTCCAGGAAGGGCATGTACCTTGGCTGTGGGTACATCCCCAGTAGGGGGCGTGCAAGAGGCAGCTGATCGATGTCTCTCTCTCATGGATGTTTCTGACTTTCTATCCCTCTCCCTTCCATTCTGTAAAAAATCAATAAAATATATTTTAAAAAAAAGAAGGCTCCAGAGGACGCATGAGGACATTTGGCCACACCGCCGTGATGAGGCTGGCCTGACCCCTCGCCTCGTCAGTGCAGATCGGGAGATGGGTTTTTGTCAATAGAGACCCTTGATCCGTGTTGGAAGGGGCCCTACGTCGTGGTGCTGACTACACCCATTGCTCTCAAGGTAGACAGCGTCGAAACCTGGGTCCACCACACCCATGTCCACCTAGCTGATCCCTCTGCAGTCCAGAAGGACTTCATTACACAATGGAGCCACAACCCGCTTAAGCTCAAGTTACGGTGCATTTGACCCACCTAATGTTGGTAACTTTGTTGACTCTGTTTGCTGTCACCCACACTGCCAGGAGTCCACCCTTTTTCCTGGCAATAGTCATGGCCTGCCTCTGTATTCATGCAGCAAGGAGGCCTATGTGAAGCCTTAGGGGAGGAATGTTATTTTTATGTTGACCATTCAGGAGTAAAAAATAGAAGGTGAGGTAGAAATGCAGCCCGGCTCATGATTGAGCCATAAGTTCCAAGACAAGGGGGGAATGAAAGGGCAGAGAGGGACTGCAAAAACCATTTTGGACTGTGACTTGGCAGCCATCATGTTGGCAGCGTGAAACTTACCTGGCGGCTGCCATCTTGAAATCACAAAGACCAACCCCTCCCTTTGAATTAGCCAATCAGGAATTAGCCAATGCACTTGAGCTCCAATCAAGAGCAAAGGGCAGGACAGGCCACGTGTGTTAGGTATTATTTGCATCACTAGCCCCAGCCATCACCCAACCAATTGGAATTGGCTAACTCATTGGTTCACATCTGGCCCCACCTCCCTATAAAATCGTCATGCTTGGGAAATTCTTCCTCTTTGGCTTCCTGCTGCCATGGCGGCGGGGGCAGAGGGCCAAGCCCGAGCTTGTAATAAAGGTTCTATGTTATTGAAAAATAAAAATAAAAATAAAATAAAATAAAAAATCCATATAATAATCCACCACACCTTGAATGAGTTTAAAATTAAAATAAAAATTAAATAAAATGAAATATATTTTCATTTGAATATATCTTTTGAAAGGGCTAATGTTGCCAGTTTGAAATAACATTTTTGAAAATTACAATAGATATTCCAGTTGGATTAAATTTATGTCTGTTTGTAACATTTATTAAAACATTCATTTAACTTTACAGATTTAATTATATTTGGTATGTGTCTTTGTACGAAGTGTGCCATTGCTTTGCTAACGCAAATACAAATACACATTCATTCATGCAAACATCCACAATACCAACTCTATACCCCATCAATGCTTATTGAAGATAAGACTAAATATGTTTATTTTAGCACATAATTTAATTTACACTGAGAAAGATACTAATTTTATATTATACACATAGTGAGCACTTAATAAATTTTCAATTAAATTTAACTTTAGATTATCAGGGAAAAGCTTTGCCCTGGACTTTTCTCCTCACTTACAAATGCATTAACAGAGATTTAGACAGTCTTGTATGTTGTCTCAAGTAATAAAAACAAATCAGTTTGATTAAATAGCCTTGTATAACTTGCTTTCAGAAAAATGTTGAACTTTTGATACAGTGTTGTGATTGTGAGAATAATAACAACATTAAACAAAAAAGAAACAAAACAGAAAAACATCTATTAACTATATATATATATATATATACCAGAGTCATGAAATTAACATTTCTGAGCAGGAAAAAAAAACTTGGCAGTATATATCTTTATTAGAAATTAATGAGAGAAGGCATTTACATGAAACTTAATAGGGTAAGAAAGGTGAAGGGGTTCAGAAGTACAGAGTGGTAGTTACAGAATAGCCATAGATATAAATTGCAGCATGGAGAATATAGTCGATAGTGTTGTTATGTATGTTGCCAGATGGGAGCTGGATTTACTGAGGGCATCACTTCATAGGTTATGTGATGTCTATTCATAGGGTTGTACACCTACCTGAAAGTAATATAATATTTTATATCTACCCTAATGGAAAAATAAAAATGTATTATTAAAAAATTAATGTAGTGACATAAAAATCACTATTATACTCAGGCCCAATTATGGGCATTTTTCATTTTCAATTAATCATTTACTTTTACATTTAAAATCTTATAAGCATAGATGAACATATCTTATTGATAGGTTAATTATTTTTGCATTGATCCACACATTTTTAAGTTATTGTATTTTTGTTGAATAATACTGCACATATAAACATAATTACTTTTCCACTAAAGGAACAAAATATTCATTAGAGCTTGCTTTTATTATACATTTGGCAAATGTTAAGAAATGCTTACTCTTTATTTCTCAGTCTTCTAGGACCTATATGCTAGGCAGGAACAAAATTATCATGAAGATATTTTAAAAGGGCTGAATCCCCTGGAGTTACCCCCCCTTCAGTATTTAATAAGAAAAATCACCTTCTGTGAATTCAATAAAAGTTGAGGCCTCACAAAGATTTATACCATATTAAACACTGAAATCTAGTGTATAATGGTTCCCATGTGTACTCAGTTATCAGAATAATATGCTTTGTCCGATCAGCTTACATTTTATGCCAACAACAGAAAATTTAATATTACATGGTGCTGAGACAAGAAAAATATTTATTGCACAATGCCTTAAATAGGCTAAGTAGACAAATAATTTTGGATGTTTATATTTATTTCTAGTACACAATGCAAGATTTTAACCCAATAAGAAGACTTTATCATCTGTTCAATTTTAAAGTAGATTTTTAAGTGACACAATCTCTGCTTTGTGACAAACACATCTTTGAGTCAAATAATTGTTGTTAGCTATGACTGTCAACTTATTTTAATATAAACAATTTTCATTAATACATTGCTATTATTTACAAAAATAAACATTTAAAAATTGGAGTAGAGTCGCTGCTCTCATGGGCACTCTCATATTATTAAACACTCTCTTTACCTAAATAAGGAAAACATCTAAAATGTGAAGAAATTGAATTTGCTTTGAAGAAAAAAATATGCCATTTAATTGTATGACTAAATAAGGCTTACATGTAAACACAAAGTGCTTGATCTGAGATACTAAAATGTCTGACATCTGTAGAATTTTGCTTGCACAACACATATTTGTGGTTTATTAGCCAACCTGCTCTTTGTTTACAGTAGCTGCATTTGTTGCATAAGCAGCTTTAAATTATGATATTGAACAACTGTGCTCTAGTGGACTCCAGAGATTACTCTCTGACAGTGCTTGCACACACAAACATACACAGGCCTGTGCTTGGAGGAACAAAAAATTTAGCTATATGAGTTTATACAATTTAAGTCTGGTGAGTTAAATGCTTCCGTAATATTAAAATGGCTTTCTGCAATAACATATTAGGTATGACTAAGAGAAAAATAAATTAAAATAAACCATATTAATATCAGTGTTAGTATAGTAAGCAGAAGTTTCAGGAATGTCATACACATTTGCTATCACAAAATGACTTTTTCTTCTTTAATGCTACATTACTGGTTCAATTAATATATTTATTTAGTAAACTATAATAAATTGTCATGCTAATAGCATTAATTGATTTAAGAAACAAACATAATTGGTCAATACATTAGAAATCAATTCAATTAAAGATTTTTTATATATATGCAATAAGAGTGAATTCAAGATCATTTTTCCCTAGTAGTATTCTCCCAATATTATAAGAAGAAATATAAGGAAGGATGAAATAATTTTCAACTAAAAATGAAATGAGAGAGTTTACATACTCAGCCTGAGCCCCTTTGGGTTTTAATTACTATTGGATGTTTGAAAACTTTCCAATAAACTGGTGACCATTTTCATCCATCAGACCATTAAGCAACCAGCAGAGTTGAAAACACTTTTACAGGAGAATCAAACTTTAATAGTCATCATGCTTTTTATAATGATGTAGTAGCATGTGTTGATTTGGTGATCTATTAAACCACAAATCTTATATAGCAGATGGTATATAAAAAAGCCATAGAACGCTAGCTGGTTTGACTCAGTGGACAGAGTGTAGGCCTGTGGACTGAAGGGTCCCAGGTTTGATTTCAGTCAAGGGCACATGCTCAGGTTGCAGGGTTGATCCCCAGTAGGGGGTATGCAGAAGTCAGCCAACCAATGACTCCCTCTTATCATTGATGTTTCTATCTCTCTCTCCCTCTCCCTTACTCTCTGAAATAAATAAAATATATATTTTAAAAAGCCATAGATTTCTGGGTGTTAATTTTATATCCTGCTACATTGCCCAATTCATTTATTAAGTACTAAGGTGAGTGCACGAGATTTGTGAACTTGGGCAGGGGTCCCTCAGCCTGGCCTGTGCCCTCTTGTAGTCTTGGGGCTCTGGAGGGATGTTCAACTGATGGCTTAGGCCAATGGTGGGCAACTTTTTGAGCTTGGTGTGTCAAAATTTGCCAAAAAAAACCCAAACAAACATAACTCGGGTCGTGTGTCACTTTGAGAAAAAAAAACATAATTTCACAAAAATATATAATTGTAATATATAACTGTATTTAATAAACCAAAAACTAATTATTTAACATACCTGCTTAGTGACTTCTTTGTTCATCTGTCAGTCGTTTTCTTTTGTTGGACTTGACATTATTTAACTTGTGTGGGGTGCCTTGAACTAAGGGAAGTGAGGGAGAGGGGGAATTCTTTAACTAACCTGCTTATTAATGAGTTTTTTGTTGCTGAATTTCATTGGCTAAACTTTCAATTGAAGGTTGGTATTTTGTACACTTCAAGCCCAAGCAAGCACTACTAACTTCATCTGTCAATCTGTTTCTTTTGTTGGTTTTGATATTATTTAACACTGAGAATGAGGCCTTGCAAAAGTACCTAGAGGGAAAAATTGTGAGTAAAACCATTGCTATATTTTTCAGGGTGCTAAAAGTGTATGCGAATCAGTTCCAGGCACACCATATTTCCTGTTGCTAGTGGCACTCCTCTTGATTCTCCAAGCAGCACCTTTCCAGATGCTCAAGCTTTGACCTCAAGTCTACAAATACCTGAGTCCAGGTGCTGTCTTGAAATTCTGCAAGTTGCATCTCCAAATCATCAATTTGCATCCATTGGAAAAAAATTAATTTCAAACTATTGTAAACTACTACATCAGGATATTTAATTATTTTTATGGTCTGTTCTAGGCTTCTAAATTTACTAAATCTATCACTGAACTGGTCAAGTAACCAGTCTAAAACATACTGGTACTTTATATGCAAGGGTTCCATTTCATTTTGTACAGCTGCACTGGCCTTCTCAAAATACTTTTGTTACTTGAGGAAAATACTTAAAAGTTTTAGTTTCTACATCTCACTTGAAAATTTTAAGTTTACTTTGAAAAGCTTTCATGTATCCAAAAATAACATCAATACTTTTGCGAAAACCTTGTAACTTTAAGTTCAGTTCATTAATATGAACAGAGAGATCCGTAAAAAACATCAGGGTGTTGACTCACTTAGCTGAGATCCTTGAGCTGAGATCCTTGTCTTTAAGAAATACCTTAATTTCTTCTAAGCACTCCACAAAGCGCTCAAGAACTTTGCCTCGGCTCAGCATCTTACATAATTGTACATCAGCAGTCCACTGTAGGTGGAATCAACCTCCGGTAAATGTGCAGAAAATTCTCACTTGTGAAGTGGACAAGCAGTTATTAAATTGAGTATTATTGCAACAACTGACATTAAGTCCTTTAAGTCAGTGAATCCTGCCTTGGCACATAAAACCTCCTGATGGATAATACAATGAAAAGGCACAATTGGTTGTCCAATAGCTTCTGTAAACAATTTGACCAATTCTACTTTTTTCCCCACCATGTTTTGTGTCCCATTTGTCATCAATATCACAACTTTAGAGATATCAGTGCTTAGGTCACAGAATGTTTGTATAACAACCTTACATACCTCGCTTCCTGATGTACTTGTTGGCACTGATACCACTTTTATCAACTCTTCTCTCAATGTGAGACCATCAGAATATCAAACAAAAATGGCTAACTTTGCATGTGATGTGACATCAGTAGTTTCATCAAGGGAAATCAAAAAATATTTACAATTACTTATGTCTCTCTTTAATTGATGTTGTACGTTTGTATTCAGTCTCATTATTCGGTCTTTTGTGTTATTTCTACTGAGAGGTAACTCAGATATTCTCTTAATAATTGCATCTTTATTCTGCATATCGTGAAATACAACTGGTGCACATCTTAGGAGAGTTTCTTTAATAAATTCCCCCTTCACCAAGTGCTTTTTCATGCTGAGCTATGGAGTGAGCAATGCTCTAACTTGCAGATGTTAAATTTGTAGAGCCTTTTATAAATTTATGGATAGAATTAGATTGGCTCTTATAAAGGAGAAGCTGCCTAGAAATGTATTCCTTCCTTTCATCGACTTGTTTTTCAAGAGCTGGGAATGATTAGTTTCAAAAAATCTATCTATATCCCATGTTCTGCTTACTGCTGTTTCAGTACATAGAACACAAAATGATCTGCCATTTTTTTCTATACCGCCATACATCTTGGTCCATATCTCTTGAAAGGGTCGGCTACTGCTACTACCACTTCCTTTACTTAACCTTGATTTTTTTTATTTTTTGGGTTCTCCATTGGAGGGGCATTGACAGATGATAGAATTATAGATAGCCTGTTAGCCCTGAAGGCAATTAGGGGTTAACTAACCTAACTGACCACAAGATGGCACATGTAACTGTCTTTTAGGAAAGGGCATAGTTAATAAGCAGAAATAGGAGTTAATAAGGATGCACAACAGTAATAGTGGTGAAATGGAGTCTGCACTATGTTGCAAAATGACGTTTCTTATATAAATTAAGATGGCTGCTGCTATTTCTCATAGTGGCAAATGGCACCATAGCACAGGTCTCCACCTCTCCCAGCCTCCCCCTCACTTATCTCAGTAATGATGGTCAATTATAAATCCACTATACCCCAGAACTGTATATTGGATGATGGTTGTTGTGGTTATATGGTTGCTGGTAATGGCAATCACAGGGCCCCCAGAGATGCATCTCCCATTGCATTCCTCTACTCCTTGCTCTGCTGGCCGGAAGTGAGGTCAAAGATCCCCTAACTAGAAGTCGCAGAACTAGACACTCTGGGGCGAAGTTCTGTTGTTTTGGCCTACAGACCTCCAGCACAGAGTGTCTACACTACATACAGCAAATGTTTCATCCTAGGCTACTGCACCTGGCCATGCAGTAGCCGAGGATGAAATTTCCTTCTTTGCATACAACCCCATACTTCTCTGTATGAGACCACATGCAGCCATGTGTCATTGAAAATGGGTAGGCATGTCTCTAGCACTTGTTCTTTTTTGATTGGTTGATGATAGCTATTATGACAGATGTGAGATGGTACCTCATTGTTGTTTTGATTCACATAGCTTGGATAATTAGTGACTTTGAACATGTTTTCATATATCTCTTGGCCTTCAGTATGCCCTCTTTCAAAAGATGTCAATTTAGGTCTTTTCCCATTTTTAAATTAGATTATTTATCTTCCTTTTGTTAAGGTGTATGAATCCCCTGTAAATTTTGGAGAACATTGGCAAATATGTTCTCCCATGCAGTGAGCTTGCTTGTTGTTTTGTTGATGGTTTTTTTTGCTGTGCTGAAACTCTTTATTTTTATGTAGTCCCATTTGTTTACTTTCTCCTTAGTTTCCATTGCCTTATGAGCTGTATCGTTAAATATATTGCTATCACATATGTCTGATATTGTGCTGCATATGGAGCCTTTTAAGGATTTTATGGTTTCTTGTCTTACATATAAGTCCTTTAATAATTTTGATGGAATATTTAGGGTTTTCTATGTATGATATCATATCATCCATGAATAATGGCAGTTTTACTTCTCCTTTTCCAATTTGGATGCCTCTTATTTCTTTTTTAATATATATTTTATTGGTTTTTTACAGAGAGAAATGTTAAGGGATAGAGAGTTAAAATCATTGATAAGAGAGTAACATCGATCAGCTGCCTCCTGCACACTACTTACTGAGTATGTGCCCAGAACTTACGTACATACCATTGACCAGAATCGAACCTGGGTCCCTTGAGTCCACAGACCAACACTCTATCCACTTAGCCAAACTGGTTAGGGCCTTTTATTTCTTCTTATCCGGTTGCTATGTTTAGAATTTCCTGGACAATGTTGAACAGGAGTATTGAAAGGGACATGCCCATCTTTTGCCTTTTCTTAGGGGAAATGGTTTTAGTTTTTTCCCCCATTGAGTATGATGTTGGCAGTAAGTTTACCATATAAGGTTTTTATTATGTTGAGGTATGTTCACTCTATTCCCACTTTGCTGAGAGTTTTTACCAAGAAATGGTGTTGGATTTTGTCAAAACCTTTTCTGCATCAATTTATATGATTATGTGATTGTTTTCTTTCAATTTGTTTATGTGATATATCATGGTTATTGCTGTGCAGATATTGCACCAGACTTGAATCCCTGGAACAGGTAAATCCTACTTGGTCATGGTGTATGATATTTTTAATTTAATGCCGGATCTTATTTGCTAAAATTTGGGGAGGATTTTAGCATGTATGTTCACCAGAGATATTGGCTTGTAATTCTATTTATTTGGAGTGTCTTTATCTGGTTTTGGGATTAGGGTAATTCTGGCTTCATAGAAAGAACTTGGAAATATGTATTCCTCTTGAATATTTTGAAATAGTCTGGGGAAGATAGTTTTTATTTTTTCTTTGAATGTTTGCTAAAATTCCCTTATTAAGCCATCTGGCCCAAGGCTTTTGTGTGCTGGAAGTTTTTTGACGATTTCTTCAATTTCCATCTTAGTTATTAGCCTGAGATATTTGATTCTTCTTCTAATTTTTTAAAAAAGATTCCTTTACATTTTTCTTTGTTTATTAAGCATTAAATATGTGTCCTTATCTCCCCATTGCCCCTTAACCTCCCTGTTCAGCCTGCTTTTGGGGGCTGTGCTAGATTTCTATTGGATTTTCTCTGCAACCAGGTTGTTTCCACAAAATGAGTTGCTAGACCTTGGTCTGATTCTGCCAGGAGCCTCACTACTCCATCAAAGTGGTGCTCAGCCTTTTACTTGTATCTTTTGAGAGGAGACAGTTTTTATTAAAGAAATGACTGTTTAGCATTTGGCATGAATCCTCTGTGATCAGACTCTCTTAAACTGAGACTTTCTGGTATGTAACCTGCAGGTTACTTGAGCTACTTTAGACTGTTTTTGGCCCTTGCTCTGAACAAAAACCTCTAAAAACTGCATCTCAGTTATCTAAATATTGTTAGGTAACCCCCCCCTTCCCAAAGACTGTGGCCAAAAGTATGTTTAAAAGCCATGGTCACTCCTCATCTGCATATTTCACTAAATGGACTTATCTGACTAAAAGTAATTCACACTATCAATAGCCATTATTGGGAAACGTTGAGATTCCCTAATTTATTTTTCTTAAACTCAGTTGAAAAATTATATCACTAAAATTGGCAAAGGTAAATGGAATACCTATTTTGAGTGGTATTTTGAGGTTTCAAAATATTACCAAAAATCTGAAGTTGCCTCTTTCTGAAATAAAGTTTAGAATTAACTGACAGTACTGAAGTTTTAATGAAAAATAAGAGGGTTTTGGAAGCCTCGTGATGTTCACCTTAGGTACTGTCTTGCCCTTCTCCATAAACTCCTTTTTCTTAGGCCCCAACTCTGGATCTATCTTGCTTTTTTCCCTTGATTCTACCTCAGGCTCCATGTCCAGAGCCCTGAAAGTCTTCTTCACCAATTCCTTTCTCTCAAGTTCTAACTAGCAGCATATCTGTTAGAACCATCAGCCTTTCACTGTCAGAGTCTTTGCTTCTGGCTCCAGCTCCACATTCAGTGCCATCCTTTTCAATTTCTTCTCACTCTCTCTGCCACTGAAGCTATTAGTACTTGTCTCTTTAAAAGAAAACTCTCTGAGGATCCTAATATAGCTCAAGTATAATATCTTACTGGACTAAAGCTGAAATGAAAACCATGGTAAAAGGATTGTCTAAGGTAACTAAGGATCATGTTGAAGAGTTTGATAAGCATTTGACCCTTGAACAACACAAGTTTAAAGTGTGCAGGTCTACTTATACAAATATTTTTTTTCAATAAATATGTATGTGAAAATGTATTTTCTCCTTTTTATGATTTTCTTAATAAAATGTCTTTGCTATAGCTTATTTCATTGTAAGAATCCAGAGTTAATTTATTCTTTATGGTATCATGAAGCTATTAATATTTAAGTTTTTAGGCACTCAGCAATTATACATAAATTTTTGATTGTCAGAAAGGTCAGTGTCCTTAAACCCCATATTGTTGAAGAGTCAACTATAGTTATTGAAACATACTATTTGGGGTTTTCTGATTTACATTAGCTAATTTATATAAGTGAATAATTATATGCTGGTCAGTGAATGCCAAGCTTAGCCATTGGATGAGATATATGTGATGGAAAGATCCCAAAAGAGATTAAAAAGAAAACCTGTGAAATTTAAGAACATTCTAGAAAACTTGCTCGGGCATTCCATTGAACACTTACAGCAGTTTTTCCAAAGCCTGTCGATTAAAACAAAGTTTAAGCTTGCTCACAAAAGTCTGATAAATCTGTTCATTACTGTTATAATTCACTTCAGACACTTTTTAAAACTACACTGCTATAAAAAAGAAGGAATTATTACCATTTGCAACAGCATGGATGAAACCGGAGAGCATTATGCTAAGTGAAATAAGCCAGTCAGTGAAAGAAAAATACCACATGATTTCACTCATTTGTGGGATATAAAGAACATTATAAACTGATGAACAAAAATAAATTCAGATGAAAAGGAACATCGAACAGACTGCCAAACTACAGTGGGAAGGCATGGGAGGGTTAGGGGAAGAGGTGAGAGATCAATGGAAGGCCTTGTATGCATGTATATAAGCATAACCAATGGAAGCAAGACATTGGGGAGTGGGGAGGCATGGTGCCAGAGAGGTAGGGCTGGCAGGGGGAAGTCAATGGGGAAAAAAGGTGACATATGTACTACTATTTGTAATACTTTAAAAAATAAAATAAAATTTAAAAAAATTCTTGTCTTCCTTTTGATATTGGTTTCACTCAGATAGTCTTTAACATTTCATTGTTTAACAGGCTGTACTAAGATCTTTCTCCTTTAATTAAAAGGATCAGAATGAAATGGGAAATCATGTCCATTCTAGATTTGTATATTTTGCTTAATAACTTTGCTCATACTCTAGATAACAGATAGGGAACTTTTGCTGCCAAGGGCCATTTGGATATTTATATCATCATTTATAGGCCATACAAAATTATCAACCTAAAAATCAGCCTGCTAAACTTGGTCAAATGTTGAATTAACTCACCCCTAATGACTTATATGGCCCATGGGCCAGAAGTTCCTAGATTCTGCGATTATTTCGAATAACCTGGACATTGGAAAAAATGTTGCAAATTAAAGCACTCCAGGCACCACTGACAGCCTTTGAATCATCCTTCTCAAGAGCCTCCTAATTTTCAGTGATGGGACTCAAAGGAAATACAGGGTCTTTTCCCAATTACATATCTTTACTGGCTTGGAGAATTTTTTTCTTTAAATTGGAAAGTAATCTCTCTCTGTTCTTATTGATACTAAAACAATAATTGCAGTGCTCAATCCTACTGCTATATAGCAGCCCTAGCCTTGAAGTAATAAAGTGGTTCAAAGAGAGGGTATTTCAAATAAACCTCAACAAGTTTCTACCTCTGAACCTATCTTTTTTTATTAGGTACTTTAAAAAATTCACACCCTTTTCTCCTTAGTTCTTCCACCTTTATTCATTTATTAGGTCAAGGTATCCTTAAGGAATATCATGTCAAATTTCTTTCTCCCCAAAGGGGGAATAATCCCAGCATTGGACAATAACTATAAATAAACTATCAGGTCCTTCAGCATATTTTATGTGTTCCATTTTTGATGGGACTATAATTGAATCTGGAAGCATAATCCAGAGCGCATCTCTTAAGATTGAAATAGAGCTGTCAAAGCCCTTTCCCAGAATTAATCAACATACCATATATAAAGAGGACCTTTAAGGTACAAAGCCAATAATAGAAGATTATATAACTCAGAGCTTTATTCCTAAAGCTCCATGTAACACTAGCATTTTACCAGTGGGGAAAAAAATCAAAGGACTAAGGAAGAGATTTGTCCAGGACCTCGGAGCAATAAACAAACATTATTATCCCTTGACACTCTGTTGTTTAAAACCCTCATATGTTACTAAGATTTATCTGAACAGGAAGTAAATTCTTTATGTAATTGACTGATGCAGCATATTTTTAAATGTTAATGGAATTTATTGAGCTGACATTGGTTAATAAAATTATATAGGTTTCAGGTATACAATTTTAACAATATATCATCTGTATATTGTAATGTGTGTTTACTACCAAGTCAAGTCTTCTTCCACCACCATTTGCATTTAACTTTTGAGTTGGTGAAACTAGCCAATACATTTTTTGCCCTCACTTGGAAGGAAAAAAATTTACCTAGGGTTTTCCTGAAAGCCCTTTTCATTTCTCACAAATCCTAAAGTCTGATTTTTTTTAAATTTATTAAGGTAGTACATATGTGTCCTTATCCCCCCATTTCTCCCTCATCCCCCACTCATGCCCTCACCCCCTTAGTGTCTGTGTCCTTTGGTTAGGCTTATATACATATATACAAGTCCTTTGATTGATCTCTTCCCCTTATCCCAACCTTCCCCTACCTTCCCTCTGAGGTTTGATGGTCTGATGGATATTTCTCTGTTTCTGAATCTGTTTTTGTTCACCAGTTTATGTTGTTCATTATATTTCACAAATGATTGAGATCATATGATATTAATCTTTCTCTTACTTTGCTTAGCATAAAGGCTGATTTTGAAGATATTACTTTCTTTAAAAGTTGTACTTTGTTGAAATATGTGAATGATTTACTTATTTGCTCTTTTACTAAGGTCTCTTCATAGGAAAAAAGCATCCACCTGTTTGAACTTTTGTTCTTAAAGAGACATAAAATCTCATTTCAAATGTCATTCATATCTTTATATGAAATTCAATTTCTTCAAACTCAGGTATGATAGTTGGGGAATCTGATATTTGAATAAGAACTACACTTATACTGAGCATCAACTTAGAGTCTTTCTTGGGCTGGTTGGCTATTGTCAAAATTGAATCCCAAATCTCTCTTGTATGGCGAAATCTATGTATATTTAGTAAATAATTTCAGGCATGAACATATTTTCTAGGAAGAATGGGGCAATATGGCCTTTAAAGCTTTAAAAGGGAGCCTTAATATACCCACTTGTTTTCTGTATCTATGAGTCAATTTCTACTTTTTTATTTTAATCTTTATTGTTCAGTTTATTAATTACATTGTTCCCCCCTTTTCTCCCTATAGGTCCCCTCCACCCGGTACCCATCCCACCCTTCACCATCACCTCTCCCCCACTGTCCTCTCCCATAGGTGTATGATTTTTGTCCAGTCTCTTGCTGCACCTCCCACACCCATTCTCCCCTAGAATTGTCAGTCCTTTCCCTCTCTATGCCCATGATTCTGTTATATTCACCAGTTTATCCTGTTTATCAGATTTTTAATTCACTTTATTTTTAGATTCATTTGTTGATAGATGTGTATTTGTTGTTCATAATTTTTATTTTTACCTTTTTCTTCCTCTTCTTAAAGAATACCTTTCAGCATTTCATATAATATTGTTTTGGCGGTGATGAACTCCTTTAGCTCTTTCTTATCTGCAAAACACTTTATCTTACCTTCAATTCTGAATGATAGCATTGCTGGGTAATCTTGGGTGTAGATTCTTACTGTTTATCACTTTGAATATTTCTTGCCACTCCTGTCTGGCCTGCAACGTTTCTGTTGAGAAATATGCTGACAATCCTACGGGTGCGCCCTTATAGGTAACTAACTGTTTTTCTCTTGGTGCTTTTAATATTCTCTCTTTGTCTTTTGCTCTTGGCATTTTAATTATGATGTGTCTTGGTGTGGTCCTCTTTGGATTCTTATAGTTTGGGGTTCTGTGGGCTTCTTGGATTTTAAGTCAATTTCTTTCACCAGGTGGGGGAAGTTTTCAGTCACTATTTCTTCAAACAGGTTTTCATATCTTGCTCTCTCTCTTTTTATGGCACCCCTATAATTTGGATGTTGATATGCTTGAGGTTGTCCTACAAGCCCCTTACACTATCTTCAATTTTTTGGATTCTTTTGGCTTCTTGCTTTTCCTGCTGAGTGGATTTTGCCTCTTTGTATTCCAAATCTTTGACTTGGTACTTGTATTCCTCTAGACTGCTTTTAGGTCTTTTGTGTAATATTTTTTATTTCAATCAGTGTATACTTAATTTCTAGTTGGTCCTTTTTCATATCCTTGAGGGTCTTGTTCATATCCTCATAGGTCTTGTTCATTTCCTTGAAGGTCTCATTAAGTTCATCGTCCTTTTCTAGGCACCTCTTGAAAAACCTTATTACTGTCGTTTTTAACTCTATGTCCAGTCATCTTTTTTCCTCCATTTCTTTCACATGTGATTTCTTTACATGTCTCTGCATTGTGGCTGCTTTCCTGAGTTGTTAGATTAGCTCTGTGTGGTAGATGTCCTCTAAGAGACAGTGGCTCAGCCTCCCCAGTTACCTGAGGTGGATACTCTTGGTGCAGCCCTTTATGGGTTGTACAGTCTTGTTGAAGTTAAGTCTAGATTATTGTTGTTAACACTAGGAGGGTTTGACCTCCAGGCCAATTGGCTGTGAGGATCAGCTGTGCTCAGGTTGGATGGGCGGAGTCTCCGGGCTGAGCAGGCAGTGTCAGCTCTGCCCTATGCAGCACCTGGGTCTCTGTGCCTGGTGGTAATGGCTGCACGCACCTCTGAGAGAAAGCTGCCACCAAGCTCTACCCGCTGCCAGACAATTCAGCCTCTCCTCAAATGAGTCTGCACACCCAAAGTCTCACCTAGAGTTGTAAACCAATGCAATCCAGTGGTTTCCCGAGCGAGATAGCAAGTCATGAGTCCTCTCTGCCATCTTGTGCACTTCTGCTGTTCCCAAGTTTATGCGCTCTCTCCACAAGCTCGCAGACCTCTGCTGTGCCTGGGTTTCAGCATGCTTCCTTTACTGTACAGTTTCACCCTGTATGTGTGTGGATTCCCCAGACTTCGCCTGGAACTGGGGAATCGGTACAGTGGGATGCCTTTGTCTCCCTCCCAGTTGGAGAAAACCAGCCGAGTTTGCAGCCTCCCACTCTATATGCTCACACGCGCACATGGCTCCAAACCTTTGCCTCTGTGTATATCCTCATCGCTGCCCTCCACCGCTCCCCTGAGTCACAGTGTCCTATCTTTACTTTTATTTATGGAATTTTCACTCAGCCAGCTTTCCAGTGATTCTGGATGATGTTTGTTCTGTCATTAAGTTGTAGTTTTGAAATTGTTGTGTGGGACAGCAAGATAGGTGTTTACCTATTCCACCATCTTTGTTCCTCCAATTTCTATTTTGTTTGTTAGTTTATTTTGTTCAATAGATTTCACATATAAGTGAAATCATATAGTACTTGTCTTTTACTGACTAACTTATTTGTCAGAGGAGAAGGGATTTGAGGGTCTGCATGAAAAAAAGGGATTAAGGTGAAAAACAAAAACAATCCTCATAGACACAGACAACTGTATGGTGATTCCCAGAGGGAAAGAAATGGGTGAGCACATCGAAGATCATGATAGAAGGACAATTGTCTTGGAGTGGTGAACACATAATACAATATACAAATAATGTATTATAGAATTGTACACCTGAAACCTGTATAATTATATTAAGGAATGCCTCCCCAATACATTTAGTTATACTAGTAAAAACAGAAGAAAAAAGGACACTTATTCTTGGACACCCCAATTTTTAGATTTTCATTTCCTTTTTATATACAGAAAAAAGGGAAAGCCCTTGGTGTATTCACCCAAAAATATTGGAGGCAACTGTAGGCTCCTAGTGTATCATCATAAGCAACTGGACCCTGTGGTTTGGGGACACTTCCCCTTGTTTTAGAACCATTACTGCTACTGCACTTTTGGTTAAGGACACAGAGGAATTTGTGGTGAGGACCCCTTATCAATCCTTTACCTCTTGCAATAGAAGCATTTCTGAATTCTAATCACACTCAGCATCTTTCAGTTAGTTGCCTTTTATGAAATCCGTTTGTTATCAGATTAACACATAGCACTCTCACATTGTCAAAACCTTAATTTAGTTACTCTTCTCTGTAATACTGACAAAGCACCTCATGACTGTTTAACAATGACAGATCACTTGACCCCTCCTGAGGATTTGGAGGAGACTCCTCTGGTAGTCCTGATTTCTTATGTTTATAGATGGTTTGTTTATAAAAAATGAAAATGATAAGTACTGTGCTGGATATGCCATTGTAACCTTTTTTGAAGTAATTGGGGCAACATTTTTATCTCTGGCTTCTTCAGCACAGTAGACTGAGTTATATGTTTCATTTAGCTTTGTATTTTAGCCAAGGGAAAAGTAGCAACATTTATACAGACAGCAGGTGTGCTTTCTGAGTAGCTCCTAATTTTGGAACGTTATGAGAGCAATGTGTTTTTTTCATTTTCAGTGGAAATAAAATTAAAAATAACTTGCATGTTAATAAATTGTTGGATGCTATTCTTTTATTTTTAAACTTATTTTTATTATCAACAGTATCATAGATGTTCCCTATATTCCCTCCTTTGCCTGGTACATTTACACAATGAAATACTATGTGGCTGTAAAAAGTAAAGATGTCTTATTCTTTGTGACAGCATGGATGGACATGGAGATTATCATGCTAAGCAAAATAAGTCAGAGAAAGACAAATACCATATGATCTCCTTATAAGTGTAATTTAATGATCAAAATAAACTGACAAACAAAATAGGTCCAGAGACAAGGATGCATGTATTGATTTAGCTATTATTAAGATGCTAGAACATTCTAAACATGAATTTCTGGAAATTAAATCACTTTGGTGATATTTCTACAAAGAATGCTACCCTTAAAGGAACCAGCAACAGTCAAGCCTCTGTCATGACACAAAGGGATATTTCCCCAATGGATAACTTACTTAGAAAAACTGGCCAGAGAACCCAACAATTAGATTCAGAAAACGAAAACCAAGATTGAAGATCTAACAAATGTTGGTTTAATAAAAAGATAAAGTTCTTGTTCAAATCAAATATCAACCTAGTGTTACCTGAGATTCTAAAGTTTCAAATTCTAACTATTGTACATACATTAAATCATTGATCCACTGACAATATGATAGCTTTTATTACTCAATTTGATGTAGAAATAGTAATAAGTTTTAAACAAATGCCTGCTGTACTTGTCTTACTTGTCCAAAATATACCCCAGGGAAATCTATTTGCACTACCCTTCAACAATTAAATTGTCTAATGGACAACTTGATTGACAAAAAGGTTTATTTATTTATTTGTCTGAAGTTTTACATATTTTTCCTTTTTCTACAATTTAACCCCCAGCCATAACCACACTGGGCAAGCCCCCACCACCCCAGTGTCTGTGTCTGTTGGTTATGCTAATATGCATGCATACAAGTCCTTTGGTTGCTCTCTAACCCCCCAATACCATTTGTCTCTAAATAGATCTATTCTTATTCATCAAATTATGTTGACCATTATATCCCACAAATGAGTGATATCTTGTGATATTTATTTTTCTCTGGCTGGCTTATTTTGCTTAGCATGATGCTCTCCAGTTCCATCCATGTTCCTGTTGCAAATGTTAAAAGTTTCTTTATTTTATAGTGGCATAGTATTCTATTGTGTATATGTACCACAGTTTTTTAATCCACTCATCTGCTGATGGGCACATAGGCTGTTTCCAAATCTTAGCTATTATAAATTGTGCAGCTATGAATATAGGGGTGTATATATACTTTCTGATTGGTGTTTATGGTTTCTTAGGATAAAATACTAGGGGTAGGATTACTGGGTCAAATAGAAGTTCCATTTTTAACATTTTGAGGAAATTTCATACTGTCTTCCACAGTGGCTGAACCAGTCTGCATTACCACCAGCAGTGCAGGAGGGTTCCCTTTTCTCCACACCCTCTCCAGCACTTGTCCTTTTTTGATTTGTTAATGATAGCCGTTCTGACAGGTGTGAGGTGATATCTCATTGTTGTTTTGATTTGCATTTCTCAGATTATTAGTGCCTGAGCATGTTTTCATATGTGTCTCACCCTTCTGCATGTCCTCTTTTGAAAAGTGTCTATTTATATTCTTTGACTATTTTTTTGACTGGATTGTTTATCTTCTTTTTGTTCAGTTGTATGAGTACTCTGTAAAGTTTGGAGATTAAGCCGAAATCAAAAATATCATTGGCAAATATGTTTTCGCATGCAGTGGGTTTTCTTTTTGTTTTGTTGATGATTTCTTCTGTTGTGATGAAGCTTTTTAATTTTTTAAAATTTCTTTATTGATTAAGGTATTACATATGTGTCCTCATCACCCATTACCCCTTCCAATTCCCCCTTTCACCATTTATGCCCCCCCCCCAGTCCATTGATTAGGCTTATACGCATGCATACAAGTCCTTTGGTTGATCTCTTCCCTTTACCCCCGTGCTTCCCTACCATCCCTCTGAGATTTGACAGTCAATGCTTCTCTGTCTCTGGGTCTGTTTTTGTTTATCAGTTTATGTTGTTCATTGTATTCCATAAATGAGTGAGATCATGTGATACTTACCTTTCTTTGACTGGCTTATTTCACTTAGCATAATGCTCTCTAGTTCCATCCATGCTCTAGTTGAAGCACCCACCTTTTTCTCTTTTTTCTTCTTCCTCTTCTTAAAGAATACATTTCAGCATTTCATACAATACTGCTTTGGTGTTGATGAACTCCTTTAACTTCTTCTTATCTGTGAAACTATCTGACCTTCAATTCTGAATGATAGCTTCTCTGGGTAAGGTAATCTTGGTTGTAGGTTCTTGCTATTCATCACTTTGAAAGTTTCTTGCCACTCCTGTCTGGCTTGCATAGTTTCTGTTGAGAAATCAGCTGACAATCATATGAATGCTCCCTTGTAGGTAATTAAGTGTTTTTCTCTTGCTGCTTTTAATATTCTGTCTTTTGCTCTTTAAATTTTAATTGTGATGTGTCTTGGTGTGATCCTCTTTGGATTCCTTTTGTTCAGGGTTCTGGGCACTTCCTGGACTTGTAAGTCTATTTCCTTCACCACGTGGGGGAAGTTTTCAGTCATTATTTCTTCAAATATGTTTTCAGTATCTTGCTCTCTCTTTTCTTCTGGCACCCCCATAATCCTGATGTTGATATGCTTCAAATTGTCCCATAGGGCTCTCAATATCCTCAAATTTTTGGATTCTATTTTTTCTTTTTGCTTTTCTGGTTGAGTGTTTTTTGGCCTCTTGGTATTTCAAATCTTTGACTTGATTCTTGTGTTCCTCTATTTTGTTGTTGGATTTCTGTAAAATAAGTTTAGCGAGACCCTTGAGAATATGTGTATGTTGTAAGTTGATTATCTCTGTTTCCTTCTAGTTTCAGATCTTTCAGTAAGCCAGCCTTCCTGTGGTTCTTGATGATGTCTTTCTTGTTATTTAGTTGTATTATCAAGGGTCTCGCTAAACTTATTGCCCTTTTCTAGGATTGTGTTGAAAAAATTTATAACCTTGGTTTTGAACTCTATATCCAATCATTTGTTTTCCTCCACTTCTTTCATTTGTCATCTATTTTTTTCTCCCCGCATTTTCACTGCTTCCCTGAGGTGGTAGGATAGCTTTGTGTGCTAGGTATCTCAGCCTCCCCTGTTACCTGAGGTGGACACTCTTGGTGCACCTCTTTGTGGATTATGTGTACGGCCTTGTTGCATATAAGTCTTGATTGTTGTTGGTATCACTGGGAGGAATTGACCTCCAGGCCAACTGGCTGTGAGGATCAGCTGTGTCTATAATAGGAGACAACCTTATGCGCCAATACTTGCAAATTTATCAAAGCTTCTGTGCTCAGCTTGGATGGGGCGAAGTTTCTGGGTGGGCAGAGTTTCAGGGTGGAGCCGACAGCCTTGGCTTCCAGTCAGCCCCACCCCACAAAGTCACTGGGTTTTAGCATCTGCAGGCAATCTCTGTAAGCACCCTTGCAAGAAAGGCGCCCTCAGGTTTCGCCTGCCACCAGACTGTCCAGTCTCTCTCCCAATGAATCCAGAATCCCAGATTTTTTGCCTGGCACTGGAGTTCCATGCTGTCAGAACTCCTCTCTCTCTTCCACCCGACCACACTAGTGGCACAGTCAACAGTTAACCCTTACTGTGAGCACTTGAGCATGTGCCTCCAGACCTCTGCCTTTCACTGTTCTCCCGAGATTCTGCCTCACAGTGCTGCCCGGAGCTCCATTCTCTCTCCCGCCAGACAATGCCAGTGGCACAGACCACTCTCTCTGTGCACACTTGCATGCAAGCCTCTGGAGCTCTGCCTTTGGCTGTTCCCCTGGGATTCTACCTTACAGGCCAGATTCCCCCATAAGGCCCTGGGTCCCCCCTGGGTTGGAGTTTTTGTCTTCTTTCATCTAGAGCTCTCCTGCAAGGCATTCAGACACTCCGTCCTCTCCAGCTCTGCGGGCATGCTCCGTACCTTAGGCTTTGTAGCGGCTCTGATGATCTGTGTGCATCTCTGTTTCCTTCTAGTTTCAGATCTTTCAGTCAGTCAGCCTTCCTGGGGTTCTGGATGATGTCTTTCTTGTTATTTAGTTGTATTCTCAAAATTCTTGTGTGGGGCAGCAGCCTAGGTGTTTATCTATGCCACCATCTTGGTTTCTCTCAAACTTTTTAATTTTTGATGTAGTCCCATTTGTTTATTTTCTCCTTAGTCTGCATTGCCCTAGGAGCTGTGTCTATAAAGATATTTCTGTGACATATGTCTGATATTTTGCTGCCTATGAAGTCTTGTAGAATTTTTATAGT
The DNA here is from genome assembly GCA_027563665.1 of Antrozous pallidus. Taxonomy (NCBI): domain Eukaryota; kingdom Metazoa; phylum Chordata; class Mammalia; order Chiroptera; family Vespertilionidae; genus Antrozous; species Antrozous pallidus. Next base: position 113,677,911 of record CM050509.1, read on the forward strand.
TTCCCATCTTACATTCAAGTGCTTTAGCCAATTTGAGTTTCTTTTTGTGTATGTTGTAAGTTGATTATCGGAGTATTGTTTTTTGCACGTGTCTGTCCAAATTTCCTAGGACCATTAATTAAAGAGGCTGTATTGAATCTATTATATGCTATTGTCTACTTTGTCAAATATAAATTGAGCATAATGGCTTGGGTTGATTTCTGGGTTCTCTGTTCTGTTCAATTTGTCTATATGTCTGTTTTTGTGCCAGTATCAGCCAGTTTTGAGAACTGTGACTTGGTAATAAAGCTGGATATCTGGTATTGTGATCCCTCCAACTTTGTTCTTCTTTCTCAGGATTGCTGTGGCTATTTGGGGTCTTTTAAAATTCCAGATGAATTTTTGGAGTGTTTGTTCTAGGTCTGTGAAATCTGCCATTGTTGTTTTAATGTGGATTGCATTGAATCTATAGATTGCTTTGGGAGATATGGACATTTCATTTTAATTATGTTAATTCTACCAATCCATGAACATAGTATGTTCTTCCATTTGTTTATGTCTTCCTCTATCTCTTTTTCAATGTTCTGAAGTTTTCTGAGTACAGGTCTTTTATGTCCTCAGCTAAGTTTATTCCTAGGTATCTTAATTTTTTTTTTGGTTCAATGGTAAAAATGGGATATTTTTTTTCATTTCTCATTCTGTGAGTTAATTATTGTTATATAAAAAGGTCATAGATTTGTGGGTGTTAATTTTATATCCTGGTACATTGCCAAACTCATTTGTTATTTCTAGTAGTTTTTTGATGGAGCCTTTGAGGTGTTTTATGTATAGTATTATGCCATCTGTTTATAAGGAGCGTTTTACTTATTCTTTTCCAATTTGGATGTGTTTCATTTATTTTTCTTGTTTTATTGCTATGGCTAGCACTTCTAGTACTATATTGAACAGGAGGGGTGAGAGTGGGCGTCCATATCTTGTTTCTGTTCTTAAGGGGAAATGTGTTTAGTTTTTTCCATTGAGTATGATGTTGGCTGTAGGTTTGTCATAGAAGGCTTTTATTATGTTGAGGTATGATCCCTCTATTCTCACTTTGATAAGAGTTTTTATCAAGAAAGGGTGTTGAATTTTATCAAATGCTCTTTCTGCATCAATTCATATGATTATGTGATTTTTGTCTCTCAGTTTGTTTATGTGATGTATCACACTTATTGATTTGCAGATATTCTACTATCCTTGAATCCCCTGAATAAATTCCACTTGGTCATGGTACACAATATTTCTAATGTAATGCTGAATCTGATTTGCTAGAACTTATTTTGAGGATGTTATCAACTATATTCATCAAGGATATTGATCTGTTGTTCTCTTTTTTGTGTGTGATTTCTTTATCTGGTTTTGGGATTAGGGTAATGCTGGCTGCATAGAAAGAGCTTGGAAGTGTGCCTTCCTCTTGAATTTTTTTGGAATAGTCTGAAGAAGATATGTTTTAGTTCTTCTTTGAATGTTTGGTAGAACTTCCCTGTAAAACCATCATCCAGACCAGGGCTTTTGTTTGCTGGAAGATTTTTTAAAAAAATATTTTATTGATTTTTTTACAGAGTGGAAGGGAGAGGGATAGAAAGTCAGAAACATCGATGAGAGAGAAACATCGATCAGCCTCCTCTTGCATGCCCCCTACTGGGGATGTACCCGCAGCCAAGGTACATGCCCTTGACCGGAATCGAACCCAGGACCCTTCAGTCTGCAGTCCGACGCTCTATCCACTGAGCCAAACCGGTCTCGGCTGCTGGAAGATTTTTAATAGCTACTTCAATTTCTTCAGTAGTTATTTTCCTATTCTGTTTTTTTTATACTTCTTAATTGAGTTTTAGGAGCTCATATTTTTCAAAGAATATGTCCATTTCATCTCAGTTTTCCATTTTGTTGGAATAGAGTTGTACATAATCCTTTGTATTTCTGTGGGATTGATTGTTACTTCATCTCTTTCATCTCTGATTTTATTTCAGTCCTCACTCTTTGCTTCTCGATGAGCCTGGCTAGAGGTTCATCAATTGTGTTTATCCTTTCAAAGAACTAGCTCTTGACTTTGCTGATCTTTTGTATTTTTTTTTGTCTCTATGTCATTTATCTTCACTCCGACCTTTATTATTTCCTTCCTTTTGCTTACACTGGGATTTTATTGTTGCTCTCTTTCTTTTTTTTTCTTTTAATATTTATTGTTCAGTTTATTAATTACATTGTTTCCCCTTTTATCCCCCTATAGCTTCCCTCCACCCTGTACCTATCCCACCCTCCATCCTCACCTCCCCCTCCCCACTGTCCTCTCCCATTGTTGCTAGATTTTTGTCCAGTCTCTTGCTGCACTTCCCAAAACCCTTTTCTCCCCAAGAATTGTCAGTCCATTCCCTCTCTATGTCCATGTCTCTGTTACATTCACCAGTCTATCCTGTTCAACAGCCTATCAATTCACTTGATTTTTATGTTCATTTGTTGATAGATGTGTATTTGTTGTTCATAATTTTCATCTTTACCTTTTTCTTCTTCCTCTTCTTAAAGAATATCTTTCAGCATTTCATATAATGTTGGTTTGGTGGTGATAAACTCCTTTAGCTTTTTCTTATCTGCGAAGCACTTTATCTGACCTTCAATTCTGAATGATAGCTTAGCTGGATAGAGTAATCTTGGTTGTAGATTCCTGCTGTTCATCACTTTGAATATTTCTTGCCACTCCCGTCTGGCCTGCATCGTTTCTGTTGAGAAATCCGCTGACAGTCGTATGGGTGCTCCCTTATAGGTAACCAACTGTTTCTCTCTTGCTGCTTTTAATATTCTCTCTTTTTCTTTTGCTCTTGGCATTTTAATTATGATGTGCCTCGGTGTGGTCCTCTTAGGGTTCCTATATATTGGGGTTCGGTGCACTTCTTGGACTCCTAAGTCAATTTCTTTCACCCGGTGTGGGAAGTTTTCAGTCACTATTTCTTCAAATAGGTTTTCATTGTCTTGGCCTCTCGCTTTTTCTGGCACCCCTATAATTTGGATGTTGGTATGCTTGAGGTTGTCCCAGAGGCCCCTTACACTATCTTCAATTTTTTGGATTCTTTTGGTTTCTTGCTTTTTCAGCTGAGTGGATTTTACCTCTTTGTATTTCAAATCTTTAACTTGGTTCTTGGGGTGCTCCAGGGCACTTTCAGGTCTTTGTATAATATTTTTTGTTTCAGTCAGTGTATGCTTAATTTCTGGTTGGTCCTTTTTCATATCCTTGAGAGTCTGCTTTATATCCTTGAGGGTTTCTTTCATTTCCTTGTAGGACTCATTCATTTCCACGTTGATCTTAATAATTTCTTTGCAGCTCTCGTTTATATCCTGGAGGGTGTTGTTCATTTTCTTGTAGGACTCACTCATTTCCTTTGTGGTCTTGCTTATTTCCTTATATGCCTCGATCTTTTGTTGGAGCCTCTTAAAAAACCCTATAACCATGGTTCTGAATTCCATGTCCAGTCGTTTTTTTTCCTCCATTTCTTTCACATCTGATTTCTTTCCATGTTGCTGCATGGTGGCTGCTTCCCTGAGTTGGTCAATTAGCTTTGTGTGGTAGACGTGCTACAAGGGATAGTGGCTCAGCCTCCCCAGTTACCTGAGGTGGATATGGGCTGCACAGTCTTGCTGAAGTTAAGCTCAGGTTAATCGTTGCTAGCACTTGGAGGGTTGACCTCCAGGCCAATTTTCTGTGAAGCTCAGCTGTGCTCAGGTTGGGTGGGCGGAGTCTCCGGGCCAAGCAGACAGCGTTAGCTCCGCCCTATGCGGCCCCAGGGACTCTGTGCCGGGGGCAATGGCTGCCAGCACCTCTGAGAGAGAGCCGCTATGGTGCTCCACCGGCTGCCGGTTGCCGGGGAATTCAGATTTTCCCAAAATGAGTCTGCATGCGCAATGTCTCACCCAGGATCGTAAAACAAAGCCGTCTGATGGTTTTCCGAATGAGAGGCAAGTCGCGGTGCACTCTCTGCGCCGTCACGCAGCCGAGCTGTTCGCGCGAGCTGCCTTCTCCACAAGCTGGGAGACCCGGCAGCACCCGAGTTTCAGCGTGCCCTCCCACTGTCCAGTTTTCACCCCGTGTGATAGTGGGTTCTCTGGACTTCGCCCAGAGCTGGAGAATCAGTCAGTGGGGCGCCTTTGTCTCCCCGTTCGAGAAAACTGGCCGGTTTTCAGCTGCCCGCCCTCTCCTCGGCGCACGCTCCAAACCTCTTTCCTGGCGAATCTTTCAAGGCTGTCCGCCACCACTCCTCCGGGTCACAGTGTCTTATCTTCACTTTCATTTGTGGAATTTTCACTCGGCGAGCTTTCTGGTGATTCTGGAAGGTGTTTGTTCTTTCGTTAAGTTGTAGTATTAAAATTGCTGATTATGACGGCAAGATAGGTGTTTTGCCTTTGCCGTCATCTTAGTTCTCCTGTTGCTCTCTTTCTAACTCTTAGAGCTGTAGGGTTAGATAATTTATTACCATTTTTCTTGTGTTTTTTTTTTTTTTTTTGAGATAGGCATATAGAGCTATGAACTTCCCTCTCAAGACTGCTTTTGCTGTGTTCCATAGATTTTGGATTGTTATGTTTTCATTGTCATTTGTTCACATGATGTTCTTTTTTGATCTCTTTGGTAACCCAATCATTGTTTACTAGCATGCTATTTAGCCTCCAGGTGTTTGTTTTTTGTTTGTTTGTTTGTTTCTAGAGGCCCAGTGTATGAAATTTATGCATGAGGGACTTGTGTGTCCTTCAGCCCAGCCTGCACCCTCTCCAATCTGGGATCCCTCTAACAATGCAGTACTGCTGGCCCCCAACTGCTTGCCTGCCTGCCTTCCTGATTTCCCCTAACTACTTCTGCCTGCCAGCCTGATCACCCACTAACTACTCCCCTGCCAGCAAGAGTGACACCTAACTGCTCCCCTGCTGGCCCGTTTACCCCTAACTCTCCTCCCCTGCTGGCCTGGCAACCCCTAACTGTCCTCCTCTGCCAGGCTATTCCCCCCAAATGCTCTACCCTGATGGCCTGGTCACCCTTAACTGCCCTCCTCTACAGGCCTGGTCCCTCCTCAACTGCCCTCCCCTGCTGGCCTGGTTCCACCCTAATTGCTCTATCCTGCTGTCTTGGTCATCCTTAACTTCCCTCCCCTGCAGGCCTGTCCCCTCAAACTACTCTCTCCTGCAGGCTGGTTGTCACCAACTGCCCTCCCTTGTAAGCCTGGTCCCTCTCAACTACCTTTCCCTGCTGGCCTGATTGCTCACAACTGCCCTCCCCTGCTGGCCATCTTGTGGTGGCCATCTTGTGTCTACATGGGGGCAGCCATTTTGTGTGTTGGAGTGACAGTCAATTTCCATATTACCTCTTTATTATATAGGATTGTCATTGATTTCTAGTTTTATGCTATTGTGATCTGAGAATATGCCTGATATAATTTCTATCTTCTTGAATTTGAAGAGACTTTGCCTGTGTCCTAATATATGGGTTATCTTTGAAAAAGACACATGTGCATTTGAGAAGAATGTATATTCTGTGATTTTAGGGTGAAATGTTCTGTAGACATCAATTAATTCCATCTGACATAGTGAGTCATTTAAGATTGATGTTTATTTGCTGATTTTTTTTTGTTTAGAGGATTTGTCTGGTGGTGTTAGTGGGGTATTAAAGTCCCTTACTATGATTGCTTTGCTGTCAATCTCTCCCTTGAGATCTTCCAGAAGTTTTTATTTTAGGTATTTGGTGCTCCTATATTGGGTGCATATATATCTACAAGAGTTATTTGTGAATTGCTCCCTTTTTGAATTATGAAGTGACCTTCCTTATCTCTTGTTATGCTTTTCACTTTGAAGTCTAATTTGTCAGATCTAAGTATTGCTATCCCAGATTTTTTCCCATTGACCTAAAACACCTTTTTCCACCCCTTCACCATTAGTCTGTGTAAGTCCTTTGTTCTTAGTTGGGCTTCTTGTATTCAGCAGATATATGGGTCATGTTTTCTTATCCCCTCAGCTGCCCTATGTCTTTTGATTGGGGCATTTAATCCATTTACATTCAAAGTCATTATTGATAGGTATTTATCACCAATTTTATTATTTATGCCTGTGTTCCTTATTCCCTTCATATTTGTTTTTCTTTTCACAGCAGACCCTTTAGCATTTCTTGCATTGCTAGTTTTGTGGTAATAGACTCCTCAGTCCTTTTTTGTCCGTGAAGCTTCTGATTTCACCCTTAATCTTGATTGATAGCATGGGGAGAAAACTCCAATAAAACAAGACCTAATCCAAAAAATGCAAATAACAAACACCCAGAGATGAATGGAAACTACAAACATCAACTAATACAAAATATGTAAACTACAAACCCCCAAACAACAAACTCCCAGATGAATCTGAGGAAACAGAGCTTATTTCCAGAAGGTAAGGTCAAGGAATTGAATGAATTGGGAAACAGCCATAAATCATTGTAGAGGAGGTGAATAGAGAATAAGTGTATAAGAAGAAAAGTAAAAAACTAAATACAAAAAATTATATATATATCCCTATCTAATAAAGAGGGAAAATACTAATTGACCTTCACACCAGTGCAAAGATGGTGATGCCAATAACCAATAAAGAGGAAATATGCTAATTGACTGCCCCGCCCTCAAAGATGATGGTGCCCAAAGCCAATAAGGAAGGAATATTGTAATTGACTTCCACACCTTCAAAGATGGCAGCACCCACAGCCACAAGATGGCAGCAACCAGTTCTCTCAGCCCTGCAGTGGCGGCAGGTGCATGGCAAATCCAGGCTGCTCCTCACACCTGCCTCCAGAGTCCCCCAGTCTCTTTAGCCCCCTAGCCACTCAGAGCTGACACAAAGTGCAGGCAAGCCTTGGATGGCAGCTGCCCAGTTGCCCAGGGCTGGCCACAGGCACAGGCAAGTTTCAGGTGGCAGCTGCCCAGCCAATGCCCAAGGTGCAGGCAAGCCTTGGATGTCGGCTGGCCAGATGCCCAGAGCAGACCCATGGTGCAGACAAACCTCAGATAACAGCTTTCCATCCACCCAGGGCTGGCCCGAGGCACAGATAAGCCTTGGATGGCAGCTGCTCAGCTTCCCAGGGCCTCCCAAAGCTCAGGTAACCATGGCGGGCCAAGGCATGCTCTGCCAGCAGTGGCAGCAGCAAAGTTGTGATGGAGGCGTCACCTTCATCCTGATCACTGTGTAGCCTCCAGTTCCTGAGGGCTCCTGGACTGTGAGAGGAGGAAGGCCAGACTGAGGAAATTCCCCATCCGTACATAAATTGTTTTTTCAAAAGAAGATATATATATATATATATATATATATATATATATATATATATATATATGTATATAACATTTCCCCTTCTTTAATCTATCTATGTATCCATTTACTATTGGAAAAGGACAATAGAGAGTAGATAGACCTGAGGTTGTGACTGGAATTAGTTAAACTATTAATAGGAGAAAAGAACAAGTGAGGAGAGGAAAAATAGAAGTAAAAACAGAATAAAACAAAAAGAACCAAAACAAACAAGCAATAAAAACCAAAATAATCAACAATCAAACAAACAACAAGACAGGGGAAATAAAAGGAGGAAAAAGAAAATTTGGATAGTGAAGAGAGAAGTGTGTATGGACTTGGAACAGAGGAGCAGGAATTAGATATATGAATAACATCAATTTTTAACAGGTAGCAAAGAGAAAGGATGGAGAAAAACTAAATCAGGAACAGGGTAAGAGAAATAGGACAAAAGGGGAAAGTGTGAAAGAGAACATTGTCATAAACGAAAAATTGACATACAGTAAAATAATGCTAAAGGAAAAACAAAAAAAGAATGTAGAACACTAATTCCAAAATAAAAAATAAAACAAAAATAAACCCTTAAAAAGCCAAAATAATAGTATTAATTATAATAATCAAAAATAAAAATATAATAAAAGGTTAAATCAAGTGAGAAAAAAATAGTTTCTTAAGTAAAATACAAAAAAAAATGTGAAGTAGTGATGGTCATTCACTTCCTCTACTGCTCTGCCTGACAGGTCTGTTTCCTGTCAGGCAGACAACACAGTATTGAAGTTCCCTGCACTCCACCACTCCTCTGTGTCATAAGCAACAACCCATTTTTCAAGCAGTCAGGAGTTCTTTGTTTCTCACCCTGCGTTTAGTTGTATTTACAAAAGAGTCAATTTCTGATACAACCCCTGAGTGGCAATGTTTCTGTATTGATATCTGGTGCTAAAGGCGCCTCCCATACAGGGTCTTTAGATTGCTTTCCTTGCAGCACTCAATACTGGGTTGGGGGATAGACTGCCATAGAGCTGGTTTTATGCTCATCTATTCCTACTCTGAACCCCAGGTTCCACAAAAACAGCTTTCCCCTGCAGTCTCGGTGAGTGTTTTTTAATTGGAAGATACTATGTACTGGACTTAGCAATCAAAAGCAAAGATTTAAAAAGAAAAAGAAGAAGGAGGAGGGGGAGGAGGAGAGGGAGAGAGAGAGGAAGAGGGAGAGGGAGAGGGAGAAGGAGAGGGAGAGGAAGAGGGAGAGGGAAAGGGAGGAGGAGGAGGAGGAGGAGGAGGAGGAGGAGGAGTGGGAGGAGAAGGAGGAGAAGGAAGAGGAGGAGGAAGAGGAGGGATGAGGAGAAGGAGGAGGGGATAAGAAGGAGAAGGAGGAGGAAGAGAAGGAGGAGGAGGTAGAGGAGGAGGGAGGAGGAGGGAGGCGGAGGGAGGAGGAGAAGGAGGAGGATGGAGGAGAAGGAGGAGAGGGATAAGAAGGAGAAAGAGGAAGAGAAGGAGGAGGAGAAGAAGGAAGTGGAGGAGGAGAAGGAGGAGGAGAAGGACGAGAAGGAGGAGGAGGAGGGGGAGGAGGAGGAGGAAGAGAAGGAGGAAAAGGAGGAGGAGGACGAGGAGGTGAAGGAGGAGGAGGAGGGAGGAGGAGGAGAATGATGATGAGGAGGAGAAGGAGGAGGGGGAAAGAAGGAGGAGGAGGAGGGAGGAGGAGAAAGAAGAGGAAGGACGAGGAGGAAGAGGAGGGAGGAGGAGAAGGAGGACAGGGATAAGAAGGAGAAGGAGGAGGAAGAGAAGGAGGAGGAGGAGGAGGGGAAGGAGGAGGAGGAGGAAGAAGAAGAGGAAGAACGAGGAGGAAGAGGAGGGACGAGGAGAAGGAGGATGGGGATAAGAAGGAGAAGGAGGAGGAGGAGAAGGAGGAGGAGGAGGAGGAGGAGGAGGAGAAGGGAGAAGGAGAAGGAGGAGGATGGAGGAGAAGGAGGAGGGGGAAAAGAAGGAGGAGGAGGAGGAAGAGCGGAAGGAGGAGGAGGACGAGAAGAAGAAGAAGAAGAAGAAGAAGAAGAAGAAGAAGAAGAAGAAGAAGAAGAAGAAGAAGAAGAAGGAGGAGGAGGAGGAGGAGGAGGAGGAGGAGGAGGAGGAGGAGGAGGAGGAGGAGGAGGAAGAGAAGGAGGAGGAGGAGAAGGAGGAGGAGGAAGAGGGGAAGGAGGAGGAGGAGGAGAAGAAGGAGGAGGAGGAGGAGGAGGAAGAAGAGGAAGGACGAGGAGGAAGAGGAGGGACGAAGAGAAGGAGGATAGGGATAAGAAGGAGAAGGAGGAGGAAGAGAAGGAGGAGGAGGAGAAGAAGAGGGAGGAGGAGGAGGAGGAGGAGGGAGGAGGAGAAGGAGGAGGATGGAGGAGAAGGAGGAGGGGGAAAAGAAGGAGAAGGAGGAGGAGGAAGAGCGGAAGGAGGAGGAGGAGGAGATGAAGAAGAAGAAGGAGGAGGAGGAGGAGGAAGAGAAGGAGAAGGAGGAGGAGGAGAAGGAGGAGGAGGAAGAGGGGAAGGAGGAGGAGGAGGAGAAGAAGAAGGAGGAGGAGGAGGAGGAGGAAGAGGAAGGACAAGGAGGAAGAGGAGGGACGAGGAGAAGGAGGATAGGGATAAGAAGGAGAAGGAGGAGGAAGAGAAGGAGGAGGAGGAGGAGAAGAAGAAGGAGGAGGAGGAGGAAGAGGGAGGAGGAGAAGGAGGAGGATGGAGGAGAAGGAGGAGGGGGAAAAGAAGGAGAAGGAGGAGGAGGAAGAGCGGAAGGAGGAGGAGGAGATGAAGAAGAAGAAGGAGGAGGAGGAGGAGGAAGAGAAGGAGAAGGAGGAGGAGGAGAAGGACGAGGAGGAAGAGGGGAAGGAGGAGGAGGAGGAGGAGAAGGAGGAGGAGAAGGAGGAGGAGGAGGAGGAGGAGGAGGAGGAGGAGGAGGAGCCGACCTAGGAAGCTTGCAGACTCATGTCTTTTTCCCCTGGCACTTCGCAGCCAGTGTACTGCTAAAGCTTCAGGCTGCTCCCTGCAGTAGGTTAATTTCTGTAGTCCCTTTCTGCCAGCATCCCTATGGACCCTCTTCCACATCGAGGCCTACACTACACTGACCTCAGCAGCTGTGAATTTTGTGGGGTGCAGTCTTCCTCTGAGTCTTTAGCTCCTGCTTTGCACATTTTGCCGCATATCTCCTTCCAGTCTGGATGCCAGATCTCACCTTTCCCTAGGCAATATCTGACCTGTGTTTAATTTTCCAATTCCATGTGGATATTAATTGATTCAGCTGATCCTTCTCTCTGCTCTTTGAGAAGGTGCAGGGCTTGTCCGTATATTTGCAACGCTTTGTCTCCTGGACAGACTTTCTAGGCTCCTGCCATCAGAGAGGCTGGAGTCTTGGTGTTCCTGGGTTCACAACTGAGGCAGTTTGTCCCTAGGGGTTGTGGTTGTAGGGTCCTAAGAGGTATCCCAGGTCCCCGGTGGAAGGTAAGGCTGAGTTTCAGGTCACAGCTGGTATCCCCTCAAGATGGCAAGGTCTCCGTGGTGACAGAGCTGACTGTTCAGAGAGGGATTTCAACAGCAAGTAGAGGCTGCTGGCCAAGGGAGCCGGGTCAGGCAGTCCCCAACAATTCCTTGGAATATAGTTATCCCTCACTCACTAATACAGGTACTTCCCGCATGTCCACACACTCTCCTTTCATTCTTTCACTCACACACTATCTTGCAGCTTGTAGTCTCATCACCAGTCATCTTGGATACAGCTTTCCCCATCTTATCGACATAAATATATTTTAACTATATTCTGTATGTTTTATCACTTTACTGAACTTTTCTCCTATAGAGAAATACTGATTCTTCCATGACTACAGTCCTGTTATAAACGTTATCCCTACCTGGGAAACTGCTCTTGATGGAGGATCACATTTTATTCATTAGAACCTTCAACAAGTCCATTCTGTTTGGCCAGATTTACAACATTTTCATCACTGTGCTTATCACTCTCAATCCTCAGGTTTGGTTGGACATATAAACAACATTATTAAGATTCAATTGGCCTTCCAAATAACTTAGCCAAAAGCATTGCACTGGGTACTTTCAAATCTCAGATCTACCCCTTAAAAATCAAGCAAGTGTGGGTGCTGGATTTCAAAGCAAGGCTTATGTATTTTCAGTTTATGGGGTCCTAAATTGGAAATCATAATACCCTGAGCACATTTAAATGGTGATATTAATTATTATTACCAAATAACAACCCACTGTTACCTAAGATTCTATTTTCAAATTTTGGGAAAATAAAAATGCAGGCATCGCTGTTATTTTCACTAGTCAGAGACCCCAATCTTTTTGGTTTTGTACTTTTGAAAGACATGTTTGAAAAATGTAAACCATATTCCGTCTATTGACCATGACCACTTAACTCCAGAAATAAACTACATTTAAAAATATTTATGGTTTGCCCTAGCTGAATTTTCACAGTGGATGGAGTGTCAGCCTGCAGACTGGGGAGTCCCGGGTTCGATTCTAGTCAAAGACACATGCCAGGATTGCAGGCTAAGTCCCCAGTAGGGGTTGTTCAGGAGGCAGCTGATCAATGATTCTCTCTAATCAATGATGTTTCCATTTCTCCCTCTCCCTTCCTCTCTTAAATCAATAAAAATGTATTTAGAAATATTTATGGTTTATGATAGAAATTACCACACTTTACATGTACAACTGGATTTTAAGCTAGAATCATGTATCTAACCACCTAAGAACAAGTGAAATACTTGATTTTATTCCATACTATTCTTGGCCTTGAAGTTTGTCAGGTTGAAAATGTATAATACGTAATTTGGTATCCAAAAAACCTCAACTTATATTGTTTTCAGGAATGTTTTGGTTTCTGAAGTTCATATAAAAGTAATTGTCCTTTTTAAAACTTTTCAGCTTACTTGAAAGAGTTTTGTACTGAACCTATATATTGCCTGAATGCATTTTATATTAACCAGTTACCTTCTTCCATAAAACGTGAGGAGGGATTTATTTTTTGTCTGATTTATTCATTTCACAATATGTACATTATCAATAAACACATTATACACCCAAATAAAATATGTCCCATGATTTCCAGTATCCACTTGAAACCACAGAATTCCAAATTCTATATATACTATGTTTTTCCTATACTTAAATATCTATGATAAATTTTAATTTATAAATTAGGTATATTAAGAGACTAACAACAACAGCTAATAATATAATAGATAAATTACAATAATATACTGCATTAAGAGTTATTTAAATGTGGTAACTTGTTTCAAGGGATTCCTATTAAAGTCTTAATATAGGCTCAATGCTTTGTGTTTGCAAATTGCGTCAACTGGAACACATTTTTTTTTGTTCATGTCTTTCACTCACAATTTTAATGGCTTTTTCATCTTAACTAAACATCATGGCCATAACTTTTTCAATTTGAGGTAAAACAACACAATTAGCATGTATTTCTTTCTCCTTCACAATTTTGTGAACATATTTACTATTACAGTAGATTGGAAAGGGCAGCATCTAAAGCCAAATTCCTGAGCTGTTTCTTCCTTCTTAGTTACAATATATCACATTACTCCCTCTCCCTTTTGTTAATAATACAATATTTTAAAACAGTCTAAAGTGAACAGATTTATTAATTTTATAAATTTGAATGTTCTTTGGCTGAGTTTTTAAATAATTTATTTGTATATAGGAATACCCCATTGTGAACATATAGTTTCAAAAAGGTTTTAAAGAAACATCAATGTGAGAGGTCATAACACACCCTCTTATATGCATTTTGATTACCTACTATCTACTAGGGGAAATTTCATTGAAAAATGTTAATACTTTATAAAAACATCTAGAAATAATGTTATTAAGATATATTTAGAAACATTTATGAAGGCATATAAAACTTATCTTCATAAGCCAGATGAAGAAAATGAAGTGAAGAGAATAGAATAAAATTTGCTTTTTAAAATTTCCATGGGAGAATGTCAGCATAAACTCATTTATTTTAAGAATATGCTTAGATATGAAAGATAAAGAATTATATTAAACTAGAGGCCCGGTGTATGCAATTCATGCTTGGGGGCAAGGAGTGTCCCACAGCCCAGCCTGCACACTATCCAATCTGGAACCCCTCGAGGGATGTACAACTACCCATTTAGCCCCGATCCCAGTAGGATCGGGCCTAAATGGACATTCTTCTCACAATCCAGGACTGCTGGCTCCAAACTGCTCACCTACCTGCCTTCCTGATTGCCTCTAACTGCTTCTGCCTGTGAGCCTGATAACCCCCTAACCACTACCCTGCCAGCCTAATTGATGTCTAACTGCTTCCCTGCCAGCCTGTTTACCACCAACTTCCCTCCTCTGCTGGCCTGGTCACCCCTAACTGCCTTCCTCTGCAGGCTTGATCACCCCCACTGCCCTCCCTTGCAGGCCTGGAACCTCCCAATGGCCCTCTACTGCTGGCCATCTTGTGGTGGCCATCTTGTGTCCACATGGGGGCAGGATCTTTGACTACATGGGGGCAGCCCTCTTGTGTGTTGGAGTGATGGTCAATCTGCAAATTACTCTTTTATTAGATAGGATAGATGCCTGGTGCATGGGTGGGAGCTGGCTAGTTTGCCCTGAAGGGTGTCCTAGATCATGGTGGGGGTTCCCTTGGGACATGGGGCAGCCTGGGCCAGGGGCCTGTGATGGTTTTCAGGCTGGCCTTGCCTCCCAGGGACCCAAGCAGAAGCCTTGGAATCTGGGATTAATTTCTGTTCTACAATTGAAACTTTGTAGCCTGGAGTGGACCCACATCTTCTGCTCGCTCCATGCTGACAGCCTTTTCTGTTTGAGTTAATTTAAATTTTATGATAGAAACTTTGTAGCCTAGAGTGGAGGCCTAGGCCTGCAAGGGCAAATGGAAAGCCTGGCTTCCTGCATTGCCAGGGTAACCCAAGCCTCCCTCCTGCTCTTAGTGGCCACAGCCATCTTGGTTGGAGTTTATTTGCTCCTGATTGGCTGATTGGGAATGGCTTGTGGGCATGGCTTAATTGGAGGTATGGTCAATTTGCATATTACTCTTTCATTAGGTAGGATACTCAGAATCAAAAAGATATCTAATTACTGAATAAAATGATATATAGATTCATAGTCCAGAAATTATATAATGGTGTCCCTTAATAATGAGGATCTTATTGTTAACACTATATACAAGGAAAAAAATCTTTAATTGGATTACAGATAAAAGTAAACATATAAAAACAAATATATACTAGAATAAAACATGAGTGAAATCTTTTAACATTGGGTATAGGCAAATAATTTCTATTGTAAGAGTAGGTCAGGGGAAATATAATTTTGAGAAAAATATTATGCTGGGGTATTATAGAATATTATATTTGCTGCTAAAAATGGTGTTATAAGAAAAATAATTTGAGTCCTATATTTTTGTAAAAGGAAAGCCAAAAGATCATGGAAAATGTGATGGTGAAAATAAAAATAAATAATATTAAATAGGACAAAAGTGGAAGGAGAGATGAGAAAATTAAATTTCATGTATGGGAATATACTTTTGGAAAACCCTATGTTAACTGTATGGATAATTAACAAATACAAAAGTCACATTCCCTGCATTTCAATGGCATTAATTTTACTGTAGGTAACCAAAACACAATGTATTTTTAAAGACAGACTTGCTAAATATTATAATTGAGGTACAAGTAATTTAATGAGAATGGGCAAGGGAGAATTATTAGAAGGTTTGGAGGTTTTGATCAACTGTAAGAGTTTCACAGATAGTTATGGATCCAGGGAGAAATATAAGCTATCTTTTTTCCCATTTTATTTTTCAATTATAGCTTATATTCAAAGGATTTTTATAGCAAAAGTATAGAAGTATAGAAAACATTTTTGGAAAATGGCAAGATGGCCAATATAGCAAAACAAAACAAAACAAAACAAAACACCTGTTTTCTAAAAGGAGATGCAAGGTTGAGTTTTGGGAGAAGGTAAATCTGGAAATGCACATGGTGTATAAATGGACATAACAATCTATCCTATATAATTAAAGCCTAGGTGGTGTCACACGATATCATCACAAGATGGCCACCATAAGATAGCTGCCCTTGCATAATCACAAGATGGCCTCCACAAGAGGGCTGCCACAACATGGTTGTCACAAGATGGCTGCCACAAAATAATCACCACAAGATGGCTGGCAGGGGAGGGCAGTTGGGTGTGATCAGGCTGTCAGGGGGGCCAGTTAGGGGTGACCAGGACAGCAGGGGAGGGCAATTGGGGGTCATTAGGCTGGCAGGGGAAGGCAGTTGGGAGCAAGATTAGGCCTGCAAGGGAGGGCAGTTGGGGGCATTCAGGCAAACAAGCAGGTGAATGGTTAGGAGCCAGCAGTCCTGGATTGTGAGAGGGATGTCTTGATGCTGGATCAGCAGTTGGACATCCCCCAAGGGGTCCTGATTGGAGGGGGTGCAGGCCAGGCTGAGGAAGACTCCCCTGAACAAGATTTTTGTACATTGGGCCTCTAGTCTATATACACTAAGTGGCCAGATTATTATGATCTCTGAACACATAATAGTCTGTCCACTCAGTGTATATATAAAGAGGTAGTATGCAAATTACACCAGGATGCCATAATGGGTCACGGACAGGAAGAGGTTGCACACGCAGGTGAGACCTGGAACAGAGACAAAGACAGAGACAGGGGCCCAGCCAAAGCCACTGTGCCATGGCTTGGGCTGTGCCCCCAGAGTTGTAATGGACATGGACAGGGAGAAGGGGGCCAGCCTGAGTCACCATGCTGTGGCTTGAGCAGGCCCCTCAAAGCTGGAGTGGACACGGACAGGGACAGGGAGGCTGGTCCATAGTCTCTGTGGCTGAACACAGGCCCAGAGAGGAAAGGGGAGGTCCCAGCAGGGGAACAATGACTACTGTGAGCATCTCCATCTGGAAAAAACACCCTCACGTTCCAGTTTCTCCTCATATGTGTCTGAGTTCCTCAGAGCCTCCCCCGGCACTGGAACTCAGAGGAAGTGGGAGCTTGTAAATTCAGTTTGTAGTGCCAAACTTTTAAGAGGAGCAGCTGGTCTCCAGCAGCCTGTGTATCACTCAGCCCCAATCCACACTGGTTTTTACAGTCTGTAGGTTTTACTTCCCATAGGAACTTCTTTCCCCAGTTTTGGAATCCTGAGCTGGGCATTTGGTATGGGGCTGGGACCCCTCATTCTTCCCATTAGCCTCCACAGAGGCAATCTCCTTCCCAATTACAAAAAGCAGCACATCTGGGTACTAGACCAGCCCGTTTTGTGCCTCCACACCTCCTACCAGTCTCAGTGTGCTTTCTCCTTTACTTCTCTAGTTTTAGTACCTCCACTCAGCCAGCTTTCTGGCGGTTCTGGATGATAGTTGTTCTGTATTTTAGTTGTAATTTTCATGTGGTGTCTCCTGCACAGCAGCTCTCCCACTCTAGTTGCAGCTGGTCCCCAGAGCCAATTGGCCTGGAGGTCACTTTCTCCCAGGGACACCAATAGCAATCAAAGCTCAACTACAATAAAACTGTACACACATTCCACAAAAGGGTGCACCAAGAGTATCCACCTCAGGTGATTGGGGAGGCTGAGCCACTGGAACCTATAGAATACATATTATACGAGGCCACTCTATCAACTCAAGGAGACTTTGCAGCTTTACCCAAATCATAGAAGCAAACACAGGGAAGCAGGCAAAATGTGGAGACAAAGAAACATGTCACAAATGAAAGGAATGGAAGAAAGCAAACTACTTGATATATAATTCAGAAATACAATTACAAGGTTACTCAAGAATCTTCTAGAAACCTCTGAGGAACTTAGTGAGACTTTCAAGAATATTGGTGAGAATGCCAAAAAAAAAAAAAAAAAAAAAAAAGGGAAATGGACCAGTCAGAAATTAAGAATGAACTAACTGAAATGAAGAATAATATACAGGGATTCAACAGTAGACTAGAGGATCCTGAGAATCAAATCAATGATTTGAAATATGGGGAATCAAAAAACACCCAACCAGAAGAGCAAAAAGAAAAAAAGAAAAAAAAATGGAGTGTAGGGAGCAGCTATAGAGTTAAGCCTCAGCCCGACCTGTTGGTAAAGCCACAAACAAGTCCCAGCTTAGAGGGAACAGCCTTCTTAGCATAATTAAACCTGACCTTATGACACTCCCTAGATCCTTCCTCTGCAGCTAATGGGCTGTGGGAGGTGCAGCAAGTGCTGCCCAAACAAGTGAAACTCACAAGAACATTATAACTATGGTGACCACTACCGTGTTTACCTTTGGCTATAAAAAAGGCTCAGCTTTCCATCTGGATATTTCTCTGTGGCCTTCTCCAGGCGCAGGAGATCCACCTAGACCCAGATTATTCTCTTTGTCTTGTCTTCTTCAATCCTTCACCACCCCCCTCAAGTTCACTGAATCCTTGGCTGTGCTGATGGGGCACAATGAACATAGTATAAGGAGCCTCTGGAACAACTTTAAGTGTACAAACATTTGGATTATGGGGCGCCAGAAGAAGAGAGAGAGCAAGATATTGAAAACATATTTGAAAAAATGACAGAAAATGTCCCTTACCTGGTGAAAGAAATAGACTTACAAGTCCAGGAAGTGCACTGAACCTCAAACAAAAGAAATCCAAAGAGGACCACACCAAGAAACATCATAATTAAAATGCCAAGGTCAAAAGACAAAGAGAGAATATTAAAAGTGGCAAGAGAAAAACAGTTAATTACCAACTAGGGAGCGCCCATATGACTGTCATCTCAACAGAAACTATGCAGGCCAGAAGATAGCGGCAAGAAATAGTCAAAGTGACGAATACCAAGAATCTACAACCAAGATTACTCTAACCAGATAAGCTATCATTCAGAATTGAAGGTCAAATAAAGAGTTTCACAGATAAGAAGAAGCTAAAGGAGTTCATCACCACCAAACCAGTATTATATGAAATGCTGAAAGGTATTCTTTAAGAAGAGGAAGAAGAAAAAGGTAAAGATAAAAACTATGAACAACAAAGTGACAACAGATACATATCTATCAAGAACTGAATTTAAAAATCAAATGAATAAAAAATCTGATTAACAGAATAAATTGGTGAATGAAATAGAATCAGGGACAGGGAAATGGAACACACTGATAATTATCAGAGGAAAGGAGGTGTGGGGGGTGCAGGAAGATATTACACAAAGATATTACACATGTATGCATTACCTATGGACAGAGATAATAGGGTGACGAGGGCTTGGGGTGGGATATGAAATGGGTGGAGGGGAGCTACTGGTGGAAAGAAGAGGAACATCTGTAATAGTATCAACAGGAAAAAAATTTTTAAAGAAAGAGGACAAAAAGGAAAAGAAAAAATAAGACAAAAATCTCTGGAATTTTTCTGTCTGGATGCAGGTATTGTTGTATCTAGAATAACTGAATGAGATACAAAATACCTTAATAAGCCAATTAATGAGAATTAGGAGTCATTTATTGCATGCAGCCAAGAGGGAGGTGTGTTCTTCCAAATCTCTGAGCCCCAACATAGAGGAAGTGTCTTGTATTTATACTTTTTGAGCCTCTTTGTTTGCAGATATTACAAAGGGCTCTATGTGAGTTATTATTACAGACAGTTGTAACCTTGAATACATAATAAGTTTGTACTTGGCATAAGAATATGGGAATTATCTATTACATTGGATGGCTAGCTTGCAAGGTCAGACAGTTAAGTTTATCTCTTTCTATTATTTGAACTAAGAAACAAAGTCATTTTACAGAATAACAGACCATCTTAAAGTGACAGAGTTTATGACAGAGTTTACAGGAGTAGGGATTATCTAACAATAGCAGAGAGTTTTAAACAGCACTTTTATATAGAAGATGGAAGTTACTATGCTTCAGTATATGGAAGTTCACCGTACTTATCTCTCTGCTTTTGTATGTATTTGAACCACAAACAGATAGGTGCTGCTATAAAGTAGCATAACCCCCATCTAGTATCTGAAGGGCTCATTCATCTTTCCAAAAAGTCACTTGCTTTTCCATAAGTGTGCAGTCTTTCCCTACCTTCCTTTACAAAGTGAGGTGTGCATACTGACTACCCACCTGATTTACTGTGTGTGTGCGTGTGTGTGTGTGTGTGTGTGTGTGTGTGTGTTTGTGTGTGTGCGTGATACACCTGTTGATAAACTTATTTGCTTTTCATAAACAAGATTTGAATGGAAAAAATCTTTCAAATTATCACTCAAAATTTATGTTCCATAAAAGAAGATAGTTGAAATGAAATTATATTTGAAAATATGCATTCATGGCTAAAAATATCATATCGAAATTGAAATACAGTGGCCCAGATGAAAAAATTATTTTCAGCTTATAGAATAAAAATTTTTTTTCTTGAATATGTAAATAGCTCAGGAAATAAAAATGAAAAAAAGAACAATTATTTCATGAGAAAAAAGTCAAAGAATATGAACAAAGTGTTCTAAGAAAGGAAATGCATATAATTCTAAAACTTAATAAATAGCTGCTCAGGTGACATCAACAAGATGGCAGAACAGGAGGTTCCAGGTTTCACCTCTCTATGAAAAACTTTGTCCAATCATTCATGGCAAAGAATACCTTTGTATTAGTCCTTGAGTCTAGATAAGGTTATAGCACTCTGATGGAGTAAAATTATAAAGTGACACTATGAATAACATATGAAGTGTAATTATAATTCTCCCCCTTCCCAAAATGGAGGATTTTTTCTCATGAAGCAAGGTGAAATTGTAGTGAGTTCCAAATTTCCCCAGCCTTTGTGGTACTTCCCAGGAGCCCGTTTCTATTACTCCTTACCCAGAGCACTAAGAACGTCAGCAAGACTGAGCCACCTGAATAGAAATAGAATCAAGGAGAAGGGTCAGTAGGTCATAACTACTTGATCACAGTTCTCAACAGGCATTTGAGAAGATCATGCTGACTCACTTGTGGGACTCCACAAAGAGTTCCACCACGAACCCTCCAGGAATACTTGCCAGAGAACCCCCTCCCCCCACATCCTGTTGATTCATGCCTTCGGCTCTTCACATGCCCTCTTACCACAGAAGTAGTATGTATACCCACATGTATTAGTGTGTGGCCTGCATGAGATCCCACAGACAGCACATGGATATCAATAGTATTGTGAATCTCACCAGCCAACTTAACTCTATTAGTTTGGTAGAAGACACACAACACTGAAAAGTTCAGATAATTTCCCTAGGGAAAATCATCAGGAGGCTCTCAGCACTATACCTAGCTTTGTGAGATTGAAAGAAAGCACACAATCTTAAGACTTATTCTCTGTGAGGGAACAAAATTAAGTAGAGCAGGTGAATCCAGAGAAAACAGCATAAGACTCATATAACCTCTCACCAGGTTTACTGATCTTTCTCTTCGAAAGCCAGTCAGTGAAGACTGCAGAAGGTAACTACTTCCCAAATTGTGAAGAGCAATGCAAGACTTCAAGAAACATGAAAAAAAATCAAAGAAAAAAATATGCCATCAAATAATAAATTTTATTGGCTGACCTCAAAACAATTTAGATCTACATTTTTGTTTTTGAAAAATCACTTGAATTCTACCTTGGTTGCAGACTATGTGGAAGCTAGCAACCTAGAGGCCACCTTCCCAGAGGTGAACACTCCCATTGTTACTGTACCAGCCTAGTCCTCCAACTACTAGCAACACAAATTTGTCATACTTGGGTAATATAGAGAAGTCAGCTGGCTGACCCAAGTAAGGACACTGGGGGAACCCTTTTTCTGAAGAAGCTCATGATGGAGTCTCAGATATTAAATAAACTGTGTAGCTTTGGAAAGTGGACCATTCTTTCCACCTCAAGCACACTTTTCCAATCACTTGGCTTACCCTCCCATTCCCTGTAGCCCTGCCATGCTAAGTTCAGTCCTGCAGGAGAATCAAAGTGCTCTCTCTCTCTCTGCAGAACTGGAAATTTCAGAGAGTATTCCCTCACAAAAAGGCTTTTATCCAGGTATTTGGCCAAATTTGGTTGTTGTATGGCTGCATTGTTTGAGGGCTTCTCCTATATCCAATGAGAGCTCAGGCTGCATCATTTGACCTGTCTTTATGACAGCCTGGAATCCCTCCTTGCAGAGTTCATTCCCACCTGAAAATCTGAAAGTTTCCCAGACTGAGACCTTAGGTGAATGTCTCAACTTTTACTCAGGAAAGGGAAAAAGTGCCTTCTATGCTCTGCAGGCTTTACAGCACCACCCATAATGGGAAAATGTGTGGATTTGTTTTCCAGGGTCTCAGAGGCTCTGCCCTGATGAGGTCAACTCCATGAGTATAAGACAGTACTGCTCGAATCTGAGACATTCAAAGGTTGTCTCCTTTGGATGCTATTGCCTGAGACCAACACAAAGTGCTTGCCTGACCTGGCTGGTGGGGCTCAGTGTTAGAACATCTTCCCATGTGTCAAAGGGTCATGGGTTCAATTACTGGTCAAAGGCATGTACCTAATTTTCAGATTTTTTTCCTAGACCAGTCAGGGCATGTACGGGAGGCAACAAGTCAGTGTGACTCAGTGACATTGATGTTCCCCCCCTCTCTCTCTCCCTCCCTCCCTCCTTCCCTCCCTCATTTCCACTCTCTCTAATAGATCATTGAAAAAAATATCCTTGGGTGAGGATTAACAACAATGATGACAACAAATAAAAAAATGTGCTTGGCCACATTCTGTGCGCTTGGCCAACACCACTACCAACAGGAGACTCTTATCGTCTATCCTCCCAAGTCCTGGTGGCTCTTCCCTGTCAAGCTTGTCTCTGCAGAGGGGATATCTGGCTATATACAACCTTAACCTGAAGTGTACTCCTCCTGCTGGAGCGAGAGTTGGAGACTCTGGCAGAGATTGAGTGCCATGGCTCTGTAATAGAGGCCACTTTCCCTTCAATGAGTGCCTATGTGACACCCAAATAAGTGACCCATTACACTGTCCTACTGACCCTAATCACCCCATCCAACTGAGTTTGAAACCAGTGGAAGGGTATGTGGGTGGTTGCCAGCCTAGGCCCACCATATAGTCTTTCACCAGAAGGCTCTGGAGGAATACTAGGCAACCTCAGAGGGAAGCCAAGTAACTGATGGGTGGAGGTGGACCTTAGAAAGTCTGGAACATTTTATAGATCTTCTCCAGCTCTAAGTTGGAAGAAGCTGAACCATGAACACAGATGGAAGCCTCCCATCCATATCCAGGCACAGTAGACAAAGCTACAAACAGTGAATAGTGTGGTAGTCCCAGACAGGTAGCCCAACACTTGTTATACAATGGGAACAAACTAAAATCATTTCCCCTAAGAACGGGAATAAGATAGGGTTATCCACTTTCACCACTTTTATTCAACATAGTACTGAAGTCCTAGATACATCAGTCAGACAAGAAGAAAACATAAAAAAATCTAAATTGGAAAAGAGGAAGGAAACTGTCATTATCACAGTTGACATGATATTGTTCATTGTAAACCCCAAAGACTACACACACACACACACACACACACACACACACACACACACAGACCCTACTAAATTTAATGAATGAATTCAGCAATGTAGCAGGATAAAATAATTAACACCTAGCAATTGATGGCATTTTTATATACCAATAGTGAACTCTCAGAAAGAGAAACTAAGAAAAAAATCCCATTTGCCTTTGCAACAAAATAATTAAGATATTTAGGAATAAATGTAACCAAAGAGATAGCATACCAGTATTCAGAAAAATACAGGATTAAAAAAAAGAGATAGAGGAAGATGTATACAAGTAGAAAGATATACTGTGACCATAGATTGGAAGAATCTACATCATCAAATGTCCATACTACCCAAAGCAATTTAGATCAATGCAATTCCTTTTAAAATAACAATGGCATATTTCACATATGGCATATTTCAGGTATTTTCAGTGGCAATTTTTTGCTGTATTTCTCCTTAGGCAAGGGAAACAAAGAAAAAATAATCAAATGGAACCAATACAACTAAAAAGCTTTTGCACAGCAGAAGAAACAATCAATAAATTGAAAGGAAGACTCACAGAATGGGAGAACATTTGCCAAATGATTCACTTAATGAGTAAATTTTCAAAATACATAAGGAACTCATACAGCCAAAACCGGTTTGGCTCAGTGGATAGAGCATTGGCCTGCGGACTGAAAGATCCCAGGTTCGATTCCTGTCAAGGGCACATACCTTGGTTGCAGGCATATTCCCAGTAGAAGGTGTGCAGGAGGCAGCTGATCGATGTTTCTCTCTCACGATGTTTCTAACTCTATCTATCTCTCTTCCTCTCTGTAAAAAATCAATAAAATATATTTAAATAAAATAAAAATAAAGAACTCATACAACTTAACAAAATGAAGGCAAATAATCCAATTTAAAAATGGCCAAAGGACCAAAATAGACACTTCTCTAAAAGTGTATATTCAGAAGACAAAGATACATATAAAAATTCTCAAAGTCACTAATAATCCAAGAGATGCAAATTAAAATTAAAATTAGGTGTTTATTCACCTATTGATACACCTGTCAGAATGGCTACCATCACCAAATTAACAAATGACAAGTGCTAGTAAGGATGTGGAGAAAAGTGAATTCAAACTAGTTCAACCACTGTGGAAAACAGTGTGGAATTCCCTCAAAAAATTACAAATGGAACTGCCATTTGACTCAGTGATCCCACTTCTAGGAATATATCCTAAGCAACCTGAAACACCAATCAGAAATAATATATGTATCCTTATGTTCATAGCAGCACAATTTACATTATCTAAGATATGGAAATAGCCCAAGTGCATATGAGCAGTTGAGTAGATAAAAAAGCTGTGGTAAACCCTAACTGGTTTAGCTCATGGATAGAGCGTCAGCTTGAGTACTGAAGGGTCCCAGATTTGATTCTGGTCAAGGGAATGTACCTCGGTTGTGGCCATATCCTCAGTGGGGTGTGTGCAAGAGGCAACTGATCAATGTTTCTCTCTCATTGATGTTTCTAACTCTCTATCTCTCTCCCTTCGTCTCTGTTAAAACAATCAATAATATATATATTTTTTAAAAAGCTGTGGTACATTTGTAGAATTGAACTCTGTGAAGCTTTAGAAAAGTATCTCTTACTCTTTGAGAAAGCATGGAGGGACCTGTAGAGTAGTATGATAAGAAAAATAAGCCATTCAGGGAAATAAATATCACATTATTTCACTCATATTTGCAACCCAATGAACAAAATTAACTGATGAACAAATAGATAGAGACATAGAAACCTGGAATAGACTGATGAATCTCAGAGGAAAGGCAGAGTTGGGGTAGTGAGTGGGGAGAGATTAACCAGGGAATTTATATTCATATGCACATAGCCCATGGACTCATATAATAGTGTGATGAAGGCCTCGGAAGGGTGGGTGTGGGGTGGAGGGTATCAATGGTTAAAAAAAGGGGGACATCCATAATACTTTCAATAATAAAGATAAATTTTTTAAAATAACATTTTTTTTGGAAAATAAGAGCAGTAATATATATTACCAATTTCTTTGAACAAGGTATCCCATAACAGAAACAAAAACAAACAAAAAAACTAAAAATAATTGCTTATTGGCGTTTCTCTTTGGCCTGTTTTTCTTGGATTCAAAATCAATTACATTGGCCACAAAATGCAATCTAGAGATGTGTAAGAATAAGCTACATTTACAATGTGCCAATTCCCTTCATGGTTATTCAATGAAAAAGACACCTATCAAATAATACCTAGTAGTATATTGGGTACTAAGTATGTAAACTTCATCATAAAAGTGTATATGTGTGTATTTGTTTTATATTGCTGTATAATAGTTAACCACAAACTTAGCATCTTGATATTAATAATATATGAAATTATTATTCATTAACATAAATTTATAGCATAAATTTATTATCTTCTGTGAGTAGGTTTTCTGGGCATTGCATATCTGTGCCTTCTATCAGGATCTCATTAAGCCTCATTCAATTTGTTGGATGAGGCTATGTAACAATCTGAGTCTTGGAGTTTTCTTCCAAGTTCACTGGTTATGAGCACAATCCACTATGACTGAGGCCATTAACTTCTAGCGAATATGCATGCTTCCTTGCCAGGTGTCCATCTCAACAGGTGGTAGGCTTCTGCAAGACAAACTGGAGGGTATCTTCTGCTTCTCTCTTTTATGAACTCACCTGATTAAGTCAATCTCACCCTCAGTGATTTTACTTTTGATTTAATTCCAAGGCAACTTATTAGAAGGAGAACCATAGAAGATGGCAGCATAGATAAATTCAGTACTTGCTGCTAATCACAGCCACATCTAAATTACAACTAAAATACAGAACAGCCATCATTCAGAACCACCTGAAATCTGGCTGAATGAAAGTCCTACAACTAGATAAGTAAAGAAGAAAGGATAAAAAGACCGGTGAAAGGGAAGGAAGCATGGGGTCATTTGCCAAATATGTTCAATTAGGAGGGATATCTCGGCTGTGGAGCCCTCCCGTTAGAAGCAAGGTGTCCCAGCCTCACACCAGACCCACAACCCAGGGTTCCAGAGCTGAGAAGAGAAATCTCCATAACTTTTGGTTATAATAACCTGCAGGGATTGTGGCTGAGTGACATGGAGGTTGCTGGAGCCCCTGGTAGTTCCTCTTAAAGGGCCAGTGCATGAATTTATATGGACTCCCTCCCTCTGAGCTACAGGGCTGGAGAGGCATCTCAGTGGACATACAGAGAGAAACTGGATTGTCTGGTATTGGAGCAAGAAGTTTGGTGTGACTTTCTCCCAGACAAGGGTGCTCATTAGGGTCATTGTTCTAACACTGAGACCTTCCCCACCACAGAGCTGACTGGCATCATACTGGATTCTCTTCACAGCCCTACCCTAGCTGTTTGCAGTGGCTTTCCTGTATGAATGGCCTGGCTCAGACTTCTGACTTTCTTAAAATTTCTCAAATTAGCAGCCCCTGTCATCAGCGTGCCTCATATCAATGAGACCCAAGACAGCTTGTTCTCACCTGGGCACTTCTAAGCCCAACACAAGTAGTAGCCATTTGCAGATCACTCCATAACTTATGAGGGATAGCCCAGGCAGTGGATGACTTTGAAACTCCTGGGAGGCTGCAGAGCCAGTGCACTGGTGCACAGTGTCAGATCATACAAGATTTCAACTTTATACATCCACTGGTGACACACTCAAGGGGAAGACCTGGTACCCACCAAAGCCCTACAGAAGCAAGTTCTATTCCATAGGGGTGTCTTCTGAACAGCAAGTCTTCCGCTATAGTCACAGCTGGTCCTCACAGCCAATTGGCTGGAGGTTAATTTCTCCAAGTGATGCCAACAACAATAAAGGCTCAACTACAATAAGACTGTGCACATAGACACACAGGGCCACACCTAGAGTGCCCAACTCAGCTGACTGGGAAGGCTGAGCCACTGGGTCCTACAGGACACCTATGATACAAGGCCAATCTATCAATTGTAAGAGACCTAAGCAGGTCCATCTAATTTACAGAAACAATCACAGAGAAGCCAACAAAATGCAAAGACAAAGATGCATATCACAAATGAAGTACCAGAAGAAATCTCCAAAAATATAAGTAAATGGAATGGAAGCAAGCAAACTACTAGATACAGAGTTCAAAACAATAGTTATAATGATTCTCAATGATTTTAATGAGAGCTTCAAGGGACTTAGTGAGGCTTTAAAGAATCTAAGTGAGAATTTTAAAGACATGAAAAAGCACCAGTCAGAAATTAATCATATACTAACTTAAATAAAGAATAATTTACATGAATTCAACAGTAGAGTACAGTATTCTGAGAATCAAAGAAACCATTTGGAATATGAGGAAGTAAAATCACAGAATCAGAAGAACAAAAAGAAAAAAAGAAAAAAATGAAAATTGAGTAAGGAGACTCTGGGACAACTTCATGCATACCAACATTGGAATTACAGGGTGCCAGAGGGATAAGAGAGAGAGCAAGATATTGAAAAGTTATTTAAAGAAACAATGACAGAAATCTTCCCTTGTCTGGTGAAAGAAATAGAATTACAAGTTCAGGAAGCACAGTGAACCCCAAAAAAGAGGAATCTAAAGAGAACCACATCAAGACACACTATAATTAAAATGCCAATGTTGAAGAGAATGAGATCATCTTAAAAGCAGCAAGAGAAATTCAGTTAGTAAAAAGAATAAAAGGTAAAAAAGATTAAAAATATGAATAATAAATTGGCAACAAATACATATCTATCAACAATTGAATCTATAAAAATTAAAATAAACAAACAAGGAATCTAATGAACAAAATATACTGTTGAAGATGAATAAAACTGAAACAGAGGCATGGAGATATAGAACAGGCTGGAAAATCTCAGAAGGAAGGGGGTAGTGGTGGCTTCGAAGAGATTAACCAAAGAACTTATATGCATACTAGAGGCCCAGTGCATGAATTTGTGCATAGGTGGTGTCTCGCTGGCCCACCCCAATCAGGGTTGGGGGCCAATCTGGGGTGGGGCTGGCCAGGGAGAAGACCCACTGAGCTAGAGCTGAGCATGGGCCCCAGACTTCCCAGAGAAGATGGCCTCATCAAGAAAACAGAAACCACCAGAAGGCTCTGCAAACAGGCCCTGAGCTCCCTTTGGCCAGGCAGACTCAGAGCTGGTGTCTCTGTGTGTACATTAGATACAGCCCGGCACTAGCCTTTGTCTGTTGATCAAATCCATTGCATCGAAAAACTTGTTCCCCTTCTTCTGTTTGGGCCCTTACAACAAATACAGGCCAATTGGAAGACACAGGCCCCAGTGGTAGAGAAAGGCCCCACAATTACTTGGAATTTAGGCCTAAGACAATTGGGTAGCAATCTCCAAGGAATAGAACTGATTGTTTTAGAGTCTTAATTCTCACCTAAAATGTGCTCAGCTGCTCCTCTTTAGCCAGGATAGACTGAACTAAGGAACCAAAGACTGAGTTTCCTTTGATGTAGGATCCACTGGGAGCCTGCTGGTGGCAAGGCCCCTCACAGGCATCTGCCTTCCCTCCAAGCTCAGTGTGCAGCGAGCTGGTACATTTCTGGTGGTGCCATGTCCTGGGCTGCTGGTCAGGCAGAAGGTCCACAGGGTTTCTGTCTGCCACTTTCCTGGCCTCCCAAGCAGTACCCTCCAACTCAGAGCCGGGACTTTGAGAGCAAAGAAGCTGGCTTACACCAAGAGGGACCCACAGGGAGCCAGGCCATGCCCCCGTTCTGCTTCTGAGCCTCGCTCATGTGGATCAGGCCAAAGTCCACTGCAAAAGACTGGTACCACATGGAGAGGGTCACAGCAGGGAGAGGGGCACCCTGACCTGCCAACCTTGGTGACCATCATCTCAGTGTCCAGATGATTGAATTTGTCCCACAGAGCCTTCATCTCAAACTGCACGCTCACACTGGCCACCTCCGGGTTCTTCCATACTGATGGCTTGGCAGTGGCTGAACAACTGGCCTGGGACCCTCAGGCTCAACAACAGCACTGGTGGTGGCCACTGCAACTGGTGCATCATAGCAACTGTTGTTCCAGTCATTCCACTACAATGGTCACTGAGTTTTTATTATATAGACTAGTGGTGCAGTGCATAAAATTTGTGCACTTGGGGGAGGGTTGTCCCTCAGCCTAGCCTGCACCCTCTCCAATCTGGAACCCCTTCAGGGGACATCCTTCTCACAATCCAGGACAGCTGGCTCCTAACTGCTCACCTGCCTGCCTGCCTGATCTCTCCAACCACTTAGCCTGGTGGCCTGCTCACCCCCAACTGCTCCCCCTGCAGGCCTTCTTGCCCCCAACTACCCCCCTGCTGGCCTGCTCGCCCCTAACTGGCCTCCCCTGCCAACCTGCTCACCCCAACTGCCCCCCTGCTAGCCCAATCACCCCCAACTGTCCCCCTCCATGCCTGCTTACCCCCAACTGCCCCCACCCCCGCTGGCCTGATCACCCTCAATTGCATTTCTCTCCTGGCCTGATTAACAAATTGTGCACAAAAGGAGGACAGTAATCTTAGAGGTTATCTTAAAATTCTGTCTACCACTGTGTGTGTGTGTGTGTGTGTGTGTGTGTGTGTGTGTGTGTGCTTGAAAGCATAAACAAAAATATGCTCATTTGGTATTAGGAAATGGCCTAACTATAAGTTACATTTTCGTTATTTCTGCTGGTGTTCCAGGTTTTTGTCCAACATTTTATCCAATGTATTTCTTACTCCATTTTTCTGTTTTCCTCATAGAATACCTTTAAATCAGTGCATATACAATGTAATGTATCACATAGAAAAAGTGCTATAGCATGTCTAGTATTATTGTAGTGACTGTAAAGTGCTAACACATAGGGTCTAAATTATATTTAGAGTATTTTTACATAAGTTTTTATACATACCCTTCTCATATGTGAATGAGATTGATAATGATAGCAGTAGATTAAGGGGAGAACATTCAATTAATTCAGGCCTCAGATTGTCTTAGTAAGGCATTGAGGATAGAAGAGGACATTAAGAGAGTCATGAAGTAGTTGTGAAATCAGTAACTATATATCAAAGATGTTTGTGAAATACTAATGGAAGAATCAGAGACTACCTGTCTTAATTCCTGGTGAACATAAATAGCTAGCATGATTAACAATGAGTAGACAAGTGTTCTTCTCATGATTTGAAATTAGACTTCAGTCTATAGAATGTAGAATTTCATATGAATAACATGCTAAGTGCCACTTGTCAATATACACGTGTTATAACTTTAGTTTTGGTATGCTTAAATTTGCTTTCCATCTTCTGAATTTATGAATGTTTCTTCTTATTTGAAATATATGCAAAACTAAATACAAAAGTATTGCAATTTCATTTGCTATGCTGCATGCTTAATTCAATGTTATGTTGTGCTATTTATTTATTTATTTATTTATTTATTTTAATAAATATTTATTGTTCAGATTATTATAATTGTTCCTCTTTTTCCCCACAGCTCCCCACCACTCAGTTCCCAACGCACCCTCTGCCCTTACCCCCTCAACTATCCTCATCCATAGGTATATGATTTTTGTCCAGTCTCTTCCCACACCCCCCACACTCCTTTCCCCCTGAGAATTGTCAGTCCACTCCCTTTCTATGCCCCTGATTCTATTATATTCACCAGTTTATTCTGTTCATAAGATTTTTTTATTCACTTTTTAGATTCACTTGTTGATAAATATGTATTTGTTGTTCAAAATTTTTATATTTACCTTTTTCTTCTTCTTCCTCTTCTTAAAAAATACCTTCCAGCATTTCATATAATACTTGTTTAGTGGTGATGAATGCCTTTATCTTTTTTAATCTGCGAAACTCTTTATCTGACCCTCAATTCTGAATGATAGCTTTGCTGGGTAGAGTAATCTTGGTTGTAGGTTCTTGCTATTCATCACTTTGACTATTTCTTGCCACTCCCATCTGTCCTGCATAGTTTCTGTTTAGAAATCAGCTTACAGTCCTATGCATGCTCCCTTGTAGGTAACTAACTGTTTTTCTCTTGCTGCTTTTAATATTCTTTTTTTCTTTTGACCTTGGCATTTTAATTATGATGTTTTCTTGGTGTGGTCCTCTTTGGATTTCTTTTGTTTGGGCTTCTGTGCACTTCCTGGACTTGTAAGTCTATTTCTTTCACCAGGTGAAATTTTCTAGAAAATTCTTGAAAAACCTTATAATCATGGTTTTGAACTCTATATCCAGTCATTTGCTTTCCCCCATTTCTTTCATTTGTGATCTGTTTCTTTGTCTCCACATTTTGGCTGCTTCCCTGAGTTGATATAGTGGCTTTGTATGCTAGGTGTCCTATAGACCCCAGTGGCTCAGCCTCCCCAGTTACATGAGGTGGAAACTCTTGGTGCACCCCTTTGTGGGCTGTGTGCACAGTCTTGTTGTAGTTAAATCTTGATTGTTGTTGGTATCACTGGGAGGAATTGACCTCCAATTGGCTGTGAGGATCAGCTGTATCTATGCTGGGAGAACTTATGTGCTAGAGACACCCTTATAAGACAAAACTTGCAAAAGCCATTGTGTTCAGCTTGAATGGGGCAGAGTCTCAGGGCAGAGCAGACAGAATTGGTTTCCCGTCAGCCCTGCCCTAATAGGCTCTTGTGTCTCAGTGTTCTGGGGTAATCACTGCAAGCTTCTCTGAGAGAAAGCCGCCCTCGAGTTCTGCCCACTGTCAGACAGTCCAGTTTCTCTCCGAATGAGTCCTGGTCCTCAGAGTGTCTCCCTGAACAAGAGTTCATTGCTGTTGGGTGCTTTTGTCTCCCTTCCACTTGAGAGAGCCAGCCACATACTCAGTTGCCTGCCCTCTCTGTGCGCTCCTTGGTACTTGTGCCTTCCACAGTTCCTCTGAGTTTCAGTGTGATTTTCTCTTTCCTGACAGTCCAGTTTCATCCCATAGGAATCTGGGTCCCCAGAGTCTTGCACAGAATTGAAGTTCAGTGCAGTCAGGAGCTTTTGTCTCCCTCATGCTTGAGAAAGCCAGCCATGCACTCAGTTGCCAGTCCTCTCCATGCACGCATCTCAGTATCTCTGCCTCCTACAGCTCCTCTGAGTCTCAGTGTGCTTTTCTCTTTCCTTCTAGGTGTAGAATTTCCACTCAGCCAGCCTTCCTGTGATTCTGAATGATGTCCGTTTTGTCTTCTAGTTGTAGTTTTGAAATTGTTGTGCGAAGCACCAATTTAGGTGTTTACCTATGCTGTCATTTTGGTTTCTCCTATAAGATATTTTCTTCATGTTGTGCTATTTAAAACATATATATTGCCTCTTGATTTTCGCATAGATTTTTAATAGTCATGTTTCTGGGGTTTGACAAAATAACAGAAAGTTGAAATGATAGAATATTCTCATATTATTTATTCATCATACAGAGAGAGAAAACTGGTTAGAGCATAATATAATCAATTTTGTGCAAAATTTTATGCCAGCTGACTTTTAATTAGTGTGAAGATATTCTATCCATATTATATTTGTTCATTTGTCTTACTGGACAGTATATGTTTGCTGTGAAGCTTAAAGGTTTTTTTTTGTCCCATCCCAATCCCTGTGATATGAGATGATTAATGAGATAAAATTCCCATTTGGAGTTTCCTACCAATCAATAGCAGATGGGCAATACTAGATGTCAAACAAGACATAAGGAGATGCTTAAGCTCTTGCTACTTTCATAGAGAGAAAAAATAGAGAAATCTTATTTAAAGCTAGAGTAAACATTTTCTATACTTTTCTTTTACAAATCAGATGTCCTTTCTCTTATTGAGTGTTGTGCATTTTAAGCATAAGTATTTTTGTTCCAAGTGGAGAGTACAGTATATATGTACTCACAACTGTTTAAAACAAATAAGGCAAACTATTAAATTTCTAGTGCTTCACTCTTTCACTAAAGATCAGATACATGTTAATGTGTAACATAATGTACACAATTATTTATTATATTCTTACATATCAAAATGAGTATTGGCAATTGCTATTTCATCTACAATATACTTGCACATTAGGTAAACAAGCTGATATAGACTGTAACTTGCATGAACATATGTCATATATATTAACCTTTTTCATAGTTTTATCAAAGCATAAAATAAATCTAGTCCTAGCTGGGTTGGCTGAATGGATAGAGCGTCGACCTGCATACTGAAGGGTCTTGGGTTCAATTCTGGTCAAGGGCACATGCTGGATAGGAGGCATGCAGGACGCAACTGATCAATGATTGTCTTTCATCATTGATGTTTCTATCTCTCCCTCTTCCTTCCTCTCTAAAATCAATAAAAATATAATAAAAAATAAATCCAAACTTTTTCCAACTTCTTCAATATTAAATTATTACATATTGTGCACATCTTGCAGAATATAGACTTATTTGCAAAGTCCTTTATCCTTACTTTACCCCAGAGGCCATGTTCCACAAAATCTTTTTCTCTTCAATATTATTTAATAACTGACACATAAAAAGAAAGGACTATTTTCTGAATTATGTCAGTAAAGATTACCTGTAGTAAAAGCATAAATGTGATTTTAGGGATTGGACAAATTATAGGTAATTTCAAAATGTCTTTATAATAGCCCAAGGGAGAGTAGCAAATTTTATTATATTCTTTTATTTTAAATACCCATGTATATTGTGAACTCCTTCAAAAGTTTAAATTGAGCAAATTATAGTGTATTATAGATAAGAAATACAAGGGGATTAAAAAAATTAAAGTCACTAGAATTTTCTGGTTATAATTATAATTTACATACAGTTTTTGCTCAGTACTATAGATATCATAATTACTCTAAAAACAGACTGGCAGGTGGTGTAAGCCTGAGTTCATTTGACAAAAAACTTTAAAGTTCAATGTGTTATCCTTGCTCCTCTCTGTCATTAGTATTTTCTACGTGCCATACAAGAGTACAGTTCTAGTTCTTTCAGTATAAAGACACCCAAGAAATTAGCTTTCTTGTCACATAGATATTCATATATAATATTTATTGTGAGAAATGAGAAAATTATGTTGTCTATCTTTATATACTTGCCCCGATGTCTACTTTTATAATAAAATAGAAATGAGTTGGATATATAGCATCTATATATTAAAAAATACAGAGATAATGTTAAATATATTACAGAAGGAAAAAGATCTATTGTATTTCTACTCCATCTTCTTGTTTTTGCATTATTGATCACTGCTATATATTTCCTGGCTCCTTTATAGGTTTATTTGGAATGTCTCACAGATAATGTTCTTCTATAATAGTGCTATTCAACTGTTGGTCCTTCTATACTACAATAGAGGTTTTAATATGGCAAAGTTTGTCTGTTCCTGATAGTTACCTTCCACATTTTCCACATGACCTATTCCACACACATATAATCAGTATTCTTAGCAAATTTTTAAAAATAAAATGACAAGTTTTATTTTGCCTTATTTGCTCCCAGAATGATTACCCCTTGTGGATATTAGAAAGAGGAGACATACAATTATTATGCAATTTTGAATATTTATTATCTAAGATGTTTTTGAAGGATATTTGCATTTTTGCTTAATAATTTATCTTCAAGTAAGACATCAGACAGGTGAATCAGCTTTTTAATTCAACATTAAAGTTTATAGAGTAGACTTTATTTATTTGGGATGAATTGATAAAACATACTTGAATTTTGATATGCATAGTTATAATTTTCTTCTGTAAAATTAAGCCATATATTATTTTACACACAAGATTGGTTTAGTCAGCATTGAAAAGTTCATGTAACACTGGTAAGAGTAATGGTATGTCTATTATAATATTTCTTATGATAATATTTCAAATAGATATTGCTAGAAACTAACACTGCATTGTAACCAAAATTGTTTGTTTTTGTTTTTGTTTTGTTTTTTGCTCAGAATAGAATGATAGCAGTATCTTCCCAATGTAGAAATATACTTACATGCTTTTAACACATCCATTTTTGCCTTTTTATTTTTTACTAGAGGCCCAGTGTGCGAAATTTGTGCACTGGGGGGAGAGTCCCTCAGCCCACCCTGCACCCTCTTGCAGTCCAGGAGCCCTAAGGGGATGTTCAACTGATGGCTTAGCCCCACTCCTCCCAATGGGGAGTGGGCCAAAACCATTAGTTGGATATCCTTAGTGTTGCCACGGAGGCAGGAGAGGCTCCCACTACTGCTGCTGTGCTCACCAGCCATGAGCCCATCTTCTGGCTGAACAGTGCTCCCCCTGTGGGAGTTTACTGACCACCAGGGAGCAGCTCCTGCATTGAGCATCAGCCCCCTGGTGGTCAGTACCTGTCATAGTGACCAGTCATTCTGCTGTTGCACCAAAACCGTATCTCCAACATCCCCTAAGGAATTCTTGATTGAGAGAAGGTTCAGGCCTGGCTGAGAGACCCCACTGGTGCATGACCAGGGCTGGGGAGTGATGCGGGAGATTGGCCAGCTGGGGAGGGACCGTGAGAGGGCTGTAGGGTGTGTCTGGCCCATCTCTCTCAATCCCAGTCAATCGGACCCCAGCAACAAGCTCTCCTACTAGTTGGATTGTCTGCCCCCTGGTGGTCAGTGCATATCATAGTAAGCAGTTGAGTGTTCTTAACATATCTTTAGCATATTACACTTTGGTTGAATGGCTGACCGGATGACTGGGCACTTAACATATTAGGCTTTTATGGGCACTTAACATATTAGGCTTTTATTATATAGGATGATGTAAATATAACAGAGGCTGTGTGGTAAGGCCTAAGACAGCTCCTCTATTGAAGTCTTTCTGTGGGTTCCCAGGTGACAGAATTTCTACCAATGATCCCTGACAGCCTCTCCAAGGAGACACTGCCAACAGACACTGCACTGGCTTATCTGACTCCCAGATTTGTTTGTTTTGTTCATTTGTACATTTCTTATAGTGGAATATGTGTCTGACATGCTAGACTTGGACCATTTCACATTGACAAAAAGATCTGAGTCTCTAGGCCCCCAAGCACGATGGCCTCTGCAAGGCCTCCTGGGAGATCTGACTACTGCCCTTGGGAACCATGGAAAATGGACCTGTCGTCTCCTCGGACAAACAGTTGGCAGGAGTCACACGTTTTCCAACATTTAGGATCTAGGCAACACTGTGACAGGGTCCAGGGTGACTGGTGTCTGTGGTGGGAAGACTCCAGTGGCCCTAATGTCCTGCCTCGTGTGAATGTTTCCTCTTAGTGTAGGAGAGGCCATGGTTCCCTTATCTCCCCTGGGGCCTGTCTAACTTGGTCTTGGCAGCCACAGGGGGAGACCCCATGGTACTGGAGAAGCCATGCAAGAAGGTGGGTGCCCTCTAGGATCTCAGGGGGTCTCTGTCCACAGCCAGCACACAGCTGGGTCTCTAGTCAGACAGTCCCCAGAACAGGTTCTTCCAGAAGGCTCCCTGCTTGCCACAGACTTGCATAGCGTGTGAGAGCTGGAGCAGAGACTCTGCTAAGCT
The DNA here is from genome assembly GCA_027563665.1 of Antrozous pallidus. Taxonomy (NCBI): domain Eukaryota; kingdom Metazoa; phylum Chordata; class Mammalia; order Chiroptera; family Vespertilionidae; genus Antrozous; species Antrozous pallidus. The sequence continues at coordinate 113,714,214 of CM050509.1, forward strand.
GCCCAACTCTGACCACAGGATCTGTGAGACCCAGACCTGGTGTTGGCTATGTCCATGGGGGTTTTACTGCCTCCGCTGCCCTCTGCCACCACCTCCCGTCTCGTGCAGCACTGCTGTCTGCCTGCCCAGCTCCTGTGTTCCTGCATCACTTAGTGTCCCCCCATATATTCCTGAGTGCACCTTGCTTTCGGGAGTGTTGACTTCACCCTCCCAGGCACTTGCTCACTCATTGGTGATGGAGCCTCTGACTCCATCCCCCTGGGCGCCAGTTTCCATCCTCCTACAATGAAGGATCACACACATGGGCTGACAGCAGCACACACTGATGGACTTGCAGTTCTGTTGGTGGGGACACAGCAGCAGCACTGGGTGTGGCAGGTGTGTCTCTGACCAGGGGCTCGGGAAATTCACTGGCTCATTGTCCAGCCTCTTCTTTCAGCAATAACAGCCAAGCCCCTCACATTTCCTCGGGTCCTCTTTCTTCCTCCCTTGACCCGTGCGAGGACTCCAGCAATCACAGAGGCCCAGGGATTCAGGGCACTCTTCCGCCTCTGTCAGCTGAAGCACCATCACAATTCCACCCATTTAGCTTTGTGTGTCACCCTGTAACACCTGGGGATGGGATGCAAATTTCACAGCCTGTTTTCCTGCCTTCTCACATTGTAAGAGCTATAAGTTCACTCAATGGCCCGAGGCCTCTGTGAAGCCTGGGGTTCACCCTCCAGAGGACGTACATCTTCAGGAGACCCTGAGATGCACAGAATGCTTACATCTAAGGGCTCCCTAGCACTGGGCACTCCCTGAAGATGTATTTTAAGGGGGCACATTTAATGGTTCACAAACCACATCATAAAAATGACAACTGGGTCTGCCTTCTTGTGGAAACATCTCCCAGTTTGGCCTTCATGGTTCACACCCTCTTATTCTCTCCTCACAACCTAAAGTGTTTGGAGGTGCAGTTGTGATGATGAGCTGAGCAGTGAGAGCACTAAAACCCCTCAGAGATAGTGCCAGGCTTACAGGGTAGGGACAGGGAGCAGCCACTGCATCACAGCAGTCGTTTCAGGGATTCCACTGGGTGACTCCCAACATGCAGCAATGGTCTCAATGGGAGTCCCGAATTTCCCAATAAATTTCTAAACAAAATTAATTTTAATGGACTGTTCCTCTTAGTCTGCTCCTTTTGTAAGGTTGTTGAGGAAATACTTAGAGAGGAACAAACCAACAGGCCAATGAGGGAAACAATTGGTCTAAAATCTTTTGACATTAATTGCCTGTGTGCTATCTACTCACATCTCCTTCCGTGTGCAGTGTGCAGACTTCATCTGGAGAGGGGTGGGCGAACCGGAGGAAGTACATGGAAAGCAGTAACCACTGGTGCTGTAGAGCAGTTACAGCGCTAGATGGCGCTGCTGGTAAAATCCTTTTTTCCTTGTGGAGTCTTTAGGGAGGGGAAGTAGCTGCAGTGCTGGAAGCTGATTTCCAGGAGGCCAGCAGGGCTGTCAGGATAGTGCTGGCAGTGCTGGACTATTGGTGACCGGCCTGTTCAATCTTCAGATTGAACCTACAGAACTAATAAAGGAGCCAGTCCAAGTGAGGGGAAATGGCTGAAGTACCTGAGGCCGAGTTCCAGGAGGCCTGCAATGCTATCCGGACCATGCCAGCAGAGCTAGTCCATTGGTGCCTGTGCCTGTCCTGTCCTCTGGAGATTGTACCTGCAGGACATAATGGAAGCCAATCTCCAGTTCCACCCCTCCTCTGCCACCGATTGATTGGAGTCTGAGGGCCGGGAGGAGGGACCAAGAAGCCTGCCTTTCAGAAGCTCCTCAGTCCCAGTGCCACTCATTCTCATTCCCTGTTAGCCATTCCCTGATCAATGGGAGCCTGCGGGCCTGGGGAGAGGGAACAAGTGGTCTGCCTTCTGCCTGTTCACCAGTCACTCCTGACATGGATTCATTGGAGCCTGAGGGGCCCCATTCCCCTGTTAGCCATCCCCTGATCAATAGAGCCTGAAGGCCAAAGGATGGACCTGTCATCTATTTGGTCATGATGGACCCAGAGTTTTTATATATTAAGATTTTTCTGTTGCATAGAATAATCATGGATTAGTTTATTTTTAATTGAATTTATTGGGGTCAACTTGGTTCATTGTTTTTTCATAAACTATGGCCTGTGGACCAAATCCAGCATATTACCTGTACTTAATAAAGTTTTCTTGAGACACAACCACATATTTTCACATTGTCTGTAATGTTGCATAGCCCACAAAGCCAAAAAGATGGACTATCTGGCGAATTGCATAAATCGTTTTTAACCTCTGCCGTAACATTTCTGCTTTAAAGAAAATAATATTAAATAGATTTATAATGAAATAACTTATCCCAAGCAACTCATTTAAAATAAATTTCATTAGAAAAACCAAGATGGCAGCATAGGTAAAACACCTATCTTTCCATCATACACAGCAATTTTAATACTACAACTTAACGAAAGAACAAACACCTTCCAGAATCACCAGAAAGCTGGCCGAGTGAAAATTCCACAAATAAAAGTGAAAATAAGACACTGTGACTTGGAGGAGCGGCAGCGGACAGCGTTGAAAGATTCACACAAAGAGAGGTTTGGAGCGCGTGCCAGTGGAGAGGGCGGGCGGCTGAAAACCGGCCAGTTTTCTCGAACGGGGAGACAAAGACGTCCCACTGGACTGATTCTCCAGCTTTGGACGAAGTCCAGGGAACCCACTATCATATGGGGTGAAAAATGGACAGTGGGAGGGCATGCCGGGTGCTGCAGGGGTCTACCGGCTTGTGGAGAAGGCAGCTTATGCGAACAGCTCAGCTGCATGACCGCGCAGAGAGCGCTCTGCGACTTGCTCTCTCATTCGGAAAACCGTCAGACTGCTTTGTTTTACGACCCTGGGTGAGACGTTTGCTAAGAAATTAGACTCATTTGGGGAGAGTCTGAATTCCCCGGCAGCCGGTGGAGCTCGGCAGTGGCTCTCTCTCAGAGGTGCTGGCAGCCATTGCCCCCAGCACAGAGTCCCTGTGGCAGCATAGGGCGGAGCTAATGCTGTCTGCTTGGCCGGGAGACTCCACCCATCCAACCTGAGCACAGCTGAACTTCACAGACAATTGGCCTGGAGGTCAACCCCTCCAAGTGCTAACAATGATTAACCTGAGCTTAACTTCAGCAAGCCTGTGCAACCCATATCCACATCAGGTAACTGGGGAGGCTGAGCCACTGTCCCTAGTAGGAAGTCTACCACACAAAGCTAATTGACCAACTCAGGGAAGCAGCCACCATGTAGAGACATGGAAAGAAATCAGATGTGAAAGAAATGGAGGAAAAAAAAAACGACTGGACATGGAATTCAAAACCACGGTTATAGGGCTTCTCAAGAGGCTCCAACAAAAGGTCGAGGACTATAAGGAAATAAGCAAGACCGATAAAGAAATGAATGAGTCCTACAAGGAAATGAATGAGACCCTCAAGGATATGAATGAGACCTGCAAGGAAATGATCAAGACCAACATGGAAATGAATGAGTCCTACAAGGAAATGAAGGAGACCCTAAAGGATATAAAGGAGACTTTCAAGGATATGAAAAAGGACCAACCAGAAATTAAGCAATCACTGTCTGAAATAAAAAATAGTATACAAACACCTAAAAGTGCTCTGAAGTACCCCAAGAATCAAGTTAAAGATTTGAAATACAAAGAGGTAAAATCCACTCAGATAAAAAAACAAGAATACAAAAGAATCCAAAAAATTGAAGATAGTGTAAGGGCCCTCTGGGACAACCTCAAGCATACCAACATCCGAATTATAGGGGTGCCAGAGAAAGAGAGAGAGCAAGACAATGAAAACCTATTCTAAGAAATAGTGACCGAAAACTTCCCACACCTGGTGAAAGAAATTGACTTAGGGGTCCAAGAAGCGCACCAAATCCCAATATATAGGAACCCTAAGAGGACCACACCAAGGCACATCATAATTAAAATGCCAAGAGCAAAAGACAAAGAGAGAATATTAAAAGCAGCAAGAGAAAAACAGATGGTTACCTATAAGAGAGCACCCATACGATTGTCAGCAGATTTCTCAACAGAAAGGATGCAGGCCAGACAGAGTGGCAAGAAATATTCAAAGTGATGAATAGCAAGAATTTTCAACCAAAATTACTCTATCCAGCAAAGCTATCATTCAGAATTGAAGGTCAGATAAAGTGCTTTGCAGATAAGAAAAAGCTAAAGGAGTTCATCACCACCAAACCAATATTATATGAAATGCTGAAAGATATTCTTTAAGAAGGGGAAGAAGAAAAAGATAAAAGTGTAAATTAGGAACAAAAATACACATCTATTAACAAATTATTATAAAAAATCAAGTGAATTAATAAGTTGATGAACAGGATAAACTGGTGAATGTAACAGAATCACGGACATAGAGAGGGAATGGACTGACAACTCTTGGGGAGAAAGGGGTTGTGGGAATTGCAGCAAGAGACTGGACAAATATCATGCAACTATGGGAGAGGACAGTGGAGGGGGGTGAGGGCGGAGGGTGGGATGGGTACCAAGTGGAGGGGAACTATCGGGTAAAAAAAAGGGAACAATGTAATTAATAAACTAAACAATAAAGATAAAAATTAGAAAAGAAAAAAACAAACAAAAAAGAAACAAAAAAATAAATTTCATTAAAAATATGAATTTCCACTCATAGTTTGTCACTCTAATTTATAGTTGATGTAAAGTCAGTCCATCCCTTTTCATTTGCTAAGAAATGAAAAGGCATTACATCCTAATGCCTATATAACTTGCATTTGACAAATGGTTAATTCATTCTCCAAAAATATATAAACTAATTTTTACTTCTTAGTGAGTACCCTTTTAAAAGTTGCTATGTAGAAGATATGTTTGTTTCCATTTTTGCCAACAAAATCATTTTGTTTGAATGGCGGCACGGAACATTTTTGCTAAAGGTCAGCTCCTTGGCTACTCTTTGGATACAAAACTATTTGAAAATAGTGTGCCCAATACTGTGTAGTCTTTGCAGATAAATATATTTGTATGTGCACATACTATTCACATGCACACTTTAACAGTAGGGCATATGGCTGTGACATAATTTTATTAATTTCTGAGGCATAACCAAGTTTATGCATCCATACTAAACAGAGGCTTCTATGGCTACTGGGACTCCTAGTATCTTCCCAGATATTTGCTTAGAATGTGGTTATTGTTCCCTAGGTCAACCTGATGAAAAGAAAGAGACACCAATAGTATGCAGCCACTCCACGATTGTCAGAGGCAAAGCATCAGATTCAGGAAGATTTCTCTTATATATAAAAAAAGGTAAAAATAAAGGAAAAGAAAGTACACAGAAATACATATTCAGAAGAAATGTTTCAGAAACAATACATTTAACATGGGAGAATAAAAAATGTATGCATGATGCAGCCATCTAAACCATTGTGTTTTACATAAATGAAATCAGTATTTTTTTTCTAACAACAATGGACTAGCAAGAGTAGTAAATAAGAGCAAGTGATTAAGGAATCTTAAAATGAGCTTAGGTTGATCTTTGATTGTTCTTTAAGCTTATTTTTAAGATTCCTTAGTCATTTGCTCTTATGTACTACTTTTGCTAGTCCATAGTTGTTAGAAAATATACTGACAGCGTGAGCTGTCCCTGTGCACAGGTTATATAAAAAATACTATGGTTTAGATGGCTATAAGAGATCGACCAAAGGACCTGTATGCATGAAAATAAGCATAACCAATGGACATAGACACTAGGGAGGTGAGGGTAAGAACAGGGCATTGGAGGGATAGGGGATAAGGACACATATGTAATACCTTAATCAATAAAGAAAAAATTAAAAATAAGCTTAAGTATTACTTAAAAGAGAATATATTGCTTTAAAAAACAAAGGAAATAAAGGTAAATAGTTAAAATAATAATATTCTTGATTAACATATAATTCACTAAAATTATTTTATGACTGAGGCATGATTATCAGTGCACAGTAATGATCCATCCCAAAGTTAGTCATATTGCTAGAATAACATTAAATATTCAAAGTCACTACATAAATAACCTTGCAGATGAAATGAATATAAAGTAATGCTGAATGTCCACTACAACTAAAAAAAATACTCAATAATAACCTTGCTTAAATCTTTAACAGATTTATTAAAAGGTCATACTGATATATGCCTGGGCCAATATTTGTATTTTTGTGCTGGGCTTTAAATTAGTCTAAGAAAGTATTCAAGTGTCAAATGTAATACATCAAATGTAATACAGCAAGCTGCAAGCACATAGTTGTCCACTTCAATTTGTTAATAAGTTACTATTAAATATATAGACATTTGTAGAAAATGAATGGAAATCATAAAATAAAAACATGTGCAAGCAATAAATATGGTTATATAAATAGGTGTTACAAAGAAAATATCAACATTTTATAAAACATTACTTTTTTTAAAAAGTCAATTTTAAAATTAAAGGCAAAAACATAAGGCAGTTCAATTCATGAAGGACAATGTAGCATTCTTACTTATGTTAAATTAAAATTATATACCCTTTTAAAAATTGCTATGTATAACACATATTTTTTAAAAAAAAACACACTTAAAATGAGTTACTTGTTCCAAGAAAAAATTTTGTGGATGTCCACATGAATTTTATTGGACCCAAAGTGATGAGAAAATATAAATTAAAATTCACTTAATATCTAATCGAGGGATGAACATATTGATCTGCCTACATATTAAAAAAATACAACAGTTTGAGTCTGAAAAGTCATAGTGGACTAATTGAATTGGTAAGAAGAGTTCTAGACATAAACCTGATTAAATTATTAGATATGAATTGAGGTCCGGTGCACAAAATTTGTGCACAGGAGCCATCCCTAAGTCTAACCTTAACCTCTGGTGATTGAAGTGTGAGCATCTAGTGTAAAAGGGCAGGTCCAAGCTGACCTCTGGGCCCCAGGCAGCACCTAGGCCCCTCAGCCTCCACATTCCCCCTCCACCTAAATCATGGTGCTCAAGTCCCCATGTAGAGATGTGGTGAGTGCAGCTGGATGCTGCAGGCTGGGGCACAGCAGGGTCCTCTGGGCTGCCCAGCAGTGCCACATGGAAGCTGGGTAGGCAGCATGCTCTCTTCTGGCCGGCCTCATAGACTGGCTCCTACTTGAACCTACATAGAGCCAAACTGGCTCCTGTGGTCCTGATAGCTGCAACCTGGCTCATCCAGAAGAGACCATGTGGGTGTGGGGCAGGCTCCTCAAGGGCTCCCAGCACCTGAGCACAGGGACTTCCCCGGCATGTGAGCCCTGGTTTCCCAGGGAAGGGTAACAGGCAGAGTGTGAGCTCGACAGACACCACACATTCTCACCACACCTATGTCCCTATCAGCCTTCCCCCAGGTAGCCAGAAAGAGGTCAAAGCCTCTGCCCAGGCACCACAGGAGGTTGGTGGCTACTAGCCACCCTCGCTCCCAATTCCATATGCAGTATGATCAATCAGGGCCAGGACTCCTTCCTGGCTCCCTCAGCACCTAGGAGCCAGGTGGTGGCCCCCCACCTGCCACTGCCACTGGTCACCATCTGCAAGGCTATCTGCAGGGAAATCGGGCCCCTGGTTGCACCCATGTTGGCCTGGCTCCTCCCACTCACCTGCTCCACCATACTGCTGTGGTCCCACTTTTGTCTGGGCCCATCGGGCCAGCAAAGCCTCCATTGCTGCCCATTGCCAACTCCATATTGCCGATGCCTGCCATGTTCTGTGCCATCCCCTGGTAGTCAGCACATGTCATAGCGAGAAGTCAGACTCCTAGTCTCCCAGTAGAACTCAGGGTTGAACGACCGCCCAAGGGGACAATTTGCGTATTAAGCTTTTATTATACTAGAGGCCCGGTGCATGAAGACAGGCAGTCTGACTTCCTTCTCACAATCCAGGACTGCTGGCTCCAAACTGCTCATCTGCCTGCCTCCCTGATTGCTCCTAACTGCTTCTGCCTGCCAGCCTGATCACCCCCTAACCAATACCCTGCCAGCCTAATTGATGTCTAACTGCTCCCCTGCCAGCCTGTTTGGCCCCAACTTCCCTCCTCTGCCAGGCTGGTCACCCCTAACTGCCCTCCCCTGCAGGCTTGATCGCCCCCAACTGCCCTCCCTTGCATGCCTGGTCCCTCCCAACTGCCTTCCCCTGCTGGCCTGATGGCCCACAACTTCCCTCCCTTGCAGGCCTGGAACATCCCAACTGTCCTCCCCTGCTGGCCATCTTGTGGTGACCATTTTGTGTCCACATGGGGGCAGGATCTTTGACCACATGGGGGCAGCCCTCTTGTGTGTTGGAGTGATGGTCAATCTGCAAATTACTCTTTTATTAGATAGGATAGAGGCCTGGTGCATGGGTGGGGCTAGCTGGTTTGCCCTGAAGGGTGTCCTGAATCAGGGTGGGGGTTCCCTTGGGGTGTGGGGCAACCTGGATGAGGGGCTTGTGGTGGTTTGCAGACTGGCCATGCCCCCCAGTCATCCAAGCAGAGGCCCTGGGATCTGGGATTAATTTATGTTCTATAATTGAAACTTTGTAGCCTAGCGTGGAGACCTAGGCCAGCCAGAGCTGCAGAAGCCTGGCTTCATCCATTGCCCTGGCAACCCTAGCTTCTGCTCTCTCCAGCACCATGGCTGCTGCCATTTCTGTTGGGATTGTGTATCTTCTGTAATTGATACTTTGTAGCATTGAGTGGAGGCCTAGGCCGGCAAGGGCAGGCAGGAAGCTTAGCTTTCTCCATTGCTGGGGAAACACAAGCCTCCCTCCTACTCTCAGTGGCTGCAGCCATCTTGGTTAGGGTTTATTTGCATAATTTGCTCCTGATTGGCTGATGGGCATGGCTGTGGGTGTGGCTTGATCGGGGTTACAGTCAATTTGCATATTACTCTTTTATTAGATAGCATAGGATAAAGCATTTCCCAGAATTGTTAGGAGCTGGACATATCCCAAAATTGTTCATGAAGAAAGCATTTTCTTGGTACCTAGGGTGTAATTAATAGGGGAAAAATAACACCATTGAGAATTTCCACAAAATCACTGTTTCTAATAGTTCTCTGATTTTTACTTTTAGTCTATAATTTTGGCAACTCTCAAAATTAAAAAAAATCATTCATTACAGTAGACTTTCACTGATGAAATGGTGATTTCTAGTCTATGTAGGAAAAAAACATAATTATATAGATAATATAATTATATATTATATAGATAAAAACATAATATGCAAATAGATCAAATGGCAGAATGACTGGTCTCTATGACTTGGACTCAATGCATGAGCTGTCCCAATAGTATACTCCCATAAGGGGAGTGCTGCTCAGCCAGAAGCTGGGCTCACAGCTGGCAAATGCAGCAGCGGTGGTGGGAGCCTCTCCTGCCAATGCTGCTGCAGATAGGCAGTCAGGAGTGAGGGGTCCCAGATGGTGAGAACCCTGGACTGACAGAGGCAGCAGGCTGGGCTGAGGGATCCCCCTCCAGTGCACAATTCTTGTGCACCTGGCCTCTAGTTTTTAAATAATAATGGTATGGATAAATTAAAACTGTTCCTGTTCACTGAACTCATCATGATAATTATTTGTTTTACATGCATAAAGAAACATAATAATGCTTAATACAGTAACATGATGCACACACTAGACACTTGAACAATTGTCTTCTGACTGGTTTATGCTATAAAAAGGATAACTAATTTAAACAAAATTAAAACACTTAATTAAAAACATATGGAAATAATGATTTTTTCAAGAGGACATAAATTAATAATAATAATAAATCCTCAGGATAATCTAAATATTGAATAATAAATAAAATTTGATGTTTATTTAAAATGTTTTAAAATGATAGTAACAAAGGCAGTTTTATCTTCTGCATGTTAACTCTTACCTCTGTGTTTTTTAAACATAGAGTTAAATTGCGTGTTTTTCAATGTTCTAAAGAATAATCAATATTTCTCCATAAACCATATCATTAATTTTGAGAACCTCATTAATAGTGTGAGAAACTTCATTAATTTGTGTTAATATTAGTTCTGTCATATGAGCAGGACCATAATGTAATCTTATATACACAGGCTTTGGTGTATGGGAATATATTAAATGGTGGCTACCAGGAAAAAATAGTCGGTCTGTAAATGTTGTTATGAACAAGGTCGATGGGGATATTAAAATAGAGAATTATTTATTTATAGACAAGCACAAAATTTATAACCTAAGCCCCACAAATTTCTTAAGTATACTTAATTCTCAGTGAAGTAATTTTGTGATTAATGAAAATATACACAGCACTGGAGTTTCAAGAATGTATAGAAAACAAAAGTTTGAATAAAGAAAAGTAGCTTAGTACCAGAGTTAAAGAATTTTAGCCTTAATGGAGAAAAGATGAGATGGGACAACTAAAGTGTTATTTTGGAAACTCAGGAAAAATCAATTTTTTCTGTTTTATTTTCTGCTCAGTTCCTAGTACCTAGAATGGTTGCTGATCCAGAATATGGTGCTCAAAATTTTGTCAAAGGAGTGAGTTATTATTTGATTAAAAAGAATAATTAACCAAGATGGCAGATAATAGTGACAGTGAAAGAGAGAAGGTTGTCTGAAAAAAAAAGTCTAGTTTATTGAACAAAGTTTGTTTAAATAATATAGGTAAAGAACTTTAATGGGAATAAAGGAGGAGAAAAAAATAAACACTCATCACTTAAAAGCAATGATCTTTGAGAAAGACTGAGACTGAACGGTGGAGCAAAATTTTTCAAACCTTTTTAAATGAGAGATAGAGGAGGAATAGTAGCAAAAATAAGCAAAAGAGATGACCATAGGGTAAAGAATAGATGCTTTGTTTAGTCACCAATAAAGTCACCAATAAAAATAAAAATGAGACACATGGTGGCTTTAGATAAAAAAAATTATTTGAACTGGGGATTGTCTTGAGTTTTGTCCCTAATGCCTACAAGATTCACATTATTCAGGTAGGTATTGGAGGTCCTAGAAACTGAGTTTGATACATGGCTGATGCTTTATGGTGACTAAATTTCTTCATTATTGAGATACATTGCATGTAGTATTGCTAAAAGTAAAGATACTGCCTCTATCCCAGTTTTAAAAATGATTTTATTGACAAAAAATGCAAGTAAATAATTTCAAGCTCCTTAAAATTCCATCTTGAATGCTCTCTATTTTTTATTATGTTATAAAATTAACTAGAAGCCTGGTGCACAAAATTTGTGCACTCAGGGTGGCCCATCAACCCAGCCTGTGCCTGCCCTCTTGCAGTCTGGGAGCACTTGGGGGATGTTCAACATCCTTAGTGCTGCAGCTGCTGTGGAGGTGGGGAAAGGCCCCTGCCAATGCCACTTTGCTTGCCAGCCATAAGCTTGGCTCAGGGCTTCTGGCTGAGTAGCACTCCCCCTGTGGAAGTGCACTGACCACCATGGGACAGCTCCTACATTGAACATCTTCCCCCTGGTGGTCAGTGTGCATCACAGCGATGGGTCATTCTGCTGTTTGGTCAATTTGCATATAATCCTTTTATTATACAGGATACATTACACCGTCACAAAGAACTCTTTATACTATCTCTCCATATAACGTGAGAATATTCTTGTGTTAGCTATGCTAAAAAATCATTCAGTATGTTAGTAAGGAAAAATTTAGGTTATATAGTATATATAATGCAATTAATTACATTAAAATATGTAGATACATGGTCTCTCATATATGCAGAAGCCTGAACATATATACATACCCACAGATGTTAAGCACATATTTTTCTAGTATGAAAAATAAGGTGAATTATATTTTCTCATTTCTCTAAAGAAGTTTATATATTTTCTGCAATATATATATTGAATTGAGTAAAAACCAATATATTAAAAATTATATTTGTAGTATCATTTCTAGTACATAATTTACATATAGACAATAAAGACAAATGCATATATAAAACTATAATACTATTTTTTGGATGATAGAATCTGGGTTGATTTTCAATTAAATTGTTCTATGTTCTGTTTTTTCAAACATTTTATGCAGTAATATGAACATTCAGCACTTTAATGACATGCATATGAGTACACATGTTTATTACATATATTGACATATATAAATAATTTTACTCTAGCCAGTGTGGTGCCATCACATGGTGATGTTTCTCTCTTACATCAATGTTTCTCTCACTCTCTCGCTCCTTCTCTTTCTCTAAAATTAGTAAATATAATAATTTTAAAGTGACTTCAGATTTTCAGAATAAGATATCAGGAGCTTAGACATTTTCACTCCATAATAAACACAACTAAAAAAGTAAACAAACTGAAAAAGAAGAAAAAAATTATTCTAGATTCATCAGAAATTGAATGAAAGGACCAATGGCTTCCAACACTGAAGAGAGAGACAGGCAGAAACAGACAATCAAAACTTATCAGAGCAAAAATATACAAGCATAAGTTTCCATAGATAAACTTCCTCCCTGGAAACCAGTACTGGGCTAGGAAAACCTAATTGACAATTTGATGGAAGCTTAGTGTGAGCAAGTTCAGGGTTAAAGACTCTAGTGGAACAGCCTTAAAGGTAATCTCACACTTTGGTTAGTCTTCACCTTCAGGAGCCATATCAGGTTCTAATACCTCATGAAGAAAGATCCCCAGGTGTTTCCTGCAAAGAAGGGTTAAAGTGGTTATTTTAAAATATGCCATGAGCATCATGCTATTCTTTATAACCAGGCATTACTTAAATTTTCTATATTTCTTGATCCTGATTGACCTGGAAGATGTAAATACCTAACTCTAGGCCCTTCTAAACTTTAGGCCTCACCTAAGGTTGGAGATGGGGGAAAATGAGAAACACTATTGAACTTTACAGTCAAGAGGCACAGAGTACCTAAATGACTGAGACCTAATCATAAAGCTATTTTATGAAATGCAATATGCCTGACATTCAACAAAATATTATTTCATACTAAAATGGAAAAATAAGAGTATCATGCTTTAACAGATTAGTGGATGAAAAAACTGTGGTACAGCTACAGAATGGAATACTATGCTGCCATATAAAGAAAGGAAATCCTACCATTTGCAATAGTATGGATGGACTTGGAGAGTATTATGCTAAGCAAAGTTAGTTGGAAAAAGATAAATATCACATGATCTCACTCATTTGTGGAATATAATTAACAACATAAACTGATGAACAAAAATAGATCTAAAAACAGAGAAGCATTGATCAGACCATCAAATCTCAGGGGCAAGGTCGGGGAGGTTGGGTTAAGGGGGAGAGATAAACCAAAGGACTTGTATGCATGTATATAAGCCTAACCCATGGACACAGACTCCAGGGAGGTGAGGGCATGAGTGGGGGGTGAGGACACGTATGTAATACCTTAATCAATAAATTTTAAAAAAATTTAAAAAAATCAGCCTTTAGGATTTGTGAGAAATAAAAAGGGCTTTCAGGAAAGCCCTAGGTAAATTGTTTTCCTACCAAGTGAGGGAAAATAGGTATTGGCTAGCTTCACCAACTCAAATGTTAAATACAAATGGTGATGGAAGAAAACTTCACTTGGTAGTAAACACACATTACAATATACAGATGATGAATTGTTAGAATTATGGCAGTAAGGGGGGTGATATCAACCAAAGGACTTGCATGCATGCATATAACCATAACCAATGGACACAGACACCAGGGAGTGAGGGCATGAGCAAGGTGGGGGGAAAGGAGGGAATATAATATCTTAATGAATAAAGAAAATTAAAAAACAAAAAAGGAAAAATAAAATATCAACACATTTTAATGATACAGAATAGGAATAAAAATCACATTCAGATATGAAAAATATATTGGAATTATCATACCATTAATTTTAAATGACTATTGATGTTTATGTACTCATAATGAACTCATAGAAAAAGAATTTTACAAAATCCATTTATCATTGCAACAAAAAATTAAGATATTTAAGAATAAACATAATCAAGGAGGTAAAAGATGTATACTCAGAAAACAATAGGATGTTGATATATGAGACAGAGGAAGCTATAAACAAGAGGAAGAATAATCCATGTTTATGGATTAATAGAATTAACATCATTAAAATGTCCATACTATTCAAATCAATCTACAGATTCAATGCAATCCCTATTATAATATCCATGGCATATTTCACAGATCTAGAACAAAAATTCCAAAAATGTATGTAGAATGAAAAACAAACAAACAACAAAATAGCCACAGCAATCTTGGATATGAAAAACAAAATTGGAGGGATCACAAGATATCAAGTTATACAATAAAGCCACTATAATCAGAACAGCCTAGTACTGGCAAAATAACAGACCTATGGATCAATAGAAAAGAAAAGAAACCCCAGTAATTGACCCAAATCATTATGGTTAATTAATATTTGACAAAGAAGGCAAGGACTTACAATGGAGTAAACACATTCTTTTCAATAAGTGAGGTGTTGGGAAAATTTGACAGGTGTATGCAAAAAAAAATGAAACTAGACTAACAACTGACACTGTGCACAAGAATAAACTCAAAATGGATAAAAGACTTAAATGTAATTTGTGAAACCAGAAAAATCTTGGAAGAAACCAAAGGCAGCAAAATCTCAGACATCTCTCATAGCAATATGTTTACCAATACATCTCCTAGGGCAAAGGAAAGTAAGGAGTATATAAACCAATAAGACTACATCAAAATAAAAAGTTTCTGCACAGCAAAAAAACATCACCTAAATAAAAATGGAGCCCACTATATGGGAGAACATATTTGCCAATGATAAATGTTATAAAGGTTTAATATCCAAAATATATAAGGAACTCATACAATTTGCAAAAGGAAGACAAACAACCCAATTAAAAAACTGGGCAAAGGACCTAAATAAACACTTCTCCAAAGCAGAAACGCATATGGCCAAGAGACATATGAAAAATGCTCAAAGTCACTGATAGTCAAGGAGATACAAATTTAATCAACAGTGTTATATACCCTCACACCTGTCAGAATTGCTACTATCAACAAATCAACAAATAACAAGTGCTGGAGAAAAATGGAGCTGTAATATACTTTTGGTGGGAATGCAGACTGGTGCAGCCATTATGGAAAACAGTGCAGAGTTTCCTCCAAAAATTAAATACGGAACTGCCATTTGACCCAGTGATCTCACCTATAGAAATATATCCTAAGAAACCTGAGACACCAATCAGAAAAAAAAAATATGCATCCCTATGTTCGTAGCAGCACAATTTACAATAGTTATGATCTGTAAACAACCCAAATGCCCATAATTAGATGAGTGAATAAAAAAAAAAGCTGTAGTACTTAACCCATGGGATACTATGCATCAGTAAAAAAGAAGGAAATCTTACCCTTTTAGACAGCTCAGTGAAATAAACCACTCATAGAAAGGCAAGTATCACATGATCTCACCATATATGGAATTTGAATATGAATAACAAACTGATGAGCAAAATAGGTCCAGAGACATAGAAGCATGGAATAGGCTGTGAAATCTTAGAGGGAAGGCAGGGGAGGGTGGGTGGGAAGAGATCAACCAAAGACCTTGTATACATATATGCATAATCCATGTATACAGACATTAAGGGATAAAGACCTGGGGAAGGGGACTTGGGCAGGCTATATGGAGTCAATGGT